>KK120194.1:157035-243731 GCA_000611955.2 Stegodyphus mimosarum
GTAGCAGCACTTATTGCGGCGTGTGGTGGCCACACAAAATACTGATTCTGATCTCTTGTTCTTGTTTGTTTGCTTTGAACATTTAATCATTTATTTGTACCACTACCACTCAACTGTGTATTAAATTGCATTCAATTATGACGATTCCTTCTTGGTGTTGCAATTTTCACAAACGTGAGTGTATATAGTGGCTGATAAAATTTTATTAAATATATTAACGTTTCAAGCGTATAATGCAATTAATTATTTAATAATTATAACGAACTCTAAATAAACATTTCAGCAGATATTTTTTTATATTCGTCAACTTATTTCATAATTTAGTACTTCTCTGTTTTTCTGAAATTCAAATGGGAATTTCTGTGGGTAATTTATTTATCTTTTAATGAAATGTTTTACAGTGTTGCTTTTTCTTTATTTTACTGACTGCGCAAATATGGTCGTGAAAATATGGATTTTAATATCAAAATATTAAGCAACAATGTTCTCCAAGAGGGATAAAAAAATTCTCTTTTAAATATCAGCAGTTTCATATTTTTAAACATAATATTCATCTGCATTAAACTTCTTTTTCTGCAATAAATTGCATTCTGCTCATAGCAACTGAGGAAGAATATTTCTGCCACACCTATATATGATTCTCCAAATTATACAGTATTCTGTATAATGAGGATTTGATTGTTTTTAATGGCTAAAAAACCAGTTCTGTCTATGTCTTACAAGGACTATCAAGATAAAGCTCAGAAAGATGAAATAAAAACGCTTACCTAATCACATTTTTCAACTGTAACAAAATGTTAGCACCCATTCTCTAAGCTTCACAGTTGTAATTCGATATAATTAAAACTAGGTTACTTTTCACTGTTTAAAAATAAGATCAATTATGAATGCCTAGTCAGAAAGCAGTGACGGTATATAGTTTTTAATATTTGCTATGAATTACAGTTTAAAATATCTTTGATTTGAATGAGAATGAAAAAACAGGTTTATCATTCATATTACTCGCCATTAGACACAAATAAAATAAATCTAACTGAATAAGATTTAATTGGCAACACATTGTAACAAATGTCAGCTTTCCGCTTCAAATGATATGACTAAAAAACAGTTCAGATTAACTTCTCCTTTAAGGGTAGGATGAGAGAAATTGAAGAACTGTCTTCCAAGATAGGGCATCTTTTGGAGTATTTCATTCCAGAAACTGTCGCTGCCAGTGTGACCATTCATACAAACATCTAAGTAGCCTGTCACTTTTGCCAGCAACAGATACAGCATGCTTTAGCTGCTGTAGAACAGAAAAGCAGCATGCATTAGCTACAGCGTGCTTTAGTTTTAACGCTTTATCCTTATCCCGAAATACTGTGGTTTAGCTATTTGTGACGTATCCATTAGAGTTTTTTGAAAAGCGCAAATGATCGTTAATGTAAAGCTTAGAGCATTTTTAATTTTTAGTAGGCATGAATGATAAATAAATGGCAGTACTACATTTGCGAACACTTTTCAGCTTTTGACATAGTATTTTATGCTAAGTTATAGGATCTAAATTTTTTAGGCTATATAAACTAATCTAGATCCTACTAATGAACCTGGCGACTTCTCGCATAGACGTGAAATAATACCAGCACAGAAGGGTGAAAATAACCCTTTATTATTTTCAACTGTGAACAGAAAGGCACATACTTCGTGTTTACAATAACATGCGGTGGAAACTAAGAATTTGTAACACAATAAATCCAAGTCTAAAAAGAATAGTACTGGACTAGCACTTTAAATTTCAGCTAAACTAGGCTGACTCGACAACCTAACAGACGTGATAATTATTTCATGTAGGCGAAAATCTTATCAGCGTAAGAGCAAGGTCAGAAAAGAAACATGCTCCAAATAAACTCCTAGATACATCCGCTAAAATACTCGCTTCACTTAACTTTAAATTTACATCGTTGCGAAGAAATGCAAGGGAAATTCAGGAGTTCAGGAGAGATAACAAAAATTTGAATAATACGTTAGCTGAAGTAAAGGAAAACCCTACATCTTCCCTCGCCAGAATTGAACTATCGCATAACAAGGCTTTAAAAGCCTGGATAAGATATTTAAATTCTAAATCTGAATTTGAGTCAACCTTTACAATATCAGTATTAACTTTCTTAATTTAAACTTTTACAGACGAACAACGTAGCACAAAGATTACAATTCTTCTTAGTACTTTCTTGGCTTGATTCCTTTAAGGTATCTGGAAGGAAAATAGTTTAGAACTTATTTCATAAAAAAGTCATATTGTGCAACATTTTAAACAGTTAAATCTGCTCTTGCATTAAGGTACATTTGCTCATTTCGTTCTTTCTATCCAATTTAAAACTCCCCCTAGCTCTCCAGCATGGTGTATTTCATGATCAAATGTGCTTCATATAAAATGCTTGCAACACTTCCAACTGCTACACATCTACTTGTTAGAACCTAGGCAACCTAGATCTTAGAGAAACACCCTACAATCAGTTTTCGGCCTAAGGTGTTAACTCTATAGAAAATTAACTTATTGTTGGCAGGAGAGCCTAAAATTTACTTTACATTCATTCTAAATTAATTTTACTTTATTTTAGTACAATTCACAGCTAATGTAAGTTACTCTTTCATTCAAAGCATATTTTTCAAGCATGCAAAAATAATTTAAGTATTCAAATACTCTTACATAAAAAATTTCTTACTTTACTTAGCTGAAAACAAACTCAATTTAATTATAGGTAGCAATTATATAAAGCTTGTGAATATTTAAGTTGTTTCTTGAAAACATACAAACATTTTCTAAAACAGTTTCTACGACTAAAGTTAATATATCGTTCTAAAACAGCGAAGATTGCTACTTGCTTAATACAAAACTTTAAGCTACTTGCATAAAAAAATTTTTAAGCTACTTGCTTAATACAAAATTTTAATCTGCTTGCTTAGTACAAAAAATAGAAAAGTGTCTTGCTTAATTAAATAAACATTGTCCTCTACTGAGGCAAAACTGAAATAAATATATTCTCCAAATCCGTACTGGCTTTAAAATAAATTTAAATAGAATAATTTTGAACTACCTTTTGTTTGGCGAAATCACACATCCTTTTCTTTAGAAATTCTTCCCATTACGGGACTTAACTTATGTGTTGGACTCTTAATTCTCTGCCGTGACTGGCCGTTCCCATTACTCCCCTTCGCCGGCTGTTTCCGTTTCACTCCTGTTTTCCTTTCCTATACCACCTTCTTTTGGAGCTGATCCACATCTAGTGGTGCTAGACGCTTGCGAGTTGTGGTCGAAGAAGTTCCTTGATCTGGCCGGAGAACTCTTGCGTGATCAGCAGTCAGAACTCCTTGATTTCTCAGTAATTTCTTACTTCTGGAATGTTCCTCTTCTATTGGGCTTTTCCGTTGTGGAACTTGCGTTGGCATCTTGTCCTTGACCTCCTTCCCTCGTGGTTAGATTCGTGACCTCTGATGTCTTAATTGCCTTTTTCTCCCCGTTGGAAATTAGTAGATCTTGTACAGGGTCTTGTTTCGCCCTCTTTTCTGGCTGACTTTCTCCTCTCTTGCACTGGCTAGAATTTTCTTTTGTTAATGCCTCCTGGCGCATCATGTGGACGTTTCTTTCCTTCTGGCTCCACCACTTTGGATTCCTTCCTTTTTTTCTGGCAGAATCATTTTCGATGTTGAGGGGCCTTCACCTGTGTTTGGTGCTTCCCGTAAAATATCTTTAAAAATAGGCATGTATTTACGGTCATAGTATTTCTTGACTTGATCCACGTTGGCAGTGATATTGCCTGCTCTGTCTCCTTTTAAGTATAAAATCGAACCACAATACCCCAGCGTCAGTGATAATTTTTTACGTAACTACGTATGATTTTAACAATGTTCCTATTTACGCACTCGGTAATATTTGACTGGGGTCTGTAAAGGACCATCTTTAGGTGGCGGATCCTAGGATCCTAGGATCTTTAGGTGGCGGTGGCCTTTAGGTCCTGCATATAATTCTTCGAAAATTTGGCTAGTAAATTGTGGGCCATTATCTCATATTACCCTGGTTATCCTGGCTGTTCTGATATTATATTAAGTGGTGCACAATATTTTAGCATGTATTCATTTAGAAATGCATCGGATACAATTTTCGCTGAGGTTTTTTTAAGGGGGACTAGTTCTACCCACTCTGAGAAATGATCGACGATAACTAATAAATAAATATTTCTATTACTTTCACTTTTTGGAAATGGGCCCAATAAATCTATCCTAATTCTTTCATTTGGAAAAGTAGCTCCTATACTAGTTAGACAGCCGACCGGGTTATAATTTACATCGTTAACTAACTGGCATATATGGCAGGACCTGACACAATCCGTTACCACTCTCTGAAGCTGCGGGAAAAAAAACGACTTTTGCACCGTTTTCCGAATGCCTAAATGACCAGCCGTAGGTGCATCATGTAATTCCTCTAAAATACAAAGTCGCAACGCGGCTGGAATGACTGACCTTATTTAATGACTGACCTATTCTCATTTGTTGTTTTAGTATAAAATAGTAGTTTGTCGACTATTTCATAGTTTGCTACTCTATTCCTTATGGCCACTATATCCGGATGTTCAAAATTATCCGTGTCTTGCAAGTATGCATAAATATGCCTATACTCTGGATCAGTTTTTAATTTAGCAATAATTGCTTCCCGGGAATCGAATACTTTTGATGTTAATATGGCACATTTAATTTCTTTTTCTTCTTCATCTAAATTTATTCCGGATAAAGCGTCTGCTACACTATTCTCCCTTCTCCTTGTGTATTTAATTATCAAATTAAATCAGCTAAGTTCAACAACCGTCTTGTGTTTAATTTAAACATGCTTTGGAACTTATGCCAATCTGAAAACTTGTCATTGCTCTAGTTATGCATAAGGTTCTATAGCGTATCTTTTTCGTTTAGAAATTTCGTCATTAACTAATATACTAATTATATAAATAATGCTATGTTTGAATAATAGCGAAGGCAAGCCAATTTTAGCACTGCTTTTATCTTCCGATTTCAACTTGATTACTTTAAAAAATTTCTACGTCGAGAATTGCAGGTTTGTCTGCAATTTATCTCGCTCATTGGAAAAACAGTCTCTTTGCTTCTATGCAGGTAATGCCATGCATAATGCTGACCAACAAATTATGCACAAATTTGTGTTAGAAACAGGAAACGGAAACAGTCCTAAACGTTTTGGAGACGTCACGTTTCTATAAATATTTTCCATAAATGTTTTCTTAGGATTTTAAAGTTTCCCTTAAGCCCGCTTCCTTCAGAAAGCCATCCATGAAAGTGCAGTAAAATACCTCGTAACCAGTTCCCAATTAATCGGCTATGTCAATGCAACGGAACTTTTAAATATCTAAATTTAAATCCAAAACTTAGGACTACGAGATAAAAAAATATGCATCAAGCTAGCAATTTGAAGGCTTTAAATGTGGGAACGTTTGCTATGGTTTCGTAACCTAAAGTAACAAGTCTTATCCAATGAATGAATCATTAAAGGTATAAAGATGAGTGACTGATCTCATTTTATACGTGGATGCATAACTTTTTAAGGTAGTGTTCATGACATTCAGAAACGATTCCCATTTGAAGATGTATATTTAACTTGCTTGATGTCGGGAAGGATGTAAAGAGCATTACTTTACATCAGTATTGATGTATACTGTGGCCTAATATCATGTTCGTAGGTAAAGAAGTTTGTTTTTAAACCACGTCCGGCGCCATAGTCTGATACATTGGATTTAGTTACATGTTCAGAGAAGCTTAATGTCAGTGAAAAGGAAGTGCAGAGCTTGTTTAGATTCAGACTGTTCAATTTAGTTCCCATCATACAATCTCATGTTGGCGACGAAATAATCGGATATGTACAGGGGAACGAGAAAGGTAATCAGGAGGAGAGGGAGGATGAAGATGAAGCCGTCACGCAGAGTAAGACATTTACATGGAAAGAAGCTGACGAAAGATTGCATACTTTCTTAAAAATCGCAAAGTTTATCAATGTCGCTGTAGTGCCTAATCCTCCAAAACTGTAACCCCGAAACTAGGTAGCGCCCTCTAGGTGGAGAAAAGGATAAGTTGGAGACTGGCTTTCGGTGGGAGAGGCCGAATGTTCATTATACTCAGTGTGGTAATTTTATAAATTTAACAATTCTCTTAACTGATAGATTTCTACTTGTACAAAGTGTATATAGTTTACGTTGTGCATTGTAAATAAATAAGAAGATCAATCTGAGTGCATTAATTCCGTACGAGACCGCACACCGGTCGCGGCTGGATCTTACTCTCATTTCTTTATATACAAAGTGAATTTTGAAAACTGTGGGCACAATCTCGCAAGCAGGCAGACTTTCGAATTTATCTGTCATCCCATTTGTACTTTCATATCAAAATATATGTTTATGGTAATTTTAAATTATTTTTTAGTTTCAATTTTCTGAAATATAAAATCTTGTATATGTATTCTAATTTCATATAATCTGTACGATTTTCAATATTATTTATTTAATAGTGATCGATAGATCTCTATATCTACCTTAATAGTGATAATAGTGATCGATAGATCTCTATTAAATAGTGTCTGATAGATCGAAAAGTACCACCAACTTTACATATTGTAGTTTTCGAAAATGACATCAAAAAACATGAAAGGATTAAGTTCTATAAATATGTATTCAATAATCTGGAAAGATCTCTTATTTGGAGTAAGTGAGGTCCCATTGCTGTAGGTTAAGAGAGCTTCTAGTGTATTCCTTTTCAGTCAGTCAGCATTCGGAGTGCTTAGCCGTAATAAGAAACGTAACTTAACCAAAAGTGGACTACATGTTCGACCAGAAATACTTCAGAACGAAACTTAAAATACTTCCTAATCATGTTATCAATTTCATTTCGTGATCACATCTACTCTTAAACTATTTTTAAACCTAAAAATACTATTTTGAAATTTAAACCATTGGTCAAAAGAAAAAAATAAAGACAAACATGATAGTCTAAAAATAAAATTTAAAAAATGAAGCTTATAAATTTACCATTTACGAGCTTAAATAAAATATATTTAAGATTTATTCGTAAAGCCATGAACCTGTGTAATCATTTTAAATACTTTTTAATGCAGAAAACATCACACCATATTAGTACAATTTTCACGATATCTGAGGTTCATTTAAAGAGAAACAGCTAAATACCAGAAGAGCTATTAATTACATGAATGGCTGAAAAGCTATATTTGTTTACAAAAAGGAATTCGAGTATTAAATAGTTATTCCATAGAACTTTTTTTCTTCAATCATCACGGGTAAAATTTGGCACTCTTGGGTCCACAGTAGCCGTGAGTTCCTGTTTATCAGTGATGTTTCTGAAGGCCTTCATCTGTTAAAATCCTTGATTTGCTAAGTCCGTTCTGCTGTGATTTCGGATATGCTTGTGATGCACTTGTTATGGAGAAGCCGATTGAAATGTAGTTTCTCTTATTGTTGCCTTCACTTGTTACGAACAATTCAAGGCAGTAATCTCTCACCTCTTTCGTTCAGTAGCATTTTCCTATCATAACTGTCCTAATTGCCTGATATTTTTGCGCGCACTCTGCTCTTCAAGCGCCCAAGATCTTACTGCTTGAGAAAATCCCAGAATGTAAGCCTTTTCAGAGATACTGGGATCGAGTCTTCCTGTATCCACGATCCAGAAGATCACTTGTTCAGAGTCACCCAAAGTTTTCTTCTTAGCCGCTTTCTCACAAACCGCAGTCAAAAATATTTTTGCTCGATAGTAAAGTTCATTATCTAAGCGATTCTTGGTTTTTACGTCACGGTATGTCGCTGGCAAACTGATTTTAATTCTAAAAATGCATGCCGATAATACTTTCTAAGTGCAAACAAATTCCACTAGAAATCTGTTGACTCTAATGGGTTTATGGACTTGACAGTTAAACTTTCTAAATTTATTTTAATTTATTACTTCTATTAGCACTTAATACTACACCTAAGTAATGCAATAATTTCATTTTCCTAATTAAACAAGTCGATGTTAATCCTTTATATTGATGTTTCTTCAGATGATAGAATTGTCTCAAGCGAAGAAAAGTTTCAAGCGTACAAGTATAGGTTTTTCCGAAGTAGTCTATAGTTTAAAACACAGTAATATTTAAATTATAAATTCATGGTTTTGCAATTAAGGTCAGTAAAGAATTTTAAAATTATAGTAATGCGAATGGTAATGTCCAAAAGTTTGGAGACGCTTGTGTGTGCATACCAAGCTACATTTTGTGGAACTGTGATTCCATTAATATCTGTGTACTACAAAAATATTTTCTCCCTTTCATATAACATGTTCCCTCCAATATGCATCTGATATATATCTTATTCTAAACCAAGTGTTTTGTAGTCGGCAATGTGTGAAAAATGACTTTAACTGAGCAGCACATGAACATTCATTTCTATGTACACTGCAAAAGAAAAAAAAGGAACAGTTCTATATCTCCTGTTCTACTGGACCTATTGACGAAAGTCAAATTGCGTTTTTCATGTCTCGAAAGCGCGACTTGCGACTCAGGATATATATCAGCTTTGTAGTATATAGCATTGTTCTAACATAGGTATTTTGACACAAAATCAGACTTTTTCTGAAATAATGTTTTTCCATAGTTCTTTTCTACAACTCAAATTATGCCAAATTGCCACGTTTTGTAAAAATCGCACGAGTAGTTTTAGAAACTTAGAGCTCAAAATTTTAGCTCCGCCATGTTAATTCAATTTGGGATATATTAATTAATATATCTTTTTTATTAAACTTTTTTTATTCTTCCTTTCATATTTCGAAATTTAGGTTCATTCCAAATAATATTCACGCATTTTTTATCATATATTTTTTTAATTTGTATTTTTAAATGATTTTTATAAATTTTTCGAAACAAATTTTGAATTATAACCTAAAACATTTTTACCCTCATCTTAAAGTAGATGTATTTCTAAGCATACCTACAAAAATTTAGTGTTCAAAATTTGCTAAGATATACGTGAATTTACATATTGGCGCGTTTTGAAATTTGGCATACTTGTTATAAGCGATAATAACGCCAAATGTGATTTAAGCACTTTGTTAAAATTATTTGAAAGTATTTTTTCCGCTCCTTTACAATGAAAAAAAAGGAGAGGAAAATAGGTTTTTATAAATTAAGAAGTTCGCCAAGTGAATTACTATAGGCGCAAACTGAAAAATATCCGCCAAGATACATTTTTAAATTTCTCGATAAATTTCTCACCAAAAATTACAAAATTTAATGACTAGGTCATGATTTGAGTCGGTATGTTTTTTCAGAAAGAGTCCTAGTTTGTGTTAAAATACCTATTTTAGAGCAATGATATATATTAATCTAATATATGTCCTAAGTCGCGCTTTCGAGACAGGAGAAACGGAAGTTGAATTTCGTCAATCGACCCAGTAAAACGGGAGATATAGAACTGGTCCCTTCTTTTTTTCCCCTGCGTAAATGATTAATGAAAACGTGCGAAAATTTGAAATAATTTTATGGCGATAACACTGCATCTTATTCTAAAAACTTAAATGACGTCGAGATTTTCATCTGTTCCAAAAAATGACAACAGAACTAGCGACTGACTAGTGGTATGAAAGAATGAGGAATGTTCCCACATATGAATCTTGTGATTGTACGAGCCAAGAAACAACAATAATCTAAAAAATGACAATCTTAACAAGGATAGTCGAAATCAAATATTAATAAATGTTTACATAAGTTTTTTGACAAATAAAAATTTTCCTATTATCTTGCAGTAATCAAATTTTCTGCTTCAAAAATTAACGTAATAATTCTCACATAATAAAAGAACATGTGATTTTTTTTTTCAGAAGCTGGACGTGAACAAAGATGGTATCGTTGACTTTGACGAGTTTCTGGAAATTTGTCTTCACGTAAGAATATTATTTTTATGATTATTTTAGTCTTATGTAAAGATTTGTTTTACATTTTAACTTTCATAATTAGGCCAAATAGGTTATAAGCTGCCACTATGATACTTGCAATTTTTACTTTTCACGTTTAATTTTACATTTTACTTTTATCGCTTTTAGTGTACGCTTTACAACCTTATAAAGAAATTATGTTTCTTTAGCCTTTCATTAGTTTACAACATTTTGAAAGAAGTATGTTGTCTTTCTTGATCTTTCTGCCTTAAACAGTGCAAGTAGTTTCTCTGGTTTAAGAATTTTCGCAGAAAATTTAAACGCTATAGAAGCTCTGAAAAGACTTCTAAAGTATTAGTTATTCTCAACCAATCCAAATAATTCAACCCATTCTCAATTAACGCACATAAATTTTACTCAGTGCAAAAATGAAAAAATCACCCCGTAATCTATCCGAAATCTCTCTTCAGTAAGACATTTGTTATGCAGTGATATTTTAATAATGATGACAATTAAAATACATTTGTGATTAGCATTAAATATCCAAAAGGAAATTACAAAAACGCTTAAGAATATATTTACTTGCGAAGCAATTTTCTGCTCATATCTCTATGAATATGATAGCTTTCAGTAAATTAATGTAATTGTTTCTGGGGGAAAATATTCTTTTAAATTAGATAATTAAAAACTATTTCGAAATAGAAAAGCTACCTTTTGAAGTAACAGTACCTTTTTAGAAAGTTATTTGTTTCATAAATTTCTATCTTTCTAAGTACGTTAAAAATTTCGTAGTATTAGAAATTTAAAATAGACATTTCAGCAGACTACTTAATATCAGAGTAATGTCTATGACATAATATTATTCTATGATCCTTTCGACTTTGAATGGATATAGTACTGCATATATTGCAATGATAAAAAATTTGCTAAGATGTATTGATTATATTAAATATCATAGCAAAACTCTCGGTTTTATTCGAGCTGCTAGAAGAAATCAAACTCGCCGATGAAAGCTCAAAATATTTGACAAAGATTAGTTGTAGAAACTATCTAGTGTAGAAAAAATGTATTGCTGCATTTAACGTTTTAACAAATTTTTATCAAGTGTTTGATCCCTAATTATTTTTCAAATATCTTACTGATCAGTAATTTGTAGCTTTCCAGAAAAGGAGAAATTTTTAATTAAACAATTTTTATAAAAAATAAAAATGTATGTATTTCATTAAAAATTCTTAATTATTTTTTCAAATTTTATTTGATTTCTTTGTTGTATTAATTAGTTACTTTTCTTCAATTAAAACTGTTGGCATAAAAATCCTTCATTTAAATTAAAATAAATATAGCGTTAAATATTAGAAAAAGGCAAGTAAGAAACATTTCTTAGTTGCCTTTTTCTTGCGATTGTAATCTTGCAATTAAATAAAGATACGTGATATGTCAGACTTTCTAACAAACGAAATTTCTCGTAAATGTCTAGTGAATATCTCTGCTTTTGCAGTACGCTCTAGTATGAAGAGAAACTTCAGTGATTTTGATATTTTGAAATGAACCACATTAATTTCAAAATATGGGAATCGTTTCAGATTTTGCTCATATCATAGCAAACATTTCATAAGGAATATGTACCCATAAATAGCAGCTTAGATTTCTCATCATTATTTCATCATTATTTCATAAGGAATATAAACCCATAAACAGCAGCTTAGATTTCTCATCATTATTTCTCTGTCCTTCAGATTTATAAGATGAGGTTTGTTTCACATTGTGTTATTATTAGAGCAGGCGATCGTACTGAAGAGACTGCTGCAGTTAATATAGGAAAGACTTAATATGAATTTTCGTGACATGATGCCATTTGCTCTCTTTAATAATCTAGACTTCAGGTAACAGTTGTATATGAATTAAAGGTGAAATGTAAAATATGACGCAGAAATAACTTAAATATAAGCTAATGAGCCACTTTAATTCTCCGTTGGTGATCATTTTCGAAGGATGAAAATTTGTTGTCAGATGAAAATTTCGGTAATAAAAGAACTGACAGAAGCTGGCTAAACAGAGCTTCAAGTTGAAAATGCTAAACCATTGTGTTTGCAGATACGGAGGAAATGCTCCAAAAAGTTTAAAACTTTTTAAAAATTTATGTTTGCAGAAATTAAAAAGCATGTTATTTATATATATTTAGCATAATGTTTTTTTTTTTCATATATGTGAGTGTATATGCAAAGATAGATCAGCTTATAATTAACGGCGACGGAATGCTATTGAATACAGAGAGAAGAATACGAATCTTATTTAAAAATAAATGGTTATAAAATTTTCTAATAGTTCATCTAACTTTAAACTTTTGCAGAAGAAAGCAGTAAAATTCTAACTGTAAAATATATCTTCAAACACTGCCACTTGATTTATAAAAGTAAATCATGTTTCATTAGATGCAAATTATGAAAATCCTGCAAAATAGTCCCTAAGCTTTAAAAAAATGAAATGTTTTAAGATTTTGTAAAATTGAAAAGTTCGTTATAGTACACAAACATAATAAAAATTCACAGAAAGGAAAATATATAAATTCTCCTACTGGAAATAAAAACAAAAATGGTATAATTTGTTCACTTAATAGTTAAGAAGTTGAAAATCTGTATAAAAATGAAGAGACATTGATTGCCTAGTTTTAATTACGAAAATGTGTAAAGTCCTGTGCACAAGCATGCACCCAGTTTCAGTTATATAAGAAATATAAAGATTTATTGGTTAGCGGCAGTCAGTCTCTATGAAGGTGCTTTATAAGTCTGTATGAGAAGGCTATATTAAATTACAAATTACGGTAATTTCTACCTATTCCTTCTGCCTGCGAAGAGATATGCAATATTAACACACGATATACTATAATTCCCAAAAGCAGATATTCTTTTACAGATTCTGTGCCCTTTTCCATGGTAAAGTAATTGTTTTTAAGTTTATACATTTAATTTTTAAAGGTGCAAAAGTAACTACGCAGAATGCGTTGGAGGAATGAAATAGTGTCACAGGATGAATATGTCACACAATGAAATAATATCTCAAAATGAAATTACATCACAACACACATTTTAATTATTTTATTTTGATTGTCAAAACAGCGGTTGTTAAGCGAAAGATGTTTTTGTTATTTAGAACAAATGGTCTGTTTTTATAGTAATATATGATACTTCCTATCTAATATTTTCAGGCGTAAAAAATAAAAACTCCGAACACTTTTTACGTCTTAAATAACGCAATTTCTTCCGTGATGTACGATCTAAGACATCATATTTAGGTCAGGCGTCTTTTCACTTGCATTTGTATAAAATAATCGGTAAGCTAAAAGGCACTGCAAATGCTATTACAATTATTCTACATGTGATTTGAAAGTATTGTAAGCGTCTAGTAAATTAACTTTACTTTTGCTGGGTAGATCTTTACTTGAACTGTGAAGTGACTATTCGCTAAATTTGACTATATTGTTGCATTTTACGGTTTCGTGCATTTGCTGTAAATGATGAAGAATCAAAACGCAATTTATTCGCCAGTATTACAAAGGACAGTTCCAAAGGCACGTTTACAGTCGTCGAAAAAATACGATAAACACTCTGAAACAATGAGCAACACAGTCTTCAGAATGTAACGGCGAAGACAGCTTCACGGCAAAGCACTAGAGTACTATTCCCGACTCTGTCGATCTCTCTCAAGATAATCTCTGAACTTAAGATACTACACTATTGAATTCAAGATACTGTTGTTGAGCACAGAGTATACATGTAGCTTTTAACCTACCTTGGAGAACATTCACGAGGAAACCCGCTAGAAATGCGTTCTAGAATGTTCTCGCCCTGTCTAAGGCATATCGCCTATTTTGCGGCCAAATGGGCGATTTCGCGTCAAATCTGGTAACCCTGCCTTTCCTTGCCACTTTCTGGCAACCCTAACCTCGCCTTGCGAAGGCGCTATACTACCGCAGTTGGGCATTTCGTAACAGTATCAATGTCAAGGTATGCGAAGAGTGAAAAAACCCTTTTATTTAGCTCAAGAAAGGATTTACAGTCGACACTTCTGGTGTTTACAAAACTAAGCCAGTACTTCTAATTGTGACCCTAAATAAAAACATAAAATTAAAACTAAGCCTAAATCAGCCGAAGCTGCAAAGAGGTAATTAATGCGAGCTGGCTATTAGCCCTATTACTGACTTTGATAGATCAGCAATTAAATACGCTGGTAAATTGCAAAATTTATATATCAGCAAAACAGTATATTTCTATCCTACTTTACACAAAACACAAAACTGAAATATCATTCTGGCAAGAAATGGAAATGAAGAAAACAGAAAAGATAAATTACTGTACAAAACTGGTTGGTTTAAAACTAAACAAGTCCTTACAGTATCATGTCATCAAGAAATTTTTTAATCTTGCATTTTCCAAATCCAACCAAATGACTGTAAATGAAAAATGGCGTCCCAGTTATTCTGAACATTTTCCTAAGAAAATCATAAAGGTAACGAATTTGTACTGCTTCCAGCTTTTCCGTATAAGGATTCATATCTCGTAGATTATAATTTACAGTATAAAGTATTTGTAGATTTCAAAACAGAGGGAATGTGCACACCTTAGAATTTACACCTTTCCTTAATAAATCATGTGAAAGCTTTATTGATAAAAAAATATAAAACATTAGATTAGCTTTGGCCTTTCCCTGCCTAAGCATGTTGAAATAATTAACCGTCTCATGAACATTATATGAGAAATGATTTGTTAAGTATTTATGAGCATGCAACATAAATAAAAAATACTGGCAGCACTACTAGCTTAAATTTACCATATTTTTCAGAAGTGAGTCCGGGACAAAACAATTTTAGCGTTATCGGAAGGTGATCAGATTGTTTGAAACTTATTATAGTAGCAAGCAATTAACATAGCACGTTTACTTTAAGAATTTTTCAGTTGCCAACAGTTGGAGAGAAACTCCCCCAAGACCCCACTGTTCTAAACAAATTTGGTTTTGTTTAGAAGTGGGCGCTATAAAAAATTAAACTACAAGTGATGATCAAAACCATTGTTGGTTTATGATCTCAGAAATAATGTTTCCTTTCAGAGTTGTCGTCTACAGAAAGCGTCCTCTATGAGAGGTTTCATTGCATTTATTACCGAAATATTTTTGTTGTCTCATTTGTTCAAAATAAGCAAAGCTGAAAAACACAGTTCATTTATTAATGCTATAGATTTGAAAGAAATATGTTTTATCAGAAAAGGAGAAAAATCTGAGTCCATTTTACTCATTTTCAGTTTTATTCTCGGATGAGTAATTAGTTTTTGCAGCTGTTGTACATTTTTCTAACTACGGTATTTCCTTGAACTGCAATGTAAATGTTGTTCTTTTACAATTTTTTCCGTAGTCATAATTCCATAGAAACATCCGCATAACTGTGTGGAGCGGCACTAGAAAAATGCATTGCTTTTTTAAAAATTTCGGAAGCATTTGTAGAACCCGGCTCATTTTCTGGGCTACATCCTGAAGTGAGTTGCGGTACTAAATCCCGGAACTGTGCCTCAAAATATAGTACATCTGGTTATTTTATATTAGAGGAACAATGTAAGCTTCTGAATACAAATCTCGATGTAAAGCGAAATCCCGAAAATATTAGACTATGGCTAATAAGCCATCAATGCTTGTTTCTTGTTTGTTCAAAATTGTGGCTGAAATATTTTACAGCCATCCAGCGTAATAAAAGGAGTACCTAAAATGAGCAATAATTCCTGCCAATGATTAGTGCATATTGGAAATAGATATCAGAGAATATACACAAAATTGAATTAAGCAAATGATGCAAATGAAAGGTTAGTTCGTTTATTTTCGAGGACGAGTATATATTAAAATGCTGACATTGCTTTTTGAGACAAACTGCAATAGATTTCTTCTTCGAGAAGCGAAAATATTCTATGCGTAAATAATGTGTTCAGATCTACATGTATTTCCTTGAAGAAGAGTAGTCTGTGTCTAATATTAATGCAAATAAGTCTACGTCTCAGATTAATGCAAATAATTCCGTGTCGAAGATTAATGCAAATAAGTCTGTGTCTAAGATTAATGCAAATCAAATTGAATTATGTTTGGTTTTAAAAGAATTCTCATCAGATTCACAAATTTAAATGCACTTATGAATAATTAATTCTATGCCAAACAATTCCTTAAATTCGTAATAATATTTTTTCAAATTAAATTAGATGTAAACTTTAAAAATCAAGTATAATTTTCAATTACCGGCAGCTATTTAAGCTACGATGCAAACCTAAGATTCTATTTGCTCCTGGAAAATATTTCTCCCAATCGATTTGTTTGCATTCACACTTTTGTCTACTCAAATTCTGAGTAATTATCTCCTGCAGAGAGTGCTTATCTTTTACATCCAATTGCATTTAAGAGAGAAAACAGGGAAACGCATTTCAAACAGTATTAATATTAACATGGTCGCATCTGCACGCGTTCCTTCATGTTTGTTGCTGAAGGATATTGAAATAAATACTTTAATACGCATACATACAAAGGCTTTGAAAGATTATTACTGTTGCTCATTGATTTGTAAATTATTTAAATATCGATTAGAACTCATAACTGGTTTTCTGCTCCTTATAAATGTTATCATCAACCGTATTTTAATGGAAAAACAGTTAATAAGTGCATGCTTTTATTGAAATAAAAGTACATACTAGTTTGAGAAAAAAATTAAGATGTGTGTGCAATTGTACATGTTCTTATAACTTCACTTTGCGTATGCATGTATCAGAAACAATAAATTCGAAATCAAATATTAAATTTATTTAATTTGTTATTTAAGCTTGAAATTTTAAATTTATTTGATTTTCTATTTTTTATCTTTTATTTGCTTCCTTTTCAGGCATTAGTTATCCTTTGTTTTACTGTAAAATGTATCTTGAACATTTTCAACATATAATGGATAAACCTAATAATTCATTAAAAAAAAACACTAAACATTTTAATCTCAGTCAGTTTTGTTTTTAATTTTTTACCCAGGAAACTCAAAGCTCGAAAAAATTTAAATACGAGGAAATAATTTTTCTTTGTACTGCAGTTTTAATACTGAAAAAAGAAATTGAATTTTTACTACAGAAAAGTAAAATTTTTGAGGTTCTGTAGCACAATAAACAGATCCGTTTGATCAAAAATACGTTTTTCAAAGGTGGGCGACTACAGAAAATTTTATTACATTTTTATTAAATTTTTAATTAATTCACTTCTTATTAGTTATTTCAGTTACTGTGTGTCGCAAAATAATTGATACGCTTTTAAAGATTAAATACTAGAAAAAAGTTAAATGCATGCATAAACTTGTGATTAGAAACTAGTTTTGTGATTAGAAAGATTAAATAATAAATGCTTTATTAGTTTGACTGAATTACTAAGCTATTCACCACCAGATCCTTCGCGTGCGTGCCAGTCTTCAAAAATGTGCCATCCTATACCAGCTGCGTAGGTTGTCATCATAATCTATAGATATGCAGTTCAGAAAATCTTCGTTATTCCAGCAAGATGCGAATTTCCTCAAGCTAAACTCTTTCTCACCAAAGACCCTGATGTTTTTCTTCTTTTATGTCTACGGTTCTTTTTTCTCTACAGAAAACACTGCAAGTGGACAAAAAATCATTTTGATATGTTTGAGACTTGTTTAGAGTCACAATTAGTAAAAACTCGTAGAGTTACATCATTTAATTAGATGGAGCCTCTCCTCTTTTCGACCTTTCTCAGTGCTCACAGGTTCTTAAATTATAAGGTACCAAGGAGTTTGTCTGGAAAATTAGTAGCTTAAGATAATAATAGTTCGAGAAGTGATCGCCTCACTCAATAGATCTCATTTCCTGTAACTTTTTTCGTGGGGCTGTGCGATAAACAGTATTTGCTTCATCTCTTTTTCTGGATATTGATTAATGAAATTGAGAGTTATCACTGTCGACTAAAAAATGCTGGAAAAAGTGTGGGATGACTTAGGTCAGAAATTTAACTACTGTTGCAGCACAATAATAGCTAATGTTGAGCGCTTTTAAAATGAAAAAACAACTTTGAAACAATTAAGCTTTTACTGCAATAATTAAATTTGTGTTAATATAATGTCATAATGCTCCAAACAAATTTCAAAGCTTATCAATTCTTTTCACGCGCACCGCATTTGATACTTAAATTGCAGTCTGGTTTGTCACTTTTTTTGGTTAATTCTCCAGTTCATCTGTTAAGTTAAAATCTGATTGATATTCTTTTTCAGGCTCTACAAGGTTAATATTTTACTAAATATTATCGGTTACATCTGACTTATATTCTAAGTTTTAAAAATGATCTGATGTGAATTCTCTTTTAAGTGCTTTAACATTTTGTTAATTAATTGTAGTGTAACGTGCAGAGACTATGCTTTTCATAAAAAGGAAAGATGTCTTCCTGGAGAACTTCCTAAGAAAACCTACATCGCATTTTCCATAGATGGGAAAAGCATTAGGAAAACATTATCCTGTCAGTCCTCTCACTAACCAGGAATTAAATCCGAAGTAAATTACCCGTATTCTACGGCTTTAGCATCTCAGTCGCTACTGGGGTTCTTTTCGCAATTTGAGGGTAAATGTCTCATATAGCATACGCGTAAAAACTGTTAAAATCCCTTACGTTACAGCAATCAGTATTCTGTAGGAATAGAAGCCAAGACGAAATGCCAGTGATAAGAGATTTCATGAATTATGTTGTTGCAGTGTATGGTTTCTCACTCTTTTTGTCTACGATGAACGTTGAGAAACCTAGTGAACTGAGTAGCGACTTATCGCTCAGTTCAAATGGCTAAAAATGCAGAGTCAAGAAGAAATAAACTACCTTTCACTTCACTAAAAGCTAGGTAACGGTCGGCCCCTTTCTCGGGCTTACAACAAAGCCTCTACTCGGGCTTCAACTCAGAATAAGAAATAAAAACTAAACTATAACTAACTAAGAGGGACTTAGCTCAAGCTAAACACAAGTATCTAACGTAGTTGGTCCTTAATTTAAACTAGCCGGCGAATATCAAAAGGCACGTAATAATGGAACTTTGCGAAACAGCATCGAGAGAGACTTAGCCCGAAGGGAAACACGCGCTACTCAGGATTCCTAGCTCTCTCTCACGAAGTAAGTTGAATCTTCCTTAAATACTTCTTCTAACTCATTTGCATTCAATGTGATTCTAAAACCTCATTCTGATAGGGAGCTGTATGTGGAAACAAGAATTGATAAGAAGTAATAAGTATATAATATGTTATAAATTATATAAGAATTGATAATAAGTTATATAAGAGTTGATAATAAGTTATATAAGAATTGATAATAAGTTTGAAACTAAAATAAGTGTTATAAAATTAAAATAGAACTTGCAACTTGAAGTTGAAAAAAAAATGTGCAGCATGAAACTGCGAAGCGTACCGATCTTATTCTAAACGTTTTTATAGACCTTTTAATGTAGAGGTAGAGAAGCGTTGAAAAGTCACTAAGACATTTTAATGATAAAAAGTAAAAATAAACTTTTAAATATATTTTTGTTAGCATCTAAAATGGTGAAAGTTGCATAAATATTCTTTAAGGAAAGCTAAAAATATTTATTACAAGTCATGTGCCTAGAAATAATTTAACTTTTGCGAAAGATCCAAGTTAATTTTTTTTTCTCAGAATGCTTCAAGAAAGAACAGACTTCATTTCCACAAATACTAATCCTAGACATCTATTTCCACTTGCAGAACTCCTCAGAGTAAGTTAAAAGGTTTCATGGAAGGGGGTTCAACACTGGGGTATCAAACTTCTTTCATTATATAATTCAACTCTTTGTATGCTAGTTGTAGGGCAAAAGATCCAATTAGTAAAAGCTTGTTATTGGTCAGTAAGTAAAGTAATCCAAATTTAGAGGAAAAATTAATAATTAAAAATATCATAAGGCTGAAAACGAATACCATTATACCAAGTAGGGAAGCACTACTCGCTAAATCAAGAAATATTTGTTTCGTAGATGCTCTTTAACTCCTGTCAAAATCTATTCGAGATCATTAGTAATGCGCACTGGAAAGTGATTTAACTCGTTCTCTAATATATCCGCGTCTTTTCAGTAAAAGGGTATGGAATATTTTGTTCGCAACATTTTAAAGCCTAAAAGTTTTTCGATATGGATCTTTTAATCTGAAAGGATTGTACAAAAGGTTAGGTTTCATATATAAGGAATCCATCCACTTTCAATAATGAAGCATTTTTATAAAATTCTCTACTTTACTTTGGGAAACATTGTCTTTATAATTATACATCTTGGTTCAATATTTTAGGGAATAAAACATGATATTCCGTGCTTGAAATTCAAAGATTAAAGACATTAACTACATGTATCATCGTTTCATCACGAAGCGGAATGCAAATATAAGCCAGTTTTTTACCTGGACATTGCTTCCCACGGAGAAAATGCTTAGCTGCTGGCCTGTGAGGAACTGCCGTGTACATATATTTGTGTTAATTATAAAGACTCTGTTAATGATTTATATTTTTTATTTAAATTGGCAAAATAAAGATTTAACCTTCTATTTAGATTTTTATGTCATTGTAACCTTTTCTTTACAGGACGAAAACATCACAAAATCACTCAGTCTTTTAGATACAGTGCTATAACCATAACATAAAGATGATGATCTCTCATCAATCAGTCCCCCAACTATGTCATGAGGAGCTCTATAAATACAACCGTCCTCTATGAATGAGTGGGAACAAATGTCAAACATCTGAGGATGGTTCTTTATAAAAGAGTGAATGGAAGGAAGATATTTATTGTTTTAATAATATATACCCGAATTTAAGTCTTCTGTATAACGTATGAACCTTTTGAAATGATTTTGTAAAATGTGTTCATAAATTTCTTGCTTTTTCTCCCCTCAAAAAGTTTGATGAGTTCAATTTCAAAAATATGCTGAACATAATTACTTTTGTCTTTTAAGGAAACTAAAAAGCATGTTAATACTTGTTTCTATTAAAATAATAACGTATATGTATGTAGTATATAATAAAGCATATTTAATACTGCAGTGTCTGTTATAAACTTAAATGCAGATTCATGTGAAGGGATACAGAAAATAATTTCATGAGTTTCAATATCTGGATGGGCAAATTAGGCACATTCTATTGTACATTAGATTGTTACGATTTTATATTGTTAATGACATATTTATGTGAAAATTCTATATCTGGATATAAATGTATGAAAATAGCTTAAATTGGCACATTTTATAGTGTGAAAGTGGAATGTTTTTGTATGTTGAAAGTTTGTTGTTGCTAATGGTAGATTTCAAAGTTTTCAGAAAATGCGTCTCATGCTGTATGAAGAATCCTATTTTGATGTACTTAGAAAACTAAATGTTGTCAAATATCTTCCTTATAAAATGTTTTGTTTATATTACTTCTGCAATATTACAAATTTGTGTAGTATTTTCTGATCGTTCCTATGTAGTATATGGTGTTCTTTTAGGTAGATTGTACTATTACAATGTAACTCCGTTATTCGTTATGAAATTTGAAATCTGTTCTTTAACAGCTCACATCAAAATTATTTACCCTTTAATCTTTAACTTTATAAACATAGATTTACCAAATTAAATACTAAAAATAGTCTAAATATGAGACTGTCCTTAATACTGATATTCAGTTGTATTATTTGCAATCAGAACATAAAGTAACATAATGCTGAAATTCAGTGTAAATATTGTTTTCAGTAATATTTTATAATGGCTGCTGCTATGAATTTTGTATTTTATAGCCTGTCTAATGGCAGTGATATATAACTTGTAAACTGGCAACCTTGTAAAACTAGCCAATCGATTTTGAAAATCTTTATTATAAAACTCTTTTGATAACTTTCTCTCTGAAGTACATAATTTGTCAAATGGTGTTTCAATATTCTAATAAAAAGAGCTATAGATATGTTACAAAGGTGTCAATGAGTTATTTTTTAAAACATGCATTAATATTCAAATAATAAACTAAAATAAAGCAAAAATTGGCTACAATTTTCAAATGATCAGCAACAGAAATAGTGCAAAAAATTGTAACTTTTTAGTAATGTTTAATTGGAACGATACTCTACACAACGGTTATTATGTCAAATAGAGATTAATTAAGTACGAATATGATAAAGCTGAACCTATAATGTATAAATGATAATCATTTCTATTAAGGGTCTTGAAACATGTTTGAAAATATAGGATTTAAACAAAAAAACTCTTCACTTTGTAAGGATCTATTTAAGCAAGAGTTTCCGAAGTTAGTTTTTAGAGCGCGTTTTCTAGAGCACGCTGTGCTGTGATTATTCGCGACTTGCATTAACGGCGTTGATCTGTTCTTGCCTTTAAGCTTATCTAGCCGGTTACTTTAGACCAGAGCTCTTCCTGCGCGTTAAAGTATTTTGCGAGACGTTAGGCTAACCTACACAGCTTGAAATTTGTTATTGTTACATATTTTTGTTAAGCCAGAAGTGCTGGCTTCTTGTAACCCAAGTTGCGACACTTGTTAATTTTATGGTTGAATAAAGGGTCTCACACACCATTCTTCTGATCTCTGTTTAGTTTCACAAGGTTAGAAAATAAGTCTTCAAACGACCTTTAGAAGTTTTTATTCCCAATGCCTCATAGGCTTGTAGAGACATTAGGTTATTTCGAAGCAGGAGGTATGGAAAATGAGCAATGCCCTCGCCGGGACTCCAACCACGAACCTCTCGAATACGCGCCGAGCGTGCTGACCACTACACCCCGAAGGCATGCTAAGAATACCGGAGAAATACCCTACATAATCCTCGTTTTAAAAGGCGACGGGGGGTTAGGGGACCCAATAGCCAAATCGTGGTGGTGAGGAATCATCATCCACCACCTTTATTAGTTCGGACGCCCCTGTAAAAACATTAGGTAAATTTCGAAACCGGAGACATGACAAATGAGCAGTGCTCTCGCCGGGACTCGAATAGCGGACCTCTCGAATACATGCCGAGCGTGCTGAAGGCGGGGGGAAATACCTTATAAGTTCAACTTCTAAAGCATCCTTAGGAATGCCATCGTATTTGAAACAGCTATAGCATCCTTATTATATATCCATTTATTTTTATGTAAGTATAAAAATTTATGCACCACACTCTTAATTGAATATTAGACCTCCATTTTGATCATACGATATGTATTTCATTATTCTGAATAAAATTTCTGCAAAATGCTTAAAGCTACTCGTACCTTAAGAATTTTAATCTATCATTAGTTAATATCTTAAGTACTGTAAACAACGCATAATAGCTCAAATTTGAAAGAAATGTAAAAATATTTCATTGACAATATGTAAGCTTAAAAAAATTTTGTAAATTTCAATTGCAGAGCTATAAAGACTAATAATGTCCATTTAATCCTTATTTTTGGTTAAAATATGATCTTTATTCCTGTGTTTAAATTTAGAAGCCTTCGTCAATACTTTGTGGACGTAAGTGGACTAAGGAAGCAGACATAAGAACATGACTTTTTACACTTTCGTTTTGTGTACATTAAGTAATCAGCGCTGTACTTCTCTCCATAAGCATTCATTAAAATAGAAATTACTATCTTTAATTAGATTTAGCAACATTGACGTAATACTTTTATTACAGCAACTTAAAAGTCAATTTTCAAGTTACCGCTGTAAAGCCAAAAACATATTTTCATATATTAATTAAATTTTTTCAAGCAAAAGAGTATATACAGAAGGATTGCTGTTTTATCAGCAGTATATCTGAAATCAGCATGAATACTATATACTTCTTTAAAAGAGAAATAAGATTTAGAAGTTCTACCATGAAAACGATATTTGCTTTTTTCTAGAGTTTGCAATCTGTTATTCGTTGCAAATGGTACACTGTCCGAATCTCAGCCGTTACTAATACGGAAGTTTTCCGTGTAGCTACTCAAAAATACCAGATTTTAAATTGTTTTCCACATAGCTGAGAATTTTAAAACTTTATGTCTTTCGCTGTATAAAGAAGACTTCAAAAATCCATACTTAGGTATTTCTGTTATAAAGTTTAATCCGAAATCCATGGCTTCGGAAAACGACACCGTTTAAATTTTCGATAAGAATTTTAATTCTGTTCATTTCTTGCACAGATCAATTGCACATTTCAGCAATCCAATTTCAGCAATACCCGAGCATACAAATGCTCATTCTTCTTCAGTATGGTATTGTTTTCATTGAGCAGCGAACTTCCGAAACAATCTGATCTTCGGCATACCCATATCATGTTTCCAGAGGTAAGCTTTTGTTTAAAATAATAGGTATATCAACGCATGGATCCATTTGACTTCTGAAAGGACACGACTCCACCCAGGTATATAGTACGTTATGAGTATAGATAGTTTGCCTTTTGAAGTTATTAAAAAATAAAATTTCTTTGACAGCTATGCTTGGAATCAAGCAGAGCCCTGAGCGAAATGACAATACTTACTTTGTTTAGTCCATCTTCTAGTCTCTTAAGTTAAGGTTAAAGAACGAAATGTTAAATTCTCACGATTTTTATTGCCACCCCCGGAAAGCCTGAAATAGGAAAGTCCGGAATGGGATGTTCACGGCACCGAAAAAAATTACTATTCTTTTCATTTCGAAACTTTTGAAGGGCTTCATAACAAGGTCCAAAAAAAAAGGCATCTAAAAATTTGTGCTTATCACTCAACATTTTATAAACTTTACTAACGATACATATTATAATTCTAAAAATTAAGTAATAATACATTGTGATCCAATACTCATTATGATGCTTATAAAAATTGCACCTAAGGCAATATTATTTTTAGTCGCTGTATAAATTTACACATTGACTTTGAATTATCTTTACCAGTTAGTAGTTGAGTAATATATTAATAAAGAGTTAACTGCCAGAAGGAAATATTGCCTTTTTAATGGCTTTTTAAGAGGAAAATAGATTACATTTTTAGTACAGATGGCGAAAACACCGTGGAGTTAGCCCATTCAGCTGCTGAGAATAAAAAATTAAAGATTTGCATTTCCGTTCGTAAGCTCATGGGAGAGTATGATAGTGACTGAAGCAAGTGCGAATGCGCATTTAAATACATTTTCATAAGAAATTCTAACCTGCTTAATCTTATCAAAAGTATTACCCCCCCATGGAATGTGTTTTGAGTTTGGGCCATCCAGTATTTTATACTGAATCTACAAATTCTGAGGAGTTATTTCAAAATCTAGAAAGGTTCATAGAGTATTTTCTCCTTTGGTTCTTTAAGTAGAAGATTTTCTTTCAATGTCGGGACTAGTCATCATAGACAGTGGCCACTACTTAGGCCAGAAGCGGTGTTCATTATGAAGGCACCCAATAGGTGGGCCACGTTTGTTTGCTATGAAGAGAACCCAAGCATTTGGTATCGCAGTCGGCTCCTCTAAATACTATACTGTCTGGGCGGTGAAATAGAAAATATTTAAATCGTAGTATATTTCTATTTTATTATGCAATGCTTCCCACTATATTTATATGATGCTACTATGTAGAACTGCAGTAGATTATTATTAATTTGTAGAAGGCCATTTTCCATAATTATTTTACATGACTTAACCCAAATTTATTCTGCTACTTTTACTAAAAAAATTTCATTTCACTGGGAAATAACCTACACAGCTTATTCCGTATTTTAGATGCGTTTGATGCGATGAGGAAATGGACCCTCTAAAACACATTTACAGTTTTTATGGACGAGCACACTAGACAAAATAAGATGGCACTGATTTTAACTCGCTGTTTTAGAACCTTCGGTATAGTTTTATATCCACATACCACTTGTAGTCTGCAAAAAATAAAAATACACTCATCCTATCTTAAGAAGATATCATAGTATTGAATGTAAAAAAAGTCAGCGTTTTTGTAATATATATATATATATATATTTCGGAGCCAATTTTGATAATAAATACCAATTACTATGCTAGCAGAAACTTCCTGAGAAAACCATACTCTCAGTATCTACCATTTTCTTCTTCTCTGGAGTTAGTCGCCTTAGACAGAATAACTGTCAATAATGTTTAGTCTAGTTACTGAATTATATTCTCAAAACATTCCCCTCAAAGATGGTCATTTCAGGTAGTCCGCATAATATTCACCATAAACACACAGTCTCAGCACACATGACTGTATGAAAAAACACAGTAGGATTCAGTTTGTTGTTTATGATAATACAGATTCTAATTTAATAATTAGTATAATAATTAATAATAATTTAAGTAAGTAAATTCAATTTGGAATAATAGTGACGACGTTTTGTACATTTTCAACATCTGCTTTATTTTAATAGAATTGAAGTCATAACAGGATTTTTAATAGGAGAGTTAGCATATAATTTGGAAAGTACAATTAATACATACAGCTAAAATATACTATTAATAACATACGATTAACATAATACGATAATTTAATAGGACTGAAGTTCTCCGTGCCACCAGCTACTCCTTAACAATCTTCTAAAGGATTGTTTTTTCATACCATATGTATGTGCTATAAGTAATTATGTTATTGGAAAATCTATAGTCATTGTTGTCTAATAATTCTATATAGGAAGGCATTTCACTTTCATATATCAAATTAAATATTTCTAAGGCACATATGTGGTTTATTGGTTAAGATTACAACAGATTTGCACTGTATTCCAAACCATGCTCGTGACAGTATACTCCTTCTTCTTCACTTGTCATCACCTTCATACTACTATCTACTAAAATACACTGGTGTGCAAAACTTAAGCAACAGCAGGGATTTTTGCCATAACTCCACGAGAAATCAACTGAGAGACATGAAATGCAGAAATGAAGGAGAGTATTATGTACGTAAAGGATGACGAAAGCATCGGAGCTGAAAAAGGAGTACAATGCATACGGTATGGAATCAAACAAAAACAAGCTTTATTGAACGCATAGTATCGTGACTCATGATTGTCTATCCAAGAGGAAGAACATTCTATTCCATTTACCGCTGTTATACTGGACTAGCCTGCATGGATTTGCAGTGCCAGTTGTCATTAAATATGGCTTCCTGGAGGTAAAAATATCAGTGAAGGTGTCATAGAGACAAGATATGAAAAATAAAGAGAAAGGTGGCACTTTGCCACTGTGGAGTATTACTTCGTGAGATGGTGTTACATGCACATCAAATACAAGTGGAGTATGCAAACATAAAGAGATTACAGATATAAATTTAAATAGCAAATACAAAGTTCTTCAAACGAAATTACAATAATTACATAGAGGAGATAGTCCAAAGTAGAGCCATGTCATGTGATGTCCGAGAGTACATGCCATTGGCTAGAGCAGAAAACATAGTAAAAATATTTTAAAATTATCCGCCGTGTAAAAATATGAAGACATAATTTACTTGTGATTGTAATAGTCCTGGTAAGTGAATACTACGATAATTTTACACACAGAGTTCGTAAAAGTGCTGTGATTTCTAAATTTCAAGAGCGGTGGGCGGAGCTTAGTAGTTAAGGTACATCAGTCGTAGGCACGCCCAGGTGACAGGAACTAATACATGTAGATATATTTTAAATGCAAAAGAAGGTTTTCACACTTGAAAATTTCATCAGAGATTAAAGAGCAATAAATATTTACGGGTATATACAATGAAACATTGCATGGCTTGCAGGTAAAAGGTTAGCAGCTGAGAGAAAACACGAAGTCCATAGTCACGTGGGAGGTCACCCTCCCGAGAGGAAGAACAACAAGCAGATGTTCCTTAAATACGGGACATGCCCTTCCCTCACTGCAATAGTTGCTTCGCACCGTCTACGCATACTCAGAACCAGCTGGTGCAACATTTCTTGCGGTAGGAGTGCCCATTCCTCAATCGGCGTCTGTTTGAGTTGTTAGGTGTTCTCTGGAGGATGTAAGCGTGCTGCAATGCGTCTCCCCAAAGCATCCCACACATGTTCGATGGGATTTAAATCTGGGGAGTACGCTGGCCAATCCATTCGAGTGATATCTTCACTTTCCAGTAGCTCCTCAACAGCAAGAGTCCGATGTGGCCGTGCATTGTCATTCATAAAAATTAAGTCTGGGCCAATGGCACCTCGGAACAGACGCACATGGGGAACGAGTACCTCCTCACAATAGCGATCCCCGGTTACAGACCCTCTGTCGAAAACGTGGAGCTCAGTTCACCCGCTCAGCATAATGCCTCTCCAGACAAGAACTCCAGGACCACCGTTACGGTGTCTTTACTTGATGTTACTGATAAAACCGGGTCCCGACCTCTCTCCAAATCAAAACGCGTTGAGGATTGCTTCTGGTACTTAACCGACTCTCACCGTAAAGAGGACAGGACTACATTGATCAGTTGTCCAGTTTTTGTGTTCTCTGCACCACTGTAAACGGTGGCGTCGGCGGACAACTTTCAACAGAAGGCAGCGTTCAGGACGGCGGGCGAATAGGCCCCCTTTGTGAAGGCGTCTGGTCACAGTAAACCGCGACACTTCTCGCCCCGTTGCTGTACAGAGTTACTGAGCAATGGCGCTTGCTGACTGCTCTCGGCCTCTTTTCGCCTGCAGAACGATATATCGGTCATCCCCTGCAGATGTCGTCCTCGGGCGGCCACCACCAACCTTTCTAACAGCTGTACCTCTAGTTTGGAACGCTTTCCAAGCGCGCGAAACGACACTTTTGTTGATTCCGAACTCTGCAGCTACACTGGTGACAGTACGCTCCTCGTCCAGCTTTCCGATCATTCTTCCACGTGTGAAGTCCTCCAGGTGATTTCTTCTAGCCATATTTCACAAACTGACTCACTGGCACTTGCAGCGAATGCGTTGAATTGAGTCTCCGTCCTTCGTTTTATTCTACTGTTGAGCTGCGCGCGCCGACATCACGCGTTTTGTGTACGCTCACGTCACCGCTGACGTTTCGTTCCTGATATTTGCATACGCATGACGTTTCTACTGACTTACGTGTTCATTGTACTGATCTCCAGATCTCCTTTTCTGCAATTTCATGGCTATCTGCTAAATTTTTACATTGTTGCTTAAGTTTGGCACACCAGTGTACAATGGCTTCTAAAAGTTAAGCACTCGACGGTTAATATCAATTTTAAACTTAAAAGCTTTGATTAACACCGAATTGCGTATGAAAGTAATAAATGTGTTTATGCATGAAGGAAAACAAGCATTATGTACAAAAATGAAAACAGTATTTACTTCTTGAAAATTATATGACGACGTCAGATTTGGGTCATTAGCAAACTGATACTGAAAGCTAAAAAGCCCGTCGTCCGAGCGTCTCGAACCTAATAAACGGATCTGTACTCTGTGTTTACACCATTCAGAGTGGACTGACAACTCGCCTCCGTTTGTGCAAAATGGATACCGACGTGCAACTTGCTGTGTTTGAAGTTTACGAAGCAGTTTCCAAAGAATTAATTTCTGTTCTGGGGGAGGAAAGAAGAAGAAAAGGAAATCAAAACGTAACTGTGTAGCTCGCCGTGATGAATTGGGAGTATTAAACTTTTAAACTTTCAAATGAACTCAATTTTTAAATCAACTTCGGGACGAGGATAACCAAAGTTACAAAAGTTTCATCAGAATGGGGGAAGGATAACTTGAAATTTTATTGGAAATGGTCACTCTACTTATTCAAAAAAAACTTTTTTTCAAGATGCTCTGCCAGCAAAATTAAAACGCAGATAGCTGCGTGGGATCTCAACGAGCCCTTGCTCAACAATACCCGAAACGACAGGCAGCTTATTTGCATCGCTGTTAGGAATCATACAGCCAGCTCATGTATCCTGGGTCGAGAAACTGGATGTGTTGCATAGAATTTAGTTGTAACAACCTAACAACGTAACCTTTAACGTAACTTAACTCATTTAACGTAAACTAAAAAGTGTCAAATGCAATCTGCAAGTAACGTTTTTGCCACAAGACCTGCTAAAGAAAAAGATACAAAATTACATTCACTTTAAATTTATTTTATCTCACCAGTTCCAAGGACTAAATTAAAATATGCAACACAAGTTACTATTCCCCTGGACCTGGCTTAGTCACAGGCTTTCTTGAAACTGCTCTAAATTTAAGCAATTTAATCTATTTTTATCAGGATTAAAAACGTAGCTTATACCGCGACAGAGATTCAAACTTTTAGCTTACCAATCTAATTCAATCCTGGCGTGATAATGTTCAAACCAGAGTGATAGTATCCAAGAGAGAGTGAAACTTTACACGTCAAAGCAGCGTCGTTTATTAGGCATAAAGCCAGCCATGCGAAATTCTTCTAACTTTATCTTAAAACTGCTTATCGGATCTATATAAATTCTGAAAAGAGAGAAAAGAAGTAGGTAATAAGGATATAAATTAGATAACATTTTTTGTGTAACTTAAATATAGACAAAGTATTCTCATGGTAAAACAATGTTTGCAACGTCACGGAATGCTATCCCAAGGCTACCATTATTTCATCTTCCTTTGACACTACAACACAGGAATCATCGCCTACAATGATAAATTCCACGATGCACACGGACATATCAGTAGCATGGCGACGTCTTTTCTAGTAAATTCTGCTTTTGTTTACAGCATCATGATGACAATTCTCGCGTGTGGATGCACCGATGCAAACGACCATTCAAAGTTTGTACCTCATTGCACCAGCCCAGAAATTGGATTGCTGATACAGTATCAGTGGTTGCACATTCCATTCACCTCTGGTCCGCATATCCGGTAATTTGTCTACCGCAGTCACATTACTCAGGTCCTAATGCTCGTGATCTTGCTATATTTTTAGGCTTCTGCCTCTCACATTTCAACAGAAATTTGCGATACCGTATATTGCTAAGCTTAAGGTATTTCCCCATCCTTCTTAGCATGCCTTCGGGGTGTAGTGGTCAGCCCGCTCGGCGCGTATTCGAGAGATCCGTGGTTAAGAGTCCCTGAGAAGGCATTGCTCATTTTTCATCTCTCCTGCTTATAAATAACCTAATGTTTCTACAGTGGAGCCCGAACAGCAAAAAAAAAAAAGGTGCGGATGATGATTCTCCACCACCATGATTTGGTGTTTGGGACCCCTTATCTCCAGTCGCCCTTTAAAAGAGAGGAGTATATAAGGCATTTCCCCCTCCTTCTTTGCATGCCTTCTTGGTGTAGCGGCATGCACGGTGGGGGTGTATTCGAGAGGTCCGTGGTTCGAGTCCCGGAGAGGACATTGCTCATTTCTCATCCCTCCTGCTTCTAAATAACCTAACGTCTCTTTTACGCTATGCTATGCTTTCTCAATAGACAGACTGTTCGGCTTCTTCATTGTACTTGCTTGCTTTATGTTCTGTGCGTCAAAACTATCGGAAATTTTATTTTCTTTCTTTCCATTATAATGTATTTGCAAAATAAATATCATTCTGATTCTACTAACTGCTTTCATTCATGATATAACAATATTGATGTGCAACAATGTATTTCAAAATCAAAAATAAGAATTCCAGTAACTGATGACAGCTTGTGCAGAGCTTAAGTTATCACTTTGTCATAAAATCTCAACTACGAAAAATTTCCAAACCTAAAAAATGTCAGATATATCCTTAATGTTGGTTTCCCTTTGCATGCATCATTGAGTTTATGTATTACTAAACTTTTATTTTTTATAACTAAATTAATTTACAAATTTGGCACTGGATATTTTTCGTTTATTATAAGTATTAATTTATTTAATAGTTTTAACTTTCAGATTATTATTTTATATTTGATTAAAGTAGCACTGTTACTATGTTTTTGATCATTTCTCAATAAACATAATGATTTCTAACTTTAGTACTGCCTATTTCGGTGAAAAAACTTTTATTATCACTTTACATTTTTAGATTAATTTTTCATACAATATTCTTACGTTCCCGTGATTTTGCGTAAGAAGTTATGCACAAGGATCTTCGATGATCTTAAGATCTGTTTTGAAAAATTACTCAAACACTAGGAATTTAGTGCATGTATATCAAAGAATTAAATTTTATATTCCTTTCTAGGACAATTTTGAAACATTTGAGGAAAACGTGATAAATTACACTAAGTACAACCTCTTCTGGAAAAGGTCAATGAACGCTTTAAGCAAGGGGAAATTTTCCAATAACGCTTACCTGTCGATAACATGAAAGTCAACGCACCATGGTCATAACGTATTGAAACAATTTAAGAGAATAAATGCCCATCCTCATATTGTGCATCAAATGCTTTTCAAAATCTTGTACAAAATCGTGAATATTTTAAATAATGATGACATTTGAATTGCGTTTCATTATGAATTATAGAATATGAAATATTTGACTCATTTTATAATGCTTCAATGTTATTAAAGTAGCTTGTTTACCTATTGACCCTTTCCCTCGCAGTTTTTTAAGCTTAACTTTTTCATGTACTGTCTTAAACATGAATTTCTTTAACAACTAATATCCTATATGTGGGTTAAGTACTACTGTTAGTTTTAATATTTGACCGTATTATTATTATTGCAGACAAAATAAGTCGAGTTCATAATTTCAAGCTAACTGCTCGAAGTAATTTTGGAGTTCAAGGATTAAATATGATTGAAAGTAAGCGTTCCCTACATAGGGCATGGCGACTGCACAAGGCATTTTCTGAAACTAGTAACAGTTTTCATCAAATATGAACATAATATTTTCTTTAGAGAAGACAATTATAAATCAAATCCATGATTTCAGCTAATTACTTAGAAAAGAATAATGTAAGCGTAAATGGGTTAAAAAAACTATATTGTCTTGTGAATTTCTAAATCTTTTATTGCAGTGCGAAGCAGTTTATCCTCTACTTTCTTATTTGTGTAACAAGCTGTCACAAGTTTAAAAAAAGTCTTTGTGTTTTAAAATTCTTGACTTAGCACAGTAAATAAAAAGAGAGTAAATCGCTCGGATTATTTTGGATTTCGTTATACTGATAGATTATAAAAGGGACAAAACTAAATTTTATTTTTGTCGTAGCACCTTGCTCGGTAGCTACCATTAATTCTTCACATGTAATAGACTGTAACTCCTTTCTTCAAGAATTAAAAATAAAACATTCAATAAATAGTTTAAAAATCCAATTTGAATGGAAGAAAATCTTATTTTAAGAGTTTTTCTTAATTCTCTCTCTCTCTTTTTTTTTTGCGGGGAGATGTTTCATAAAGGAAGTGTTAAGGAAAGCTTTTTTCGGTTATAATTAAGAGCTAATTAAAAAGATTTGGGGCTGTAGATAAGAAAATTATTGTCATCAGAATCGTTTTGTCACTTGATTATAATTGGTGAAGGATGTAAAAGTAGGAAATGTTTTTCTTCAACTGCAGTGTAAAAAGAAAACCCACAGAACTGTTAAAGGATAATATTTGAGAACAAATTCTTAGTTAAATAAATCAAATCATAAATGAGTCTTAAAAAATGTGGATCCTTTTCTAAATATTTGTAAAAATTAATTTAATTCCGTTATATGTACACGACAAGAAGCTCGTTTAGATTTAAATGCTTTATAATGATAATTTTAACCTTACTTTACAATGACTAAGGGATTTACTGATTTAAAATATTTAGTGCCTCTCTTTATTCGCGAGAAACATATTTAAATGCTTTTATATTAACCTGCGTTCTAGTTTTCGGAAAATTTTTCATAAGATGTTAATGAACTTAAATGAAGAAAGATCTACTATATGCTTACGAGACTTCGTTGCGTCACTTAAAGTTTACTCAACGTTTTAAATAAACACTACCATAAGAGAAATTAAGAATTAAAAGACTAAACTAGGAAACTGCTGGCTGCTAAATAAATGCAACGCTAGAGACTGAAAGCTTTCCGAAAACATTTACTGAATAAAGGTTAAGGAAATATTGCATATTATAAATGTTCAATACATTCACTGGGTAAATTACTTAATGAAAGTACTGCTCATATACGTATTCAGTTAGCTGCAATATACAATAACAATTCCATTTTTCGAGTTAATTTTTCCTAACTTTATATCAAAATATGCTATTGAATATTATCCCTCCATTTTAGGTTGTACAAAAGATGTTGAAGTTCCTGTTATTTTTACATAAATCTCTTTCACAAGAGTAATAGGTTTTGATAACATGCAATTGAAAAAAGAAAACAAGCATTTCAGATGTAATTGCAGAAATTTCTCTGTGATACTCTTTAATATACATATATAATGTTGACTATCAACGTTTTGACTATCATAATTCGAAACAAGCACAAATACTGTTCATACTTTGTTCCTTTCTAACCAGTGGTCGAATGATTAAGACATCTAAACTAATAGTTCGCGCAGGTTTGGATCGTGGTAAACGATCCTGTATGGGCATTTTCCTCGTTTCCCCCATGTGTAACATAAACAGTAATCAGTTTCCCAAAAGCATACACCACAATACCTTTTTAAAGTAATCCGCAAAGGTATGCTTCATTTTAAATAAACAGCAATCATATACTTTACCATGTTAAAAATAAACAAACAAGTCTTATCCAACTCTTTTAAAAAAATTGCAGACGGACAATGGGCAGTTACTTCTAAAATTCTGAACAGATGGAAGGTTTCTTACTTGGTCACAGCAGAGCACGCGACGGTTGTTTGCTTTAATCTGTTTCTTGTAAGAACTGAATTATTAACTGAGTACTTTTAAAAAGTGAATAACTGAGATTTTTCTTTTAAAAACCTCACGCATCTGGTTAAGGCGAACTATTGCAGCACAGTTAATTTCCAATACGTATTGTGCCAAATTAACGAAACAAGCATAAGAATAAAAGATTTAACCTTTTACTGAAGCTACAGTCTGGTGAACAAATTAATAATGGTAATATCTATATCAAATAAAACTCTGTTAGAACATGCAGACCAGACCTCAGCTTACTGAGCTTGATGCTAAACTACCGGGCCTAGCTAAACTCATGTTACGAACTCTTCAGCTTATTGGGATTGATGCTAAACTATCAGGTCAAGTTAAACTCATGTTAGGATCTCACAGATCACAACTTCTGGGAAATAATACGTTTATTTACTAATTTTAAGAAAAAGTGGTCCGAATCTGCCTTACCGCGCGTCCTTAAATGCTACATCATTTTTCATTTTATTTGCAGGCAATGCAGTGAGTGAAAACGGAGAAGGATGAGGTATTCGTAATATAAAATAATTAATGAATGAAAATGAAATAAAACCCTACTAATGCAGCATTTAATTTTAAAATACAAATATAATTTTTATGTTTCACATTTCGCGAACATTTCACACCTAATAGTTTAAACAAATATTTAATAAAGGCTGCTGAAAAACCTATCCAAATTTAATATAAAAAATAAATTATAAATGAGAATGAGTACAGCCTGGCATACTTAAATTCAGAGAAAGTGAGTTTATAGTATTTTCTCCATTCTCTTATAATTTTTATTCTTCCATTATTTTCTAATTCTGTGAAAACTTAGACCTTATTCGAACGATAAAATTATAAACATTTCTGAATCTGCGTTAGGGAAGTTAACTAAATGTGTTTTCTTAAACTTTCAGAGGTTCAGAACAGAAAATATCAAGATTTTCGGAGTAAATGAAAGCCCTGAATATCTAATAATTACAATGTTTTCAGCAGACATAAAATCAACAATGAAGTAAGAGCAGTAACTAAAAAAAATGAAGATTAAATTTATTTATCTCTTTATCTCTGAACTACTTGTATGAAGGATATCTATTATTATCATGGTAAACCATTCCTACTTTTTGACTCCCAAAAACTATAACAAGACAATTTTAAAATTCAGTCTGTAAGAAAGTAAAATTTTGTAAAGTATTTACTTGCCTTAACTATTAAACATTAAATGATATTTGAAATCCATTGTATGCATAAATGCCCAAACTCAGAACAATCTCCGTTAACTGTTTTTATGTTCTACCCTGCGGAATAGAAGGAATATTACTCATATGAATGTTCATAAATATGATGAGGATTTAATAGATGGAAAACTGCAACGATACAGATAATCATATTCATCAATTTGGCCTACATAAACGTTAGTTTAAAGTTTAGGAATAAATGGATAATTGCCTACTTTTCTTAAAGGTTTAAAACTTTCCACTTAAGTTCCTGATTCGCATGCCCATTCACGAATTATAAAAAAATACCTACTATTCTAGTAGGTAGACAGGATATGCTTTCCGTCATTTTGAGTGCAAAATATGGAACAGAAATCTTATAATTCTGCACTGTTTCTTGAGCAAATTTAATGAGCGAAACTAAATCCAAATTTTGTAATAGCAAGAAAAAAGTAGCTTTAATATTTTTACACTTTTTGTTGCTGGAAATGAGAACGTTAATCGCAATTTCGGTATATACTCTGATTGTCAATAAATGATTGAAAGACTGAGGCAAACTGAAAAGAATAATCCAGAACCTGGATGCAACCGATAGAATATGTAACCTAATATAGGTAAGAATAATTAGGCCTAGTTATGTTAATTTAGATTGAAAATTTCCTCTAGGTTGTAAAATGCTTAAAGAGGTAATTCCTCCAGTGCAACCAAAAATGATATGGATTTTGATTAGTTACCGCTCCATATTTGTTGGTACATATTTTGACTAATAACAGACAGGTTTTGGAAGTAATGTTGGGACATTTTCTTGTAGTGACCAGTCTGGCCAAAATCCCGAAATATGCATAATAATTTACCAATACTAAAATATGATTAAGAATGCAAATCAATACTTAAATATGATTAAGAATGCAAATCAATACTTTGTGAAATTCATCTGAAGGATGTCAAACTAAGGAATTACATCAACAAATTTTCAAGTTTTTATAGATGTGAAAACGCATTTTTCTACTGAACTGCAGAATGTTGTTTTGTGATTAAGAATGAAATTTTTGAAGTTTCTGCTTATAAAAAAAATATAATTTGCTATTGGTATTCAGAATTTTTATAACTTATAAATGATTTTGTACACCTGTTTATTCCTAAAAGGTATCAAAAGGAGCCTTTTCGTTTATTCTGCTGTTTACTTTGGTTTTTTTGTTTTGATCTGTAATTATGATGTGTTTACTCTAAATAACAAATTCGAAGCAATTTCACTTTTAATTCTCAAATTCTTCTTAAAGAACTTGTAGCATTCATTATTTTAATTAACCAAATTATTTTTAGTTTGAACTTTCCTATCGAATTCTCAAAGTTTCAGTTGCTGCCCGAATTTAGCGCGAGTGAGATATTTATGCAAATCGCATATATCTGTTAGCAGTTAAAAGGCAGGAGTTAACGAGGGGAAAAACAGAGCCTTGGATTTATCGCCGTAAGGCTGTGCGCGCAAAGATTTCCTCTGTCTACTGAAAGTTCGCCTTCATAGGCAATTTGCAATTACCAGTGTTTGCTAGTGAAATTCGCATAATTGCATTTCACTAAGAGTTAAGCTTCCCTCGCCGTCCTATTTAGAATTAAGTTAGGTATTGAATTTGTTAACACACTTTAGTTTAATATTATTTTAGTTCAGCCCAAGTAGTGGCTTACTCTCGATTTGAAGAGTTGTAAATATTTGAATTAAAGGGTCACTTTTAAACCCTCCTTCCTGACTTTGTAGTTTTTCAACACTAAGGACATAGCCTAGATCTGCTCACTGTCCTCCACATAAGGTTTCACAGTTTATGCTCACGAAAAGAGTCAAGAGATTGAAGGAGAAACCTTACAATGTCGCCCGAACAACTAAAAGGATGGAAGGAAGTTGGAATATGCCTACTACATCCCAAAATCCAGCTGCAATGCCTGATGGATTTGGATTCATAGTGGAAACCATCAGAGCAGCCATGAAGCCGGCAGTAGTTTTTGATGCCAGAGGACCTGTGAACACATTCCTGGAAAAGTTAGAAGCGCATTTTTTGCTGTATCCAGTTCCGGAACATCAGAAGGTCATATTAGCGACAGGAGCATTGAGGGGCCAAGCAGCGACCTGGTATAAGTGCATCGGAAAATGTCTGCTGGGAGAACCAGGAACGCCGACTTACACGTACGAGAATTTTAAACTAGCAATTTTGAGAGCGTTTCCTGTGGTTAAAGACCGTGCGAAACTCGAAGCTGAGTTGTTTAGCAAGTATCAACAGCGGGTGGATGAACTATCGGAATTTATTTTGAGAAAAATACAAGTCTTTAAATTATTGTATGGCACGAGGCCGGACCCGGAGATTATCCAGATAATCCTGCCCAGATTGTTACCATCGATACAAGATTTCATGGAGCTAAGAAATCCCGTAACGCTGGACAAGCTGTTTGAACTCGCCGTACAATTCGAGAGCCGGCGAGCGGCCGAAAATCAACGGAGACAATCGTATGAACAGCGGCTGCAGGGGAACCAGAATGCCGAAGGAAGAAACAGACGATGGCCGAGAACTACTGGTACCAGTCAAAATGCGAGCGGTCAACCGCGCCAAGTACAGCGCCAACAAAATAATTCCAACTACGGAAGAAAATCATTCTCCCCAGGCAGAAGCCAGCAACAGAAGAAAACACCCGCAAAGCATTTAAACTACTAAGGAATATTGCGGGGAAGGGGGTGCAATGTTCCGAGGAGAAGAAAAATCCCTCTGAAGTACAGCTAAATACGGTCATGGTGAGAAACATTGAATTACCGAGACTGCAGTTACTAATTAACAACGTACCCGCTACAGCTCTGTTGGATACCGGCGCTCAAGGAAGCTGTTTGGCAGAAGAATTTTTTAAGAAGCACTTTCGTAGATATCGTCTGCATAGCGTGGAAGGAATGAAGGTGGTAGCAGCCCAAGGAAAAACGTGTCAATGCATGGGAAAAATCGAGCTGTACATCAAAATCGGCGAAGAACAAAAAAAAATTATGTTTCTTGTAGTGAAGAACCTCCAAGCATCGGTTATTTTAGGAACAGATTTCTTTGCAGCTGTGGATGCGAAAATCGATTTTGAAAACTCCACCTTGCAAGTAACCATGGACCCAGTTAAAAAGAAATCAACACCTCCCCCTGAAGTGGATTTAAGCCATCTAACGCCCGAAGAACAGGACAAGTTTCGGGAGTTGGTAAGTAATTTCGCTGATTTATTTGATGATATTCCAGGATTCACCCAGATCGTAGCACACGAAATTAAATTAACTACGGATGAACCTATACGTCAGCGTCCTTACAAGTACGACAAAGTTAAGGAGGAAATAATAAAATACCATATTGATGAAATGTTAAGAAACAAAATAATAACTCCTATTTCTAGTGCATATGCGAGTCCGGTTGTTTTATGTAAGAAAAATAATGATTTGCCGTTAACTGATCCATTAAGGTACAGGTTCGCTATTGACTACAGAAAGCTTAATAGTATAACAAAATTTCCAACTTACCCACTTCCGGTAATTGATGAAATTCTAAGAAGTATTAAATCAACAAAATACATAACCACCCTAGATTTGACATCCGGATATTTTCAGATAAGCATAAAGCCGGAAGATGTTCACAAAACAGCATTCATAACAAAATACGGTACATATGGCTTTTTGCGTATGCCTTTTGGATTGTCGGGAGCCCCGGCCACGTTTCAGAGGTGCATGGACAAAATTTTAAGGCCGGTAATAGGAAAAAGTACATTTATTTATCTTGACGATATAATTGTTACTTCAGAATCGCTGGAAGAACATATTAAAGACCTTCGAGAAGTCTTTACTCTTTTGAAAGATGCAGGACTTAAAGTGAACATTAAGAAATGTAAATTCGCGGCAAAAGAACTCAAATATTTAGGGTACAAAATTTCTCAAAGGGGGATCGAAACAGATAAATCTAAAGTTATAGCAGTGAAAAATTACCCAATTCCGAATACAGCCAAAAAGTTAGCGACTTTCTTGGGTATGTGCTCATATTATAGAATTTTTATTAAAAATTTCGCAGAAATTGCTGAACCATTGTTAAAGTTGAGAAGGAAAAGAGTTCGTTTTGCGTGGTCTTCAGAAGCAAACGCCGCGTTTGAGAAGTTAAAAGAATCTTTAATTAATGCACCGGTTCTAAAGTTCCCAGAGAAAGACAAGGGTCTAGAAATTTATGCAGACGCATCAGATTACGCAATCGGAGCCGTGTTAACACAAAATAGAAAAGCGATTGCCTTTTTTAGTCGTACATTGAATGATACGCAAAGAAATTATTCGGCAACGGAGCGTGAAACTTTAGCAGTGCTCGCAGCTGTTCAAAAATTTTGTGTATATTTTGGGAGTTCTCCCGTAACAGTATATTCAGATCATGCGGCAGTTACCAGATTATTTTCAGGAAAGAATCTTTCGCCACGCTTAATTCGGTGGACCCTAAAGTTGCAAGAATTTAATCTCATTATCAAACACACACCGGGAAAAGACAATGTAGTGGCCGACGCATTATCTAGAATAAAGTTAGACGAGAACGGCGAGAAAGTAAAAATAGCGATGCTTCAGGCAAAGGTCATTGACTCTCGAGAGACTGTAATAGAAGAAATTGCTAGGGATCCCGAATTCGGAAATATTTATAATTATTTAAAAGACCCAGATAACTTCCAGCATATAGACATTAATGCAATACGAAGCAGAGCACAGAACTATGAAATCATTGATGGTCTCTTATTTTATACTAAAGTTACGAATCAAAATAGTGAATACAGACCAGTCATCCCGGCCAAATTAATTTTAAGTATCTTGCAAGAGCTCCACGATTCGCCTGTCTCGGGCCATTTTGGAATTAGAAAAACAATACAACGCGTACGCGAGGCGGTATATTTTCCGCAATTACAAAAGATAGTTAAAAATTACTGCCAGACTTGTCACACGTGTCAGATAAATAATGACGTAAATTTCCGCCCGGCCGGGTTATTAACTAGTATTGAGTCTAGGTTCCCCAATGAAATAATTGGTATTGACCTCTTAGGCCCCTACCCCAGGAGTCATGTAAATAAGGCACGATTTTTATTAGTCATTGTGGATCATTTCAGTAAATGGGTTGAGTTGATACCACTTAAGCGGGCTTCAGCAAAAGTCGTTGCAGATTCGTTTTTGAACAAATATATTTTAAGATATGGATGTCCAGCGAGGGTGATTAGCGATAATGGTCCCCAGTTTGTAAGCAGTACATTTAAAATGATGTGTGACAAGTTGGGCATTAAGCATATGAAAATGGTACCCTACCGCCCACAATCAAATATAGCGGAACGGGTAAATAAGAATATTGTAAAATTGATTAGAAATTATGTGCAAAAGCACCATTCTAACTGGGATGACTGCGTCGAAGAATTTGCATTCGCCCTCAGAACGGCTAAGCACGAGACAACGAAGAAATCCCCCGCCGAATTGTTTTTGGGCAGGAAGATAATGACCCCCTTAGATAAATTATTTTATGTGAAAGATAGAGCGCCGGAATTTCAAATGGGTGAAATAGAAAAAATGTTGAAGGAGGCAGAAAAGTGCTCCCGGGAAGCGCAAAAGAAACAAAAGATTTACTACGATTCAAAAAGAAGAACCGTAGAATATAAAGTGGGGGAGGAGGTGTTGAAACAAGCCCACGCACTTTCATGCGCAGCAAAAGATAAGGTCGCAAAATTTTGCCCAAGATGGCATGGTCCTTTTGAAATTACAAGAATAGTTGAATGCCGTGCATATTTAAAGAATGAGAAGGGCGAAGAGACTGTGGCAAATTTCGATCAAATTAAACATTATTATCGAAGAGCTAATAATAATATTTTGAAAGACATGTTGCAGGGTCCAGCCTCACAGAATTTTTCTAAGATTCAAGAGCCCCAACCAGGTCCCTCAAAAACAAGAGAACCCAGTTTGAAAAGGAGGTTACCAGAAGAGAGGAAGCCGCAGCCGAAGAAAAGACCACCCCAAAAAGAAAAAAGGACAAACGCTAAGCAACAGTCTCAGCAACCAAAGCGTCTAAGGAAGGAACGTCCAAATGAAAACACTATGAAAGCTCCACCACTACGGAGGGAACAGAACGGCGAGAAGCGAGCCGCCGAAGGTGCCAACCCACAACGAAGGAGCCTACGAGTGCAGGAGAAGGAACGAGCCAGTCTGGAGAGGGAGCAAAGACTTCAGCACAAACGGAAAGCGCCACCCACCATTCGTCCCAACAAGGTGTTTCTGGAGGAAAGAAGATCGACAAAACGAAAGGCAGCCCCAGAGTTTCAATCTAGGAGTAACCGCCAAAGAGTGGCACATACTACAGTATATCCAACCTTTCAGGAATGGACAAAAAAACGCCTAAAAGACTGGCAGAAAGATAAGTAGATTCTTTATTTTCTTTTAAAATTCACACAGTTATGTTTCTGATTTAAGTGCAAGTTGCAGATTTAAAAGGGAAGTTACCCGAGTCAAAAGCCGGTTGCCGAAAGCGTAAAGGACACGCTTGAAGGAACAACTTAATTATGCAGCGGAAGAAATTCGAGAGTTCAGTTGAAAAACTGTGAGACTTCGTGAAATGTTCTTTGTAATCCAGAACATGGGATTCATCGATTTTAGTCAAAAGACTCTCTGTAAATAGGAAATTGAATTGTGTTAATTAAAAGCAACTAGTACGTAAGTTGTATAGCAAAACTGTTGTATTATATTTTTCTATGTATAAATAATGAATGCATTTAATGTAAAACTGTTTTCTATGTAATGCATGATTTGTTGTAAGCCTTAAGCACTGGTTTTGTTTATATCGAATATTTTGGAAAAGCGTAAAGGATACGCAAGTTAAAATTAAAATGTAATGTAAAAGCGTAAAGCGCGCTAAATTAGAAAGTGAATATATAAGTGTTATTTAACGCAATGAGCATTTAAAGAAAATTTGAATTGAAGATTGAAAGAATGAATTATATGTATGAAATGCAATTGAAATGTTTGAATGTTGTACGTAGTGTTCTCTGGTTTCACACAAAAGTTTAAAGTTCATTTCATGTTAGAACCTCAGGGCATTTCAGATTTGTTTTAGGGGAAGTCTGAGGTCTTGAAAGTCGAAGAATTAACCCCAATAGAATTGAAGTCAGGTGGTAGTTGTGAACACTTGACAAAGTAAAACTGCGTGTTTTTCACAAACACCACATTTGGCCAGAGAACAAGGGGGAAGTTTTAAAAATGAATGAGTGTAAAATGAATGCGTTTGGCGAAAAGCGCTAATAGAAATTAAAAAACGCGAATACCTAAAGCGCGAATAAAAGTCATTACGGAAAGCATCAGAGGAAGGGAATGTTGTACTTTTCAGGTGAAATGTACTTATAACATGAAATTAAAATTTATTTCCTTCCAGATTGGAAGGAACCAGATAGTATCCAGCCAAATTCCTGATGGATCTTTTTGATGTGAAGACGGAAAAAGATATTCTATGTTAAAATATCTAAGACACAAACAGAGAGTTAAACTAAATTTAAAACTTACAATTGTAAAGGATGGCGAATAGGAAGGAAAATTTAGATTTAGAATTTAGCATCTTCACTAAAAGCCGATTTTAGGCTACTTAGTTTCAGACTACTAAATTCTGGGAGCAACTATGTAGCATTCATTATTTTAATTAACCAAATTATTTTTAGTTTGAACTTTCCTATCGAATTCTCAAAGTTTCAGTTGCTGCCCGAATTTAGCGCGAGTGAGATATTTATGCAAATCGCATATATCTGTTAGCAGTTAAAAGGCAGGAGTTAACGAGGGGAAAGACAGAGCCTTGGATTTATCGCCGTAAGGCTGTGCGCGCAAAGATTTCCTCTGTCTACTGAAAGTTCGCCTTCATAGGCAATTTGCAATTACCAGTGTTTGCTAGTGAAATTCGCATAATTGCATTTCACTAAGAGTTAAGCTTCCCTCGCCGTCCTATTTAGAATTAAGTTAGGTATTGAATTTGTTAACACACTTTAGTTTAATATTATTTTAGTTCAGCCCAAGTAGTGGCTTACTCTCGATTTGAAGAGTTGTAAATATTTGAATTAAAGGGTCACTTTTAAACCCTCATTCCTGACTTTGTAGTTTTTCAACACTAAGGACATAGCCTAGATCTGCTCACTGTCCTCCACATAAGGTTTCACAGTTTATGCTCACGAAAAGAGTCAAGAGATTGAAGGAGGAACCTTACAAACTAGTTATGCATAATTGTCATCCCTATTTGGTGATTGGTCAAAGATTAAACTTGTCAAAAATAATGCGAAACAGATATTGGTCAATTATTTCTGCATCCCTCCAATGAGTTCTCTAAAATACTTATATTTAGATTACTGAATAGGAATATTTTGTACGTATGATAAAATATTCATATGCGTTTTCTATCAATTTGGTTAATTATTTTGTATTTATTATATTTAATAATGTTAATTTTCAGCTGCTGTTTTCATAGTAGTTTTGTCCTTTCTCAAAATAAAAAAACTCTTGCTTATCAGTTAGCCTGGTCAACCACTTTTAATGACCTAAACATCATTTGGAATGAAGTAAGTCACAAAGTACTCTGTTTTTTTATAATACAAGTGCTAAATATTCTGCTTCAAAAACAAGGCAAAATCTCCCTCGGGAAGTTCTTGTACAGCTCACATAAATAGTAGAGCCGTCGGTAAGAATTTGATCAAAATACGTCCCTTCATCCAGGTTTAGAGTAACGCCTACAAATATAAGAACTGTTCTGAATTTCAAAAAGATTCGTTTCTGTCGTAAAAGTAAGCCTCCGTGTTGGTACTCCCCAAATACGAAAGGAATCTCTAATTTTTACGAAGGATGAAGATTTGCAAAATTATATGATTTTGTAATAGACTAAACATAAAATGCTTTCGTACACCTCCTTGGTTAGGTTTATGTAACTGTGTATAGAGGAATTACAGGTCAATCAGTGTTAGGGGTAATTTCAAAATTGTAGTCTCATATTCTAAGGAATAGTTATATTTTATTATTCTAGTATCACGGGTTCATGGTTTCGCAGCCCGAAGGGCGCGCACACGACCTCTGATTTTAGAATGTTGCAGGACAAGGATTTGAAACGGATTACTTGTGTAAGCTAGAAACTTCATTGAAGGGAACTGTGAAAATAGAAGAAACTTACAGTGTGTTATTATAAGTTTTAAAGCAATTTTAAATTAGTAAAATAGTTTTCCACGAGCAGACGTAATATATATATATATATGAAATACATCTCATAATAAAATTTATTGCGTTTAATCTATGAATTTGATCACATTTCTTATAATAGAAAACTGAAAGACGGCATTTGCACAGGGAAAGCTGCTATCAGTATTTTTTGCTTTGTCAGATATTTTGTACGCTATTTTTGCTCTACTGAGCATGTTACGAGATTCTACAAAATTCTGAAATAAATTCTTTCAATTCTCAGAACGTGTTACTAGTTCTTGCATTAATTCAAAGCAGTTTTTGTTCGTTATCGCTGTCGTCAAACATGTGTTTCATGCCAGTGAAATAATGCACTGTAACACATATTTTGTAACAACCAATTTAAGACAGGTGCACTGGTTCTCATGAGTTCAAATTCCTTTGAAAAATTTAAACACATATCTCGTCCCAAAACTAATTTTATTCTACTCGTTACTCTCATTTTTCATTCTACTCCCTGCACGCAAGAAAAATCTGATAATTCTGCTGGTTACTACGAGATAAAATTCTTGCTAATTTCGGCATAAGTTCAATGCTAGAACCAGCTCAGTTATAAAAAAAAAACGGAATAATTCTGTTTCGATTTTCCATCATTCCGTCTTAATGAACTCGTTGCCTCAACTAAAAACGTTGCATCATTTAAAATGATTTTTGCATGCAGGGATTCATTCAAATGAAAAACTTAAATTAAGAAAGTTTTTAATTTACCAAAATATTTAAACTTTTGTGAAATTTTTTTCAGTGTACCAAAAATATAGCATTTGATAAAATTATAATTTTCTAATGGAAGAATAACAGTGCATTATTTGCAGAAATAATGGAAGCTTGATAAGGTAATGCTGTTATCCTGCAGTTTTAAGAAGGAAAATGAAAATCTGTAGTCGTAACGTACTCCAAAGTTTATAAATAGTTTCTATCTCCTTTTTCTCACTTGCAAAACCTTACACAAAATGCATTCATAAATGTTTGGTTCACGAACTTCAGGAATGTTTTACCTTTTAATTTAGCAGTATATTCACTAACTTTACATATACTTTCTTACCTTAAATCTATACGGCAAGAATGTTCTGTCTAAAAATAAAAGCATTTTGGAGATTTTAATTAATTAACTCACGATTTCAGATTTCAGCTCTTATGAATAGGAAGCTATTTTAGGTACTTAACATGAAGTTTTAAAGCGAAATTTGCTAATTTAAAGTGCTCACAGTACTATCTTCTTAACACTTTAAAAATATTCTTACTCACGGTATAAAATAAAAACTTTTAGAACATCTCTCAACACTCGCCGAAATCGTTAAGAAACCATTCTTTGAGTTCTTTGTATTTTTAACATGAAGAGTTAGAAGGACCACTTACTTCAAACCATTCCTTGCTTTCATAGATTTTCGCGCCTTTCCTTTCAATATTATTTAAGCTTCAGAGAAACTCTGAAGGAAACAGAATCTTTGTTGCAAGTAGCTCCAGGGTGAAGAGAGAAAAGTTCTTTTGGCGCTTTTTTCGGGCTGTTGAACTGTCTTGATCCAGTCAAACAACTTTGTGTACAGAGTAATTCAAAATCTCTGATGTGCTGTTATTTTTTCGAAGTGCGAAATCTGTTACATTGTTGTTGTTGCGCATTTCAAATTAAGACGAAAGAAAATACAATCTCCTAAAAACTCCTTGAATGACACTTGGAATATTAATTTACTTATACGAATGACAATTTAATCATATCATATACTTAGCTGTTTTTTATAAGTGCTTTTTTTCCTGCTTTTTTCTTTCTTATCAAAAAATGTCTCTCTCCTTTTTTTTAGTTTCTTGTATGAGATAAAAGAAGTATTATAATCGCTAAAAATTCCGGGTACCCATATTTCAACGAAAATATACATTTTGACGGCTATCGAATGCAATTTAACGATATTTTAGGTGAAAATTAACACATTCACTATCAAGCGTACAAAGGGATTCAAGTATAACAGGGACTGTTGTTCTTACAAATCAGCACCCAAGCAAAACGCTGGGTGTCCCTTGGGTGAGTATTCACTTTCTTCACCTTATCTCCCGTGCAAATTACCTCTTGCTCTGAGTGAAGTCTGACAATTGCGAAAGTGATGAGAGAACAACAGTTGTCTCATAGCGTAGTGCAAAGCACTGCGATCAAATTTCTCGTTCGAGAAAACATCCAATGATATGCAATTTGGCAGAGACACCAAGAACAATATAAAGAAGTGTGTCTCTCTAGGACATATGCGTTTGAGTGGTTAAGTGCTTCACTGAGGGACGAGAGCGCGGTCAGCCCTACAAACATTGATAGTGTAAACGCGGTTATTCGTGAGAAAAGGCGCACCACTATCAAAGAACTTGCTTCGATGTTTTCAGTCAGTAACGGTAGTGTAGAAACGATTGCGAAAAAAAAATTGCTCGATGTTAACGCATATGTCAGGAGAATTCCATACTCATTGACAGCCGAGAGCAAAGTGATGCGTATGCAAACCGTGAGTACTCTTCTTTAGTGATGTGAAGTTGAAGGTGATGACCGCAATAAAATGTGGGTGCACTATTTCAGTGCCGAGTTCCAAGCTTAAATCCCTCTGGGGAGGCCTACAGTTTGTGGACAACGTCAGTATTCAGGCGTGGATTCGCAACCAGCTGAAAAATTTCTGTGAAAAGGGTATGATAATGCTTTTAGAACTGGGGCAAAGCTATGTCGACCGTTGAAAAGAAGTTGGTTCCTATATTTCACACGAGGTAAACCCAGAAAGCACCCATGCAGCCTCCCCATTCACCGGGACTTAAACCTGGGTCAAACTACCAAAGGTCTTAACTACTCGACCATGATGGTCTGTAATTCTAGGGTGGATCATCAATATCACCTCATGGAAGCTCAGTGTGCTCTTTAGTATTAGGAGATAATATATATTTCATTTAATATAAAAAGTGGTAGAATATTAAACATTTGAACTATTGCTAAATATTTTCAGTCAAATTATAATGAAAAAATTAATGTTTAGATTCAAGACGATTAATTGTGCACTCCATTTGCTACATGTCATATGTATATTTTTAATAAATATAGAAGTACTTCTAAAAGCAGAATTCTTACAGTTGTTTTTTATTTAAAGCAAATTTGAACTTTTGACTTGAATAAAAAAATTGTTACTATTAAATAAGTTCTTTTTTCTTGTTACTATTATTCTTATATGAATCATTGGAGAACTTTTCAGGATTGGATTAGACTGCGGTAAAGTATATAAGAGCTATTTGCCTAAGGGAAAGGTTCATTTCGTGAAGGGCTATTTAAGGGAACTGGCTCGTACGCACGTTACAAATGAAGAAAACACGAATACGCTCATGCAGCCAGTACATTCGTAGTAATTCGAGCCTGGGTCAAAGTGCCAGCGTTAAGCAGCTGCACCGCTCGGCCGCTGATGGCCTCCTTTTGAGTTATAATCAGGACTCTTTTCAGATATTGAGAACTCATTTGTACAGAGCTTTTGAAGCCATGCTTTAACCATATTAACGAGATTTTGACACCAATTATTTTAATCAGAGCATCCTCGGAGCCATTTTTCACCAACACAATGCTCAGCCGTTAGCTCCTTAATCCCTCCACCGTCATGTCAAGGAATGCGTGACTTTAAATTGCAAGTTCCAGGAGGTAGTGAATCCTCCATAAAACGCCATCAACAATCTTTTCGGAAGAGTCCCTTTTCCCTTCAGATCAAAGATGGTGTTACATTAAATTATAAGTGTCAAGGACGTAGTGGATTCCATAAAACGATCAGACACAATTTTTGATTTTGGTCTTTGAAGAAATGGTCACTTTGCACCATAAGACAATAATTATGTTCTCAGAAATACTCGTCATATTCTAAAGTGGTCATTTTAGAAAGGTTGTCGTTGAGTGAGGTAACATCATTGAACGAGGTAAACGATTGGGATTTGGATCATACATTCTCAATATAATATTAATTATTTCATCAGTTACACCCTTTCCTTCATCAGAGCAGCATGAGCTCAAAAAAAAAACTAAGAAGGTGGTATAATTTCAACTGAATGAACTAGCTGAAAAGAAAACCGCTGAAATACAATTTAATAAGTTTGCATAAAACAAAGTTTGTTTCGAAACAAAGTTTGTTTATTAATGAATTACTTTGTTTACAATTATTCCTGTTTCTTTTATGGACCTAACTCCCATTTTTTTTAAAGTATTAACTTTCTGATAATGGAAAAAAGAGCATATATTTGATTTACATCACTGTTTCTTTCTTTCGTTTCTTTTTTTACTTTCTGTATTATTTTTAAAGTAGTAATTTTGATAAATATATTTCTTGTTTAAAACCGCCAAAAATTTCCCGTTTCTGTGCAAAAGGTAGAAGGCTCTTAGATATACCTATCCATCTTCAAGTATTGTGTATGATATTACTTTGCATTTACTGAGTTTTACCAAGCGCAGTACTGGTGAGCCTGTCCTAAGACAGCTTAAAAGCTCCCAAAAAATTCACTGTAAGGTTCGCGACTGTTCGAAAGTATTATTGGAAGGAGTCGTATTTTTATTAGAAATGCTAAATCGTATTGGCAAATTAAAATTTAGTATTTCGAGGTGAAATCGAGCGCTACCTATATTCTAGATAAATAATTTCCAAAAAGTGTTTAGCTGTTCTATTACAGCATTAAATTCATTATCTTGGTTTTTAAATAAATTTTAAAGCATGGTTAGAATTGTTGTAAACATCGCTATAACTTAATTATGCATTTATATATACGTTATGTATCCTTTATGTATTGTAATTCCCTTATTTTTGAGGATAAAATTATTTACAAAAGCATTAAACGTGTATAAGACACGCGTTTATTTTTATTAGAGCGTATTTGTTAACAGATGGCAGCACTTGTTTGCCTGAAATGATTAATTCGATGAAAATACGAACGCATGTGCATTCCAGGTAAATTTGATGTTTTCAATGATATACAGTTTTCTCTTTCCTGGTACTTCCCGTACATATCTCAGATCTCGGAAACTATAGAATAAATTTCGAAAGTCTTTTATTTACTAAAAAAGAAACCAGTTTAAAAAAAGGCTGAAATATAACTGTTTTCGCTTTTTATCGGAAAATAACTTTTGATTTTACTGCTTTTCAAAAGGTATTTTAATGCGCGAAAGAATCTGGCTTCTCCTGAGGGTATCGTACTTGAAAGGGCCTTAATAACATTAACATAAATTTTATAACTAATAGACCTCGGTATATCCTTGTTATCTGCTACTATTTCGACAGAGACTGACACAGGGCACATTTAATTGACTGTTTACATCCCCTATAAAGTTTGCTTTACTTAAATAAAAGCGGCGATTTAAATCACGTAATAGACACTGAAACATACTTAATTTTAGGTATTAATTATTTTTTATTATCATTAGAGGGACTGCTACAGGGCTTAGAAGTCATAATCGTCTATGACTCACTAGGTTGAACGCAAAAATATCTGCCGCCTCAAAGTAAAGAACTTTTAGGTGTCTGCAGACAATAAAATTTGCTATGGAAATTTATTTAAAAGGAGGAGTATATAAAGTAACAAATTATTCTCTAGTTTCGCTAAATGCAGCAGTTAATTTTGAGGTCAAGTAACATTGATAAATTGCAAGAGTAAATGAATAAGATTCTTATGGATAAGAAAAGATTTGCAATACAAGAATAGGCATGTTCTATCTTATCTCTCTAACATGATGCCTACCGAGATCATAAAAATCTGCGCTACTTTATTGGTCCCTTTTTCGGATGTTGGAAGACAAGAAGCGAATAACTGGTTCGTTTCAGAAGAAACAACTTTGAGAATCAGATGTTAGAAAATCAGTGATAATCGTAATTCATGAGTAAAGAGAACGGTTTCACTTTGATGCATGATCCAAAGTCTATGTTTTCTGCACTCTGTTAAATGAGCTTTTTTTATGCACAGAAGTAAGCGGGAAGCTAACAGCAGGTCTTTCAAACAAACAAGATCAGCGCTACATTCGCCTTTTTAGTGCAGTTAGCCCTCAGTTCATTTTTATGGACGACAACACTCATGCAGGTTGAGTCCTGCAGATGATTTTCTGAAAAATGAGGCTATTGGCCAGGTGGATTAGCCAATCAGATCTCTAGACTTAAAACCCTATAGAACATACCTTACGCACGACCAGTTGTATGTATCATGTATGTTACAAGGTATATTGTTTTGCATTACATCAATCTATGCCCATAGCAAAATTTATTGACATCTATCCATCAGTTCTGGAGATAATCGACCAAATGTGAAAGCCATATTTGCGCAGCAGTGTAGATTAGCTTTGGTAATGTTACATAATATCAGATCTAGCTGTAAAATGATGTCTCATTTTTTCATCTAATTTACGAGTTTAGTAGTTTTATAAGGTATTTCCCCGCTTTCTTAGCATGCCTTCGTGATGTAGCTGTGAGCACACTCTGCGCCTATTCGATAGGTCCGTGTTTCGAGTCCCTGCGAGGGCCTTGCTCATTTTTCATGTCTCCTGCTTTCAAAAAATACCTAATGTCTGTATAGTGGGGCCCGAACAAAAAGGTGGTGGATGATGATACTCCACCACCAGGATTTGGCGATTGAGTTCCCTAAATCCCAGTCGCCCTTGATTATATAAAGTATTTCTCCCGCCTTCTTAGCATATCTTGGTGGTGTAGTTGTTAGCAAACTCAGCCCATATTCGAGAGGTCCGTGGTTCACGTTCCGGTGGCGGCATTGCTCATTTTTCATGTCTTCTGCTTTCAAAAAATACCTGACGTCTCTATAGTTTAAGGAAGATTTTTATCTTCTAGTTGCAAGGTTTTGCCAGTTAACCCCTCTAGAGTATTATCGTGTGATATTTCTTTCTGTGTTTCGCAAAGCTGGGCAAATAGTATCTCAGGTGCTTGTTGAAATAAAATGGAAAATTGCTTTCAGTGTAAAATTATTTATATGTCTTTTAAGATATTTCAGTAAATGAATCGATCTGAAACGCATACATTTCTGCACTATACGGTATATACTGCATAGTGCAGAAAATGTACCATGCCAAAATAAATAGCATCTAAATTATTAGCTTGGCAATTCACCTCTAAATTTGCAGCAATACTTGAGATTCGTCGCTGCATATCACCTTTCATTTGTTATTTGCTTTATTGTACCTATGACCTCATAAATTTTGCATTAGTAATAAAAAGTTGTCTAGATAGTAATATTTCTTTTCGTCAGAGCTTTCCAGTAGTGTTTTCGCTCTCCGAAAAACCCTTGACTGTTCCTTTATGCAAATTATTCCGTTATTAACGGCCACAAAACGAAGTACTACGCTCAAGTGTTCCATTGATTAACATCAAGTGCGAAACCAATAAATATAAATATTTCGCGGCCGAAATATATATCCTAAATTTCCACCTTTTAATCCTGTCGAAGATTTTTATCTTTTTGAACATAATGTATATATGTTTCTTTATCTTTATTTTCAAAGTTGTTATTCAGTTACTGGATGAAAATTTGTTAGATGTTAAAACAAGCATAAAATATAAAAATATCTGAAAGGGTTCAGATTTTAACAGTTGCGCACAATGACTCTTTTAAAAGTTTAATACGATTTCAGTAGAGATTATCATTAGATATTGTCCAAGATCATTAGATATAGCGAAACATTTCATAGGATGCTAGACGAATATATATTTAGACTAACATGGAAACGTTATATATCTTCTAAGATCTGAAAAGTGAAAAAAATATCACGCAATTCTATAAAAAACCTGTAGCGTTTTTAATTTGTTAATCGATAACAGACATATTAAATTTGTAAGATATGTATCTTACATTTGGCCGTACAACAACAGATTCAAATGAAAAGTGTGATACGAATAATAATAACGAATGTCTAGTTACTTAATTTTCAGAATGACAGCTGAAGTAGGTGAAGAAACCAGACAGGGGGAGGTTTAAAAGAACCCTTTATTTAACTCTAAAATTCGCAAATGCGTCGACTTGACGCTAAAAGACTACGCCTCGCTCGGGCGGTAACTGAACTAACGAGAATTAAACTTAAAATTCAAAGATATTAACACATCAGTAGACTTTTCCCCAGGGCCAGATAATCATGATACCTAAAACCGCGTCGAAGTCTCGTGGGAGCAAAGTCAAAGCGTTTACACCACTTTAACCAGCAATAAATGCTGAAACAGAAGCTCACGCTAAAAAGGTATAGTTGCCTGCCCACTTTTTTTTCACTTTCTTCTAGAACTCAGTATTTAAACCTTTACTGCTAATGGTAGAATTTGCATTCCTTTATACCGGAGAAAACGGTGTAATACCAGAGTGCCTGAGTCAACAAGAACCCTACCTCTTGTCAAACAAATAGGCAGTTGCGAATAGGAAATCAGCAAATAACTTTTAGAAAAATATAACATATTATTTTGTCAACATTATAACCTTGTTTTTTATAATACATTATAATTATTACACGTGTAAGAAACTAATAAGCATTAATCATATGCATCTAACGTAATGAGGCATATGCAAATCAGATAAATGTCGTAGACATGTACAACAGTCTGGGAAAGCTGCAAAGAGAAAGAGCTGGCGACTAACCTGAAATGACACTTAGTAGCTAAATAAAGATAAAAGGAACAAGTGTGAAACCCACGGTGCTTAGTAAGAGATTAAGATTAAGAACATACAATTAAACATTTATACATACAATAAAAGTGCACATACATAGACAGGAAATACTTAATAATTATTCAAGATTATTACAGAGTATGGCCATCGACCGCTTGCTATTGTTTACATTATTTACGTCATAATTGTAAACCCGGATAACTGGGTTGTTACTGTTTCCTAAATTATCATAAAATCTCCAGGCAAGCCGGCAATAGAAATGTCTTAGTTCTCCGATACGTAGCTCCTCGTGTATCTTCCGATTGCGGACATACCAAGGTGAATTTGTAATCTGTCTAAGTGCAAGATTTTGCACCTGTTGCAGTTTTTTTCTATAAGACTTGCATGAGTATGCTCAAACAGAGCAAGTGTAACAGACGATGGGACGCAGAACGGTTTTATACATGAGCAACTTGTTATCTACTGAAAGTAGACTGTTTTGAGAAATTAAGGGGTGTAGTGTAACTTTACTAACTCGAAACTTTCTAATGATAGATGTAATGTGTGTGGCCCGTGTAAGATTTTTTGTGAGGATCACCTCAAGATAAAGGACTTGATTGGCCCATGGTATTTCTTTTCCATAGAACTTCAGCTTTTTGTTGAACTTACTTTTCGTTGTGAATAAGATTGCCTGTGTCTTTTCAATGTTGACTTTAATTTTCCATTTATTTATCCAAGTCTCGAGTGCGTTAATGCAGTCTTGCAACAGTTGTATTGCTGGAATGAGAAATGCACTTTGAGTAAGGATCGCAGTGTCATCGGCATACATTGCTAATGTTGGGTTGTCTGTGATAGGAATGTCGTTCACATAGATATTAAAAAGAATGCGTCCAAGCAAACTAGCCTGTGGGACGCCTGCAAAGATAGTTCTGCGTGTAGGTAGTGTGTTTGAAACTTTACGACAAAGTGTCTACCTGTCAGGTAGGAACTAATTATGTTTGTGATGTGACTAAGAAAACCCAGGTTGTGTAGTTTGTAGATGAGTGCGTCTAGCGATACAAGATCGAAAGCTTTTGCTATGTCAAGAAATAATCCTCCTGTTACTTTTTTCTGTTGAAGGCCTTCACTGATGAATTCAACAACACGGTACAGCTGGTTAACAGTAGACGCCTGCTTCTGAAACCAAACTGATAAGGAATGATTATACTGTTCTGCACCAAATGCTGATTGACTCTAGTCAGTAGAACCGCTTCGATGATTTTGCTCAACGATGACAGCAAACTGATGGGTCAGTAGGACTCTGATAAGGAGGCTGACTTGTGGGGTTTCAGAATTGGCATTATTTTAGTTAGCTTCCAGCTGGCAGGGACGTGCTGCCACTGTAGTATGATGTTAATGATGTTGGTGAAATACAGGAGAGTCTTGATAGGAAATCTTTTGATCATTCTCTTGTTCATAGAGTCATAACCAGGGCTCTTGTTGTTTTTCAGGTTTTTAATTTAGGCGCAGACTTCCGATGGCATGACTGAGATCGTGTTGTCTGTGAGTGGGCTTACTATGTAATTGTTGTGAAAATCAGAAATTAACTATTCTGTGTTTGAATCATGAATGTTGTTAGCGCGAAACTGAGATTCCAGATGCTCAGCTAAAATTTCTGCTTTCTCAGTTTCAGTGTAGTGGATCCTTTGAGGGCCTTTAAGGGGCGGAATGCTGTTGTGGCATTTTTTATACCTTTTACTAGCCTTCCATATGGAGTTATCATACCCTTAGAGGGACTCAAGGTACCTAGCCCAGCGGAGTTGTGCATAATAATTAGTACGAGACTTGACTGCATCACACCAACCCGTTGAATATTATTTTATTTTGTCTGTTCCTTGTTCTCTGGAACTGCCTCCTGGCAGCATTGCGTCTTTTAATCAATTGATTCAGCTCTTTAGATCTAACAGGTTTTGAATCTTTAAGATCCACCTGGGCACTTTTATGTGCGTTCTGGATGTTGCAGGTGAATTCCTTGACTAAACTGTTTACGTCATTTCCAGTGTGTATCGTTGGTGTAGTGTACTGAATGTTGTTCAGAGCTTTGGCAAAGATGCATTCCTTCAGGCGCGCTATCAAACGTAAATATTCTGGCATAGAAGGTTTATAGGAAAGAAAGCATAAATTTAACTGATTAGTGAAAATAAATATAAATCCCTACAAGTGAAACAATGCATTTAAAGAAAAAATAAGTCAACTGAGATTCGTGTTTCGAGACTAATAGCCTCTTTGGCTAAAAAGTCTGTTTCTGCTTGAAAACAAGATCTGTTGCACTCCTTAGTAAAATAAATATCAAATACCTAATATTGAATTTAAAGCAGGGTGTTCCGATTGCTTGCTGCCAATGCTTTTCGTCTTTCTTAACAATTTACCACTTATTTTCACAAATGGCTTTTTATTTTCGATCCGACTTTTTTATTCTTTTTGTTTAGGTGCGTCTTCTTGCGTAGCTAAGCAGAAGCACTTTTCTGGTCTCTCAGCCCATAATCAGTGATGCTAATTTCACGTTTATTAAACATAAACCGCTGAATTCTGTGAAATCATACACTATACGAATTTTCATGTCTAATGAGTTTTTGAAAACCTCCGATTATTCTTTAGATTTTGGAATTTAGAAAATTTTGAATCTACTCATGAATACGCATGCAACTAATAATTCTGAAAAGTACCGAAAATGGAATTTTTGCAGAATTCCAATTTTATGAGTTCTTACTAATTCATCAAATCAAATCCTTTTATGGCCGTATATTTCCTCATTTTAAATTATACAATTCTTTTTATCAAACAGTGAAGAACTACTCTTTTTAATGACTGTAAAACTAAAACCAAGTAGATGAAAAGTGATGAACTTCCGAAAATTAAGCATATTAATACGCATGATGCATTAGTAAATGCTGAACTCGAAATAGATCTAGAGTTAATAAGAAATTTATGATGTTTCTTATATTTTAACATCTTATTCTGCACGAAGCGCATCTGAAGTGTTATATTCAGGGTGATAGGAAAATATCTAGCAAAAATGTACAGGCAGATAGAAGAGATCAAATTAAACAGGTTTTTGTAGTGAAATAAATGTTCGCAAATCGTGCGTTTAACTGGTATAACGTGGCTATGGAGTAGGGAATAAAAGCGTTCTGCTAGCATAAATTCTCATTCCCCGTATGAATTTCGAATTATACGCATCGTTATCGAAACTCAGAGTTCGCTGACATGCATTTTATTTGTAAGGGTGCAGATGGAAACGGAGCGCCTGCTAAAAACAGGTACATGGGAATCGTTCATAGTACCTCTCTCTACTAGCCTTAGCCCCATACATAAAATTCATATCAGCGAACTTTGCGTTCCTGTAGTAATGCATATCGCTCAAACTCTGCTCGATAGCGATAATGCTCGATGACAGATAATGCTTTTATTTTCCACTCAACAACATCCTGTATTACCTCAACGCATCATTCTGGCACACACCAACCATTACAAAATTTGCTTGTATCGGTCTGCTTTATTTATATCTATATTTTTGCCAGATATTTTCTTGTCACCCTCTGTATATAGTATGCATTAGGTACATGATTCGTAGTTTTGTGATGCCAGTAAAATCACATATTCAATTGCATTCAGTAGTGATATTTTTCAAGTTTTAAAATTCACAAAAGAGCTAAGATAATGTGAACAACGGCATTTTTACATTCTTAAAGTAAAGTATTTCATGAGAACTTGAATACGTATGTAAAATCGCTTAAGGAAACTCGTTTTTAGGCGTATTGAGTTACATCGTATATTTAAATGGAATCTTTCACATGCGAAGATTATGTAGCTCACTACGTTTCACATGATTCACTAGTTAGATGAAGTTTTCGTGTTTGGAAATAATGCACCTAAATTGTTTAAGTGTAAATAAATAAATAAAATGCATCTCTTGTCACTTTGATTGTAATGGATTTTAGATCAGCTTAATTTCGCTTATATTATTTATGGGTAATTCACAAAATATTTTGCTTCCATTCAATGCAATGTATCCAGCAAATTAATTAGAATGTAAGATTGCTTCATGAAGTACATGTAACTTATTTTATATTTGTGTGATTAACCTAGCTCTAAATACCATGTTGAAAGTCTGCGTAATATAGAGATACCAGAGACGCGGTACTTGGATGCTTTTCATGTATTTGTTTAATTGCTCGACGCGTAGCCGAGAGGTCCGTGGTTCGATTCCCGGCGAAGGCGTTGCTCATTTTTTCATGTCTCTTGCTTCGAAATAACCTAATGTCTCTACACTGGCGCTCGAACTAAAAAGGTGGTGGATGATGATTCTCCACCACCTCGATTTGGCGATTGGGTCCCCCAAACCCCAGTCGCCCTTTAAAAGGGGGAGTATATAAGGTATTTTTCCCGCCTTCTTCGCATGCCTTCGTGGTATAGTGGTCTGCATGCTCGACGCGTAACCGAGAGGTCCGTGGTTCGATTCCCGGCGAAGGCGTTGCTCATTTTTCATGTCTCCTGCTTCGTAATAACCTAATGTCTCTACAAGAGACTTCAGCTTTTCATTAACTGTTTAAGATCTTCAGATGTTTTTCGAAATGGTCATCTGGCCCACCAGCGGCCGTGCAGTATAGAAGTCGCTGAACACTAGTAGTTCGGTCCAGGGTTCGAATCCCAGCGAACAGGCTGTCTGCATGGGAGTTTTCGTCATGTGTAACGTGTGCACCAGGCAATTTCCCTTAGAAAGTCCTCCACAAAGGCATGCCTTCTCTTAGGCAGATAGCCCTCGAAAGCTTAGCCATCATTAAATAAACCAAATAAAACCAAAACCAGATGCTCATCTGAATATTTTCTAGTTATATAATAATGCATGGGAAAGAATTATTACTCTAGTAATTATTTAGCGATATTCGTTTCTTAGTTAACATTATAAAGCGATGCTGAGTCTCTCTACGAAAAAATGCACAAATTAGGCAGAAAATGAAAGGGAACTTACTTGACTTTTTTTACATCTTATTGGCAGTTATAAATATGTAATTTATTGTACTGTTAATAGTAAGCTAAAATATGAAACAAACGTCTGTTCGAAAGTGTCCCATGTCTACGTCCTCTAATAGCATCTCTAGCAGCTGTGCCAAATGAAGAAATCCCAATATGGTCCGTCTACTATCATCATATTTCTATCATGTAAAAAGAAATCAGCAGGATCCTCAGCATGCTGCAGTGTATCAATAAAATCCAATATCGACTCCCTTTTTATAGTTATGTATACTGTTAGCATGTTTTATAAAATTATGAGAAACTCATGAGCATAATTAGGATTTTTTATTAATCTCGGCAATAATGTGCGTGGAATTAATGAAACTTGTGAAAATTCTAAACACTTTAAATGTTTTTAAAGAAGTAATGCGAAACGTCTTCTCCTATGTATTTTTAAAGCTTTACTTAAGATGTATTCTAAATTGCTTCAGAAATTATTTTTAGTATGGGATCACAAATCAGACACCTTTGGCTTTCATTTATTTCCTGACATCCAGTTCATATTTTCAGCCATTTTTTTATTTGGTTCTAATCAAAGATTGTATTCTTCACTGTCTTATGTTTTGACATTCCTCTATTTAGTATCACATGAATGAAATCCATAAAGCATTCATCATAAAAGTCACTAAATAAAATTTATACGAAAAGAAAGATAAATCTTTTATCGTCAGTTATTATTTCAAATAACAGTCAAATTTGCGGTTTCTATCTGAAAAATTTGTTTTCTTTATTACTTAATATTTTACTTTTTTTTGTTGTCTTTATCTCTTAATTTTCTGCTTTTCTGTATAACCTCTGACAAAAATGGAGATGACAATAATTGCAGTAGCAAAAACGGCTGCAGTTATTGCCATATACATTTTTGTCCAAAAACTAGCGATAATGTTTTGACTTAGATCTTATTTCTGGAAGCAACGTCCTTTAAAGCGTCACAGGGAAATAAATTCAGCATTGATTTGGATCACAAGAATTTACAGTATTATTATGAGCTTATATGTGGAAAAACCAAAGAAAATAAAACTAATAGAAAGTATTTCATTTGATCTGTTTGATTAACCAACCATTTAAAAACAAAAAATAAATGAAGTTTTATCCTTTTGTTATGAATTTCGAGTTTCTACAATATTCTGATACTTTATGGAGGATAATGCTTCATCACAGTCTGAGAACTTTATGGTAAACTCTTAGTGTCTGAATAAATTGATACTGCAAACTTGGAAAAACAAAATTCCGTTAAAAAATATTTTACAATTTTCCTGCATCAGCAGTCGGAAAATAAAGATAAAAGCAAATAGCTTGCATAAAATGAAAATATTATATTTGCAAAGTTATATTTTATTTTATGCCGATTTTGTGTTCAGTAAATAGAGCAAAGTCTAAAAGGACTAAGAATATTTTATGACTAGTAATTTCAGCAAACAGCGCTACATCATTTAACTACTGCTGAATGATCTGCTGCGTTTCGGTTACCAATATTTCGAAGTAGTATTTATTAAACATTTTAGCATTGCGACCTACATTCTTGTCGCTGTAATTAATAGCGAACCGCATATGCGTTAACTTCTCAATAAAATGAGGAAAGAAAAAATGTGATATAGAAGGAAGGTGATATGAGGGATTAATAAAAAATAATTATACAGAGTTATTAACAAATAAAAATTGCAAATCGATTCATCTGTGAAGAAATATATTTATTATTATGTAAAAATAAAACATAAAAGCCCACTAGAAAACTCGCTCGTCCCATACAGTCACGAAAATTTTTTATGTTTCAAAAACGTAAGACATTTTGAGAATCACTGTTTCAAAGGACTGATCTTTTGACAGCAGGACTTTATTCGTATAAACAGATTTCTTGAAAAGCTTATTTTTGTCCCAAATAGTGTTGTAGATCTATTACAAATGGAAGCGAAATATCAGCAGTAATAAACCTCAGGAAATGTTAATAGTGGCGATATTTTCTTCAGAACAGTGTTTCGGAAACTGAACGTGAACATTTCAATGTATTAAATCAATCTGTAGGAGGTGAAATATTCATATCCACGATATTTACGCATTTATGAAAAAATAAAATACTTTATTATCATTCCCCAAAGTAAAAATATCCTTAAGTACATTCACCTAAGTGTTCATTATCAACGCGACAGTGAAAAGTTTGGTTAAAAAATTCAGATTTATAAAAGGCGAATTGGGAATTCGTATATTACAATTGTTTGTCAATTCGCTCAGTTTGATGCTTATTGAAAGTGTTATTTTGAAAGGGATTATAGTTATAATTCAAAACTTTGCCTCTTCTAAATATTTATAATAATGGAATGATAATCTGAGTAGATAATCTGAGTAGTTTTAAGTGAAGTAAAATTTACTTCATTCATCTATACGTATTTATTTATTGCCATTAACACAGAACAGTCTATTAATTCATTTTTTCGCAGCAGAAAGTGTGAAGAATTAATTATAGAGACAAGAAATCAAAAACCATTTGAAATCGAAGCAAGGATATTTTAATTGCTAAACTAAGTGTGCTAATCATCATACCACAAGGACATAGCTTAGGGATGTCTTAAATTACTTACATCCTTCAGCTTGAAAAGACACTGTGGGTGGGACGAAGTCCAATTCAAGATGTTAATGCGTTGCTGTTTGCCGCGTTTAGTTTGGGCGCTGAAGTAGAGACTATTTTAAGTTTTTTTTGGAGCTGGAAACTTTAAAATCCAAGCATGCTTTTACTGGAAATCGTATAGGGTATCTTCTAACTGGGAATCGAATAGGGGACTACTAAATAAATGAATAACGACTATATTATATAAAGACACATAGGAAAAGTTCCCTTAACTTCTTACATCATCATCATTATATGTATTGAAATTCTTGTCGAAAGTTCACTCATTTTGGATATCTGATAATACTTACAGTAAAAGACTCTAGAGCCTTATATCAACACCTACATGAAAATGTTGATTTTAGAAACCGGAAAAAAAACTGATTCGCACCGCACAAGAAAAGTTCGAACCTCAAATAAATAGGAATTCGAACAAATGACAATTTAGACAAGTGAGAACTTTCTGCAAATGGAAATGTGTAATCCTTTTTTTATAAACATTTCTGATATAAAACATATTTTTTAGAAATTTAGGTCCAAAGCAAAAATCATATAATATTTAACTATTGTCCTCAAAACTTGCTTTATTCGGTTTTAAGAAAAGTTTTATCTCTGACACTGTAGTTTTTCCTGCTAGGTACACATAAAAATTTAAATTTTGCCTATTTTTACTAAAATATGTCATATGGTGAAATTGTAGCAACATAAAATTCCACCTTTTCTTATCCACTTTTTGAAATGGAACCATAATACTACGACCAATCGATAAAGGTATATTTAGACGTATAAACGTATTATAAGCACATTGTGTACGTATATGTATGCATGTATACATGTATGTATGCATATACTATATATATATGTTACGGTGAAACACCGAAATCTGGAGAATGTCGACTTTCACCGGTGAATGTCAACATTCACATAGTCGCTTGGTGTATGTCCGAAATATTTTCCAAATACTCTTATTTCTGACTTACACCGGTAAATGTTGACATTCCTTGGATCAAAGTTTGACATTCACAATGCACTAATAGTGAATGTTCAACATATAATAATAATATTATATTTTCTTCTCCGTAATTCAGTCGCGAAAAAACGCACTTGAGATTTAAAAAAAGATTTTAATAACATAAGAACTTAAAACACACAGTACATTCAAAATGATAAAGGAAAATAATAGAAGTTAAAAACTTACTTGATTATACAGTACGTTCTAAATGAGAAAATAAAATAATAGCAATGAAAAACTTACTAAATTATGTGATTCAAATCTTATTTATTGCAACAACTTAAACTATAAAGACACTTTGAATTGCACAAGAGGACCTTGCTTTTTTACAACTGCATTTATGGGAAACAGCCAGTCGCCTCTTTGTATACTTCTCTCTTTTCGACCTACACTAGAGAATATCTGTGATTGTCGACATACACCGGTGAGGGTCCGAATGTACAAGAATGCAATGTTATATTCGATCTTTCACCGACGTATTTGGTGGACGTTAACATTCTCCGGTGAAAGTCGACATTCTCCACTTTCGATCTTTCACAGTAACATATACACGCCTACACATACACACACATTAGTGTTCGTGAGTTCTAAGCTTGATGTCGTAGTTTTTATGGGATAATAAAGCAAAGCGATTATATCATTTCCCGAAGTGTAAAAACGAATGCAAAGGCCACTGTTAAGTAATCATTAACATTCACTCTCTAAGAGTTTATTCATTTACAAATTTATTCTGCGTTACGAGGAAATGGTATATTGCGCAAAAGCGTGCATGTTTTTGCTTAAATGTTAGCAAATATCCAGGCTGGTTTAACTGACAGTTGACTTTTTGTGAAGCTGCAAAATATTGTTAGACAGAAATGCCTACAGATATCGAAAACATTAACCATCGCTGAATGATGGAGTTCTTGACGAAAAAAGCATAATGCGAATAAATATTCATAAAAATATAAACTTTTGAAATACTAGATTTTCTGTATTTTTTAAATAAATGCTTTTACATTGAAATTTTTATGCTTCTTGCACCGAAATTGTTCCATTATTTAACTCAATTCATTTATTATTAAATCTTCTTTGAATTTTATTGATGAGTTCTATTATTTCCTAACTTTTGAGACAGACAATAACATAAGCTTTCTGATTTGACCTTAATATTGAATTCTCTAATACTATTTCCTTAACCTCCTATCACTACAAACACTGTTTCAACTTCTGTAAAGGAACAGGGTTTAGGGAGAAAAAAGAATGCTCTTTTTGCAGAATATTCAAGATTTTATTTATATTTTGACTCTAGTCATCATTTCAAATGGAAGGGTCAAAGAATCTCAATATTTAATTTTTTCAAATTAGTGAACTAGAGTTTTTTACTGAGACGAACATAGGCTGTTGTTTGGTAGTTTGGAAAGGGTAGCTCATCTTAAACGCCTTCATAGGCTTTCATATGTTAAAAAAAGGAAATATATTATGCAACACAAAGAGGAGATTTTACAGCCTTATACCAAAATAGAAAAAAAAAAACAAATAACTGAAAATTTAAAATTACTGATAAGAGCAGCAATTCCTATTTTTTCAGCTGAAGAGAGCTCTTGATTTCTCAGGCATCATTTTATCACTGAATTGCTGTAAAGTAAGTGTATTTAGAGGACGAATGAAGCAAAATCTTAATACCTGTTAAGAGTGCTTGAGAACACTCAGAGAAGATGAGTTACAACTCCCCAGTCACGAAAGTTTTATGAGTTGCGAACAGTTCTACAAGAGGAATAATATTCCTTGGATCAATATTTTACATACGGTCTGTGATGAATATGTTTCTGTGTTACGACTTCTTAATACTGAAATAAGTAATTAAACATACGTATGGTGTAACTCATTAAGAACATACGTATGGTGTAACTCATTAAGAAAACGTTTCATAGCGGGTATGTACACTTTGTACACCTTTTGGCATAAGTACTTTTAAGAACTGAAATATAAAGGGCCCGTGGTTTAAAATGCACCAAGATTTGATCAAAAAATATAGAAATATTTTTTTTTATTTTATAGTTCTGTTAGACCAAGCACGTTTATACACTTCCTATGCCGTCAAAGTTATAAAATGAAAGAAAATTTTGTTTCTTATGTGAATCTGAGGCGGATATATTTTCGAAAATGAACTATAAAATTACAGCTTCGTAAGAGCATTTTAGACATTTTTTTTTTTGTAATTCCAAAAAAGATTTCCACATTTTAAATTCTACTGTCAATTTTAATGCATTTGAGGAGTTCCCACTTCAATATGTATTTAGCAATATGCCGAACAGCCACATATAAAATGTCAGTGGAAGAATCCACAGAAAATTCGTCTATGTGCCTTTTAAGTAATGAGTGGGCTTAATCAAGACCATTATGAGCATGAATTAATTCCAGTATCTATCAGTGCTACTCCGTATGACGACATTTGTTTCCAAAGATGTAATACTTAGAAAAATCTCTACAATTCAGCAATGACAGAGAATATTAGTGTTAATTAGCCGATTTGAAAGCTAGGAGATACAACCTTCAAACTGAGTTACATGAAAATATTACTCAAAACTGTAATTTAATCGTCTGTACAGTGCTTAAAACTGTTGTTGTTGCGGTGACTTATTTCACTTGTCTGACAGTAACATCAGAACAAGCCCACGAAATTTATCGGGGCATGGAGTGCAAGATTGCTCCTGTCGTTGCCAAAAGCCTTGAGCACCATACAGGTGACAGTACTACTTTGCTCAGTTCGGCCTCTAATTTTGATGAAATGCACCCGGAGCAGGGCGGGTCCGAGGGTCTCCCCCCCTCTTCCTCTACCATCAACTTCTCGAGAACATTTACAAACATCCATGTCTTTTCGAGCATCCGAAACCGGGCCCTTCGGTACGGCAGTCAACGTCGCTAACCACTATCCTAGTTGGACGGCACAATGCTTAAAATTATACAAAATAAACCTTGAAAATTTGTCGACTCTTTATATGAACTATCAACTTGACAAGTATGAAGTTATGACCTCATCTACGTAAAAAGACCTATTTTTGCAGATAAACTTTCATTTACATATAATTATATGTGCTGATGTACCAGAAATTTCTAGACTCCTTTTTGACGTTAAAGGTATTCTCCAGATCTGTCTTTCAGAATTTGAGTTTGAACATTTAAGCATTAAAAAAATCGGAGGAATTTATTTACATATGACTTGCATATTAGGATGCCTAAGACAATTATTGTTTTACTTATTTAACTGCTTAAGAAATAATAAAGAGAAACTTTACCATTAAAAATAATCATTGTGCAGATTCTTAAGACTTCATTGGAATCTTTTTACTATTTTGAAGAATCTGTTAGAGCACGTAGCATTTTTAATTAACATTTGAAACATTATATTATGAAAAATTAACATCAAAACAATTTTATTTCATATTTTTTTAGCAATTTTCCTGTGAGTTAAATGATGCTTGCAAACTGTAACCTAATTTATGTAATCAACCTTTTTTTAAGAAAATTTCTGAAAAACCCTGGATTTCAAAAACACATTTTGACATTTGATTACTGCATGGAGTTATTCACTTGTTTGAGAAACAAAATAAACAGTTCTGTTTCTGCTCTGAAACCAAGTGGACGAGACAGTTATAAACTGTTATTTAAGTACCATGAACAAAATAAGTGCCATTTCTATGAATAGTATGTTAACATTTTCATGAAATATCATTCAATAAACAAATACAGATAAACGCTCTTTGAAGAACGTTAAATTATTAGCATTCAAAAAATGTTTCTCTTCCTGGATAAAATAAAAGACCTGAAACACATTCAATTAAATATTTATTTTAATGTATAAAAATATCTTATCTACACAGAACAAGAATATGGCAAGGTAGGATTTCTTCCATTTCCAGTTTCATGATGATTAAAAATTCTTTAATGGAGACAATCCTTAGACGTTTTTACAGATTATTGTAAGCCAGATGTAAGCAAGAAACTGGTGACTTAATACTGATGATAATCATTTAAACGATGCAATGTTTGATGGAAATTAAAATTCTTATTTCTTTAAGCGGAAACTTTTTTAAATGTTGTTATCTCGCTGGACATGCAAAAATAAAATTTGAGGTTTATATAAATTAAGATAACTTAATATTTTAGATTAATCTATTGTATAAATATTAATTTCTATTGATAAGGTATTTAACAATGATACCTTTATTTTATTCTATGTCAAATATTTGGTGTCTCTTTGTAAAAAAATATTTCGTTTGCTGTTTCAGATTCTAAACGTACTGTTTAAAATCTGAAACACTTGAAATCAATCATTTTCTCACTCTTACAAAGGATGATATAGCTACTATAACCAATGAAAATATTTTTTTAAAATTTCACTAATGGATACAACAAAATAGTTTCTTTTGTTATAGGCATCCAGAAAATGCTTACATTGGCAGCTGGGTTCATGGCAAATAAAACTACTGATGTAATTTGTCCTGAAAGGAATTAATCCTCATAACTGACACCAGATAAAAATCCTCTGAATCTCCTCCTGTGGGATTTAGACACACGATATCCAACAGCTCTTCAAAAACTGTAACTAGTTAAGTGTTATAGTCACATTAAATACAGTTCTTTGCTTCAGCTCGTTAAGAAAGCATGAGAAATGATTCTAGCGTAGTTCCGATAGCTCAGATACAACTCCCTTAATTTAATTCTGTAGAGTTTGTTACCAGAATTAACATTTATCAAACAGAAAACCATGCATAGCATAGTTATCTCTGTGTTCAGACGTAAGTGATTTTGCTTCGCCTTTTTCGACCGTCTTCTTTGTTTGTTGTATAGTCATCATCATCTCTACCTTTTTCGTATCCTTGATAATCATCAGAATAATAAGGTGGATTACGGAGGATTTTCTTCTTTTGGCGAGAAGATTGTTTCACTTTACCTTTCTCTGGCACATTTGGTTTATACAGGTCTTTGTTTTTCCCATAATGCTTTTCGGACTTCTCGCAGTCTACATTGTGCCACCATTCGCAGACAAATGTTTCTTGATTGAAGATGGTTCCATTTGGGCAAAGGAAACTCTGTACACGTCCCTTGTCGCTGCATTGATGATAAACCTGCAAAATATAAAACAAAATATAATGGCAGGCAGCTTATATAAAAATTACATTTCCTTTCTTTAATGATTACTTTAAAATATATTCTTCACGTTCTTTTTATCCTCTCTCAATAACTATCCTATGCCTCGACCACCGCATAGCACTCATCTTTATTCATCTCATTTCAGAGTACAGTTCAAGTTAGTCTTGATTCGTGTCCCTTTTATGGAGCAAACCACGCTAAATAGAAATGAAGGGGAGGGGAAAGAACAGTTAGGGTTTGGAAATTTGCCGCAGCTGTCGTTACTGTGTTTATGAGGCAAGCTGGGAGGAGAAAAAATTACCCCGAAGAGTCTATTCTAAAGTAACAGATTGCAAAGATTTAAAAATAAAATTTCATATAAAAGTCATGTATAGGCGGATTATATCTAGCAATCAGATTACCATGGTCCTTTGGTGAATGTGTTTCATGCATATCAATGGATACAAAAATAAAAAGTTATTCAGAAGATTTAAGAACCTAACTATAAGAAACTGAGCATAACTCAGTGCATCCAAGTAATTTATCTATTGTTTCCCGTGATTTCTGGATTGGTTGGATAATTAACTGATTATGACAAAGCGAACGAGCAATATCTTCTTAAGAAATTCCTCTATTAAGAAATGCCTTAATAGAGGAATTTTGTGAAAGAAATTGCTTCGCAATGGCGTTACTATGAGGAAAATATTAAAACCCCCAGCAACGAATCATCAATGTTCTACAATAGTTATTTAAAAAACCTTATTCGCGTATGGGAATGACTGCTATTTGATATCCGATATGTAACTTCGTTGTTAGGTAAATTGTTGCAATCAATTACCGATGGAAAATAATTCTGCAACCACGTTTCATAATGTATAGAGCTAAAAATATGCACTTCAGGAATTATAATTTTCGCATAAATATTTATAAAACAATTTATAAAATCTTTAATGCAGTTTCCATAAATGATATAAGTTTACTTATTTTTATTCCTTCCAGGTTAGTTATCAAGTCTTAGTTAGTTAATTATCACGCCAGTAAATTCTGAAGTACAGGGAAATGAGAATTCAAACTGGAAAACAAAGGAAATTCAAAAATCCAGGAATTTTATGAATTTTCATTTTACAAGGAGATTGATAAAAATGAAATTTAGCGAGATTCTTGACTCAGATTTTTGAGTAAAAGCTAGGGGAAGTGCTTATCAATATCCCCTGGGCAAGGGATATAACATCCATGATTATCCTCATGTTACAAGTTTGGCATCATTCCGTCTTTTGACTGGATATGATTGCCTCAACGCCTTTCTCCTTCACATTACGCTTGTAACGGCGTGAAATGTAAATAATTAGTTTGTATAATTAGGCTTATAACGGCATGAAATGCAAATAATTGTTTGTTTCATGTGTAACGGCATAAAATGTAAATATCAGTTTGTTAAGTAACTCACAAATATTTTAATAGTTATAAATGTTTACTTTGTATATTATTGTATTACCGTTTTGGTAAAGTTTTTATCTTTGGAATCCAATTTGTTTTTCAAAATAGGTAGATGAGTTTTTTGAGTACTTCTGAGTTTGTGAATAAAATTATATTTGGTATTGATATGGTAATCTTTTCAATTTTTGTAGTTCAGTCAAACATCCTTGGAATAGTAAGATTTTGTCTGCATCTTATTACGTTGTATAAACTAAGGATTCATAACAGGAGTACTTATATTTGGTGACCCGGCAGCGTTCGACTTGTTTATTTAACATGACTGTGAAAAACATAACAGAAGCAACTACGTTAATGGATGCCGAAGCGAATAAAGTAAGCATTAAAATTCCACCATTTTTGCGTGAGAAACCCGCCATTTGTTTTTTTTCCAAGTAGAAGCCTAATTTCAAATAAATAAAATCCCGACTGAAGAGACTAGATTCAATTATTTGATATCCAGCTTTAACCGAAGTATGTTGACATTATTAAAAACTCTAAACCTAATAAATATTCTATAGCGAAAGAAAGACTTTTAAATGTGTTCAAAGGAAGTGAAAATAAGCGAATTCAGCGTCTGGTTACCGGATTAGATCTCGGAGTTTATACACCAAGTCAACTTTTGCAGCAAATGAAAAGTCTAGCCACAGACGATTTGCGGGAAAAAGTGCTAAAATCTTTATGGTTGGATAAAATGCCCGATTTTTATAAAGAATATTCTTCTCGTCAGTGAAGAAAATTTGGAGAAATTGCCACGATGGCTGACAAAATTCATGAGATGAAACCTGGAAAAGAAATCTAGGCCGTTCCGCCAAACTTTAAAGATGCTTTATTTGCTAGAATAGCTGTCTTAGAACAAAAAATTGATTGAGTGCAAATAAATATTCGTTCTAGACCAAGATTTAGATATGATCACCGGAATACATCTCGGAGTCGTAGCCGTTCGAAAAAGAGATTTAATACGAAAGGAAAATATATATATATTTTTCCCCATTTTAAATTTGCCGATCGTTGTCGACCTGAGAAATGTTATTAAATTTGTTTTTCAAAATAGGTAGATGAGTTTTTTTACTACTTCTGAGTTGGTGAATAAAATTGTATTTGGTGTTGATATGGTAATATCTTTTATTTTTTATTGTTCAGTCAAATATCCTTGGAAAAGTAAGATTTTGTCTGCATCTTATTGCATTGTATGAAGTGAGGATTCATAACATGTGTACTTATAGACTCAGGAATTCCCCCGTATGTTATTTTTGTGACTTTGGACAACCTATGGACAAAGAATATATAAATATGTGCAGTAAACTTAATAGTTTTAACTCCTACACCCGAAAGTATTGGAAGAATTTAGAGAAAAATGTGTTGCTTTGTTTCATAAAATTCAGAATTAATTTACTAAAATGTTTCGAGCATTAAATAGACACCAACACTATTCATCGCTTATTTCTAAACTCAATGAAATGCTAGAAGTAAGAGCCTTTCTCCAAATAAAGTATGTTCAATAGTAACTTTCTTGTCAACCATAAGTAAATGAAGTAATGAATCGTTTAAATTATGCATCAATTAATCAACTGATATATGCAACAAATAACGACTGAAGCAAACGTGAATTGAAAAAATCAATTGAAATAAGGTTTGGAAAAGTTTCATTTTCCAGAACAATTACAAAATTTTCAGTTACATCTATATGCTTTCGGTAAGGAATGAAAAAAATATTTATGATTTTAATAATCGCATCTAAACGAAATTCCTTGAAATTACATAATGTTTCCTGTGCAATAACTCTCTTTGACAGGCCTAAAAATAATTTCGGTAATTAGCGAAGTAAAAGAAGAATAGTGATGATTCATAACACATTTTTGATAATAAATTAGTTTTTAAAATTCGTTTTCAAATGAAAAAGAACAATTGCGATTTCACTGGAGAAAAGACATATTATTTTATTAAATTAATTTAACAACGTGCAAGAGTTAGTTTTTAAACTTTAATGACTTTTAAGAAATTTTTGAATTATGCATAGATACATGTTTTGGGAATAATAAAAAAATTAAGGGAAAAAAGTTCAACATTTACAAAAAAAAAATAAAAAGAAACTAATATAGAACATTGAATTGAAAGTAGATAAAGTCATTAAGCAATTTACAATTTTAAATAAATTAAGTTTAAAATGTATTCCCTCTGCATATGCATAGAGTAAAAATTATTTTTGCTTAATTAACTCATAGTTCTAAGACTGGTTACCTTTTAAAAATAAACGTATTTTTTATGTAACGATTACATAAAACTGATTCTAATTTGTTACCACCTATGTTTTAACTGGTGTTAGATATCTCAGTGCTTAGATGGAAAAACACGCCAAAATTAAAATTTTGAATAGATATGCTATTTATTCGGGGGTTGGGCACTTTTCTTTTAAAGAAAATAGGCCTCATTAATTATTTAGAATTAGTACGACTTTTTTGTTCTTTATTACGGAAGATAGGCTGTAAAATATCAATGCTATGCTCTGTTTCTTCATTTAAAAAATTTAGGTTTTGAACTGCATTTGTTGAATGAAAAGACAAAAGTGGATTTTAATCCCTTTATCATATTCACTATCATTTATTTCACTTTTCATTTCTAAGAAAAACTACACTAACAAAAAAATTATTCATGGAATTCTTTGCTAAATAAAACTTTTTATTTAACAATTATTTATGTTTGAAAACTTCATATTATGTTTAGAAGTTTGTAGGACTTCATGTTAATTAACTAGTTATTATGAGTAACCTTTACTACCACTTCTTCTTTCCGTAGTCCTCAGTAGAATGCAAATTAGTTATCATGTATTTAAGCCGAAAGTTGAATGTTTTAGAACCAGAGCGGCTGACAGCCTCGTCTTGTTATTACCAAAGTTATTCCGCCTTTAACATCTTGCTAGCCGACGTTTAAAATATGCGCCGATAATAAACTTGAGCCAGTTTAAGCAATCCGTTGTACGTACAGCCTCAGATTAAGTTACCTACACTTGAATTTAACTTTTGTTAATTTAAATACTCGTAAGTAGCGGAGTTTTCGTCTGTCGCGGAATTAGTGCATTCTGCTCTGTTGAGAATAAATTAAATAAAAATATTATTTTAACCTTCGCAAGACTTGTCTTTGCTTCAGACTGAAGCGATAACTCATTTCCAAAGATGTCAAGCTATGTACGTAGAGGAAATTAATAGATTAATGCCGAGGAATACAAAGTAGCTTAGTATGATAAGGAACTTAACAAGGAGGACTTCCTCGCAAGTCAAAAAACAGTTTTTTTACCATGTTTATCCCTTATACATCTTTGTTACATAAATTATCTAAAGCGTATGTAAAATTTCTACTTGCTTTATATCTGGCGCGAGCAGGCCTGCGTAGTTTTGTCAACAAAATTTCAAAAGATGTTCAATGTAAAACAAAGGCTATTTGATATAATACGATATTTATTACCCACCTGGCATCTGTGTTCAACGTCAGCATAAAATCCAGGCGCCTTACTGTCACAGGAAAACCGGATATGTGGTATTTCTTTCAAAACTGGGTAATCTTTACCAGCTTCTCCGGGAATAGCAGCAAGATTAGAATCTTCGTAATCTTCATAATTGTCGGAAAGATTTTCTTCTCCATAACTGGTTTCTGCATTCAAAGGAGTATACTTAAATTTGAAATCGGCCTTTGGTGGGATAACCTTTGTCAAGTTTTTCTTAGGAGCGGTTTCGTAAGCCTTGTAGTCAAAGGCAGGTACTGTCTTAGGAATGTAGGATAAATAACTTCCCGGCTTTTGGATTTTAGGTAGATCATGATACCTTTTGCGAGATCTGTATACTACACCTTCTACTCTCTTTGGTGGCAACGTTTCTCTTACAAGAGACGCCGGTGCTCCAGGATTATCATTACGAGTATAGTACTTAAAATTTTTTACGTTATTAGAAGGTTTCGAAGGTGCATAGGTATCGGATGATCTTGGTGCTTCATCGTAGCTGTGTGGGCTGGAGTAAGTGGAAGAACTTGTGGTATAAACTCGCGTTTTCTTATTAGTTGGCTTATAGGAGTCTTTTGATGAATAACTTCTGGGACTATATGGGATTTCTGAAGAATAATCTTTTGCATACCCATTTTCTTTCGACGATTCATCTGGGGATACAACGTATGATTTTGTTATTGATTTTGTATAAGTTTTGGGAATATCAACACCAGCTTCTTCGGATGAATGATCATGATCGTAATAATGACTGGATTCAGTAGATGCTGGATAATAAGATTGATGTGGATCTTTGTTATAGGTAGGATTATAAGACTCCGATAAATAACCAGAGGAATGAGATTTCGGTGGATAACTATCTTCTCCACTTGTATAGCTATTAGTACGTTCTTTACTGTGGTCATCATAGTGATTGTTATAAGTGGTTTTTTCTGCACTGCTTTTTGTAGATGGTGGCAGCGGTGGGTATCTGGGCTGTTCGTATTCATCATAAAGAGGAGCTGGTCTTGATGGTTTATAATTTTTTTTGGCAGAGTGGTGATCAGGTAATTCTAAAGTATCCCTATGGGTATGACGGTAAGGGAGTGACGAAGAACTTACTGAGTTTTTGGAAGTTGTTCTTGGAGATTTCTTGTTTGAATATGACGAAGACGTTGCATCTTCCGGCGTTATCTTAATATGTTCCGCATCATTATATGATGCTGGTTGTGGAGGATCTGAGTAACTATAATATCCTGTAGGTGTTGGACTATACTGATTCGAAGAATAAGTTGGATATGAAGATCTGTTACTAGACTGATAATACTGTGGCAAATCTTCTGGACTAGTTGACTGTCTGTAAAAAGTGGGAGATTTAGATGAAATAGGATTCGAATGATATGATTTCTCTACACTATCTGGTAAATGTTGCTTGTTCGTAGTATCAGGATAGCGACTGCCATAAGTTTCAGGCAATGGAGTATCAGGGAAATTCTTAGTAGATTCATCATACGAAGTATGTGAAGCTGGCTTATTTTGATAACGAGGATCATGAGAATCGTATGATGTTGGATATCCCTCATAAGATGGAGTTATATAACGGTTCCTGTGTGCCGAAACAGGATATTTTGGTGCTCTGTGATGTGATACAGGTGATTCATAAGAATTAGGTTCACCTTCTTCATGGTAGGAAGATTTTGGGGAATCATATAAGTACGGTTTGGGTGAGGTTCTGTATTTCGGGCTCCCGTCATTCAATGAATCTGTGTTCGGATGGGTATTGTGTGAGGGAAGGGAGTTATAATAATTTTGTTTTGGCAAATACGGATCTGATAATGCTCCATAAGTATAAGGCTTAGATGAACCCCTGTAGGATTCGCTATGAGCAGGGTACTTTTTCTCCTTATAGGAAGATGGTGGTGCATAGGTATCTTTAGGATAAGGATCTCTGTATGTCGTATCATAGGTGTCCGGTTTATTATCATAAGCACCTCTTGAACTTTCATATGAACTGTGAGGAAGAGTTCCATATGAGGGAGATGAAGTGGGATACTTCGGTCCGCTTTTATAGTGTGATTTTGTTTGGCCAACATAATTATATTTTGATTCATATCTTGGATCGTATGCAACGGATTTGGGTGGACTATAATCTTTCTGATCGTTAGAGTATGGGTTAGACGAAGAAGTAGATTTCGAATAATATTCAGGATTTGGAGAGGTTCTGTAGTCACCACTTTCTACATAAGAGGAATGTGGTATAGGCGTGTCTCTTGGCTTCTGATGATACCCATTTTCTTCTTGAGATCGTCCATACGGAAAAGTTTGAGAGGAAGGATAGCTATTAACTGGTTTATAGCTCCCATAACCATATTTATTATCGTAATTTGGAGGAGAGTTTCTTAAATTGCTATCGGAAATGGCATCTTTATTGTACCTGCTTGATGGATTATACTCAGGATTTGTATATTCGTTTGATATATCTGGCACTCTTGAAACACCATTATTATACTGGCTATCATTATGTGCCGAAAACGATGACAGAGGTGGAGCTGGCTGGGATGGATATTTAGTTCGAACTGGTGTTGGATATCCAGGATTCGGGGAATATGCACCTCGAGTGGGTATATATTCACCTTTCGAACTGTCATAGACTTCTGAAGAAACTGGATATGTGATGTATTTTGGTTTCTCTACGGTAACCCCATTATCAGTCTGGATATTTTTAAAATCTTCAGGGCTTAAAAGGATATATCCTAGTTGTTTATCAACTGGAGCTTTGTGCAAAATATTTGGCGAATATGCTCGTACACTTGTTCTATACGTAGGCGATGATGACTGTTCTTCGACTTGTAAGTCTGAAATAATAACATCACTTTCTTCTGGTTTTGATTCATCAACAGTTATGATTAATGCCTGAAAAAATAATTTTCTTTTACAATGGGTTAGCTTACTAAAAATTTACACAATTAAAAGCTTTACACAAAATTCACACCGTGTCCATAAAATTCCTTACACGACTTCATTTTCTCATTGTTTCCGTTAATATGTACCTCCAGTTCCAGAACTGTTTTAAATAACATGCACATGCATGTTTTGACTTTCTGAAATATAAAGGGCCAATTTTATAAATATTACGAAATTTAATTTTTTAAAAATTCCTCAGGTCCCTACACTTATGTTTAGTAATAACTTATACTTATTGTGAAAATATAACAGAAAAAGTTTGACTTCCGTAGGACAAAAATTGACCGAGATAATAAATTTAAAAATTTAGAGTATTTGCAGCCTTGACGGGTTTGTTAAAACATGTTACTTAATGTATTAGCATCAGAAGCTTTGCCTCTCAGAGGAGGTAATGATTCCGTACCGAAAGGCCCGGGTTCGAATCCAGGTGAGGGCATAGATGTTTGTAAATGTATAGTGTATTTGCGGCATGGGAGCACTCTAAATATATGGCGAGCTGAAAGTTTTCTCGAGTGGTTTGACGGCAGGCGAGAGATTTGGGAGACCCCCGGACCATCACCCGAGGTGCAGTCTCTCAAAATTGGGGTGGAAGTAGAAGTTCAACCCGATTGGAGCTCTGGCAACAATCCTAAAAATCAAGTCTTTTCCTAAGGTTATATAGTATTTTTAGCTGCTTATAAAAGCAAATATTGCACTTTTCTAAGAGAAATTCAAAATCGCAAAATTTGGAAACAAAATATGTCGGTCAGTTTTTCTCGTGTGCCAGGCAAATATTTTGCAGCGTATTTTTTATAATGAATAAAACATTTTCTTAAGAATCTAGAAATAGGACAAAAGTCAAATTTTGTAATTCTTACAATTTTGTTTTTTAATTTAAATTTGCTAAATTGCATGTATTGTTTGCATCATTTAAATTAAAGTATAATTTTACGAACAACCTTGAGAAAATAATTGTCGTATAAGGACTTTTCTAAACATGGCGTATTGCACTACAGAAGGGAAACAGAATATAAATATAATCTGGTGTGATATCAGTAAACAAACAAATAGTACCTTTTTAACCTGCACCTGATTTTCAAATTCATTTTGAACTCAATTAAGCAACTGAGTAATCTTTTTCGCTGCACTGAAATTCGACAATTTATATAAAAATGTGAGAAACTTTGAATAATGAACAGAATTGAAAGTTTTTTAATTGTTAAAAAGTTTGAACTGTTGTTGAATTATATAGGAAAACTACGAAGTTACTTTCAAAAGAATTTAAATTAGCAATCCCATGTTAATCACTCATTATTATACCCACACTCTAATAAAGGTAATAAGAAAACACCAGAAAATTTAAGTTAATTCAGAGAATCATATTCCATGCTTGTTATTTATAAAATCAGTTTTCTAGAATTTAATTTTTATTATAAATTAATGAAACCAAAATGATTAAGAAAAATAATAATTTCATTGGAAGCATTAACGAATATTCATAGAATACTACACAGTTTTGGTCTTAAAAGTTCGGCATATGGCATAAAATAAAACATATTGCAGTTTACCTGATTTAAGATGCAAGCAAGAAATTCGATTTGACGTATAAATTAAAATTAGCATATAATTAGTGCTTTTCACTTACATTAATTTAAGTTCGTTTCATATTTCAGTATCCATATTTAAAGGGCATTTACAGAAGCAGGGATTCAAAATGATTGAGTTCATTCAACTGGTTTTATTTCTAAAACTTTTCCTTCGAGCGTAAGCAGATATAAGAAATGAAAGAAAAACTTCCCAAGTTTTGCCGAGTGTTTTATCTGACGTCATTTATTTACACCCAACAGTCTAAAGATGATAATCAAACTCTTGCTCCGGCATTTCCTTTTCTATCGTTTTTGCAGTAACAGAATAGCAAATTTCGAAATCATTTGGCAGTTTCAGGAAAAAGTATATTAAATTAAAGTAACAAGTTGCACGACAGAAGAGACGGTGACCTAAGATCCATGTATGCGAAAGGAGAAAATGAAAAGGCGAACAGTTTGGCAAAGGCAGCAACAACACACACATTTCCGGTTACTGGACATGTTCCTAACCCGGTGTCAACACAGAAAAAGAAACATAAATGCGACAGCAGTTGGCAAAGACAGTTGGATACAGAAATAATGTAGCCTATCATCCATGTCTATTTTCCACTAGTCTAATCCTAAAATCAGAAAGTTCTATGCTGACCCAACTGTACACTGAACACAACACTGCTGTACACGAGTCTATCTACATACGTTTGGCCTCAGAGACTCGTACAAAGTGCTCCTCAGGTAACGTAGGCAATAAGAGACATTAATTATATTAATGGAGAGCGGAATATATATGACAGTCCAACGAGCATATAGACTAATCTGTCCTAAACGTCTGTACACGGTTTGCTTTGAAACTGTCGTTCCCGTGTCTGAAGATAACTGACTAGACAGGTCTGATGCTGTGCTCCGTCCGCTTCTTTTAGCAGTTACTGCCAAATACCGATTGTCATTCGGCGTTATAACTCGAGGGCGTGACCTGTGCTGTAACGTCTACTGACATTTCCACCATTTTGCAATCGTTTCCAAAGCCTACAGATGATACTTTGGACTATTCCAAGTTCCTCGGATACTTCCATCTGAGTACGCTCACATTTCAGGCGGCCGATAATTCTATCACGTAAAACATCATCCACATGAGTTCTCTGTACCATAACTATTCGGTTGTGGCATTGAGCGGCTTGCAGAACGCTTGTAAGCAATTTTACGTCTTTGCTACCATTCCTTATATACAGTTCTCTTACACTCTCGTCACCTGATAACTTCCCGTAATTTGCATATTATTTTTGAAGATGTGTGCGATAATGCTACAGGCAAAGGTTTTACTGTAGAGTTCGATTTCCGTGTGATTCTGAATCACCCTTAATTTATGGACATAAGTGTAAATAATCATATAATTTATGCAGTGCAACTTTTAAACTTATGATATACTGTTCACTTGTAGCTGCACAGTGTTTCCATCAAGGGCTTTAATGTCCATTTACAATCAGTGCCTTTAATGTTTCCTTCAAGGGCCTTATATGTCCATTAATGTCCTCTCGGGTTTTGGCTGTGGTGCACAGACGGTAGTTTTTTTTTCCTCCAGAGGACGCGCAATAGCAGCTTAAGTATATTATCAGGCCTTTTGTCCCACATGGGACTGTAGTGTAGAGAAAATGGGGTCATCGGGTCTACTGCTATTAGTTTATCGATGCATACGAATTTCTTTAAGAAGTTATGATTAACATGTTGATAACATTTTGAAACGATGACAACTTATTTTTCTTTTAATGCATATAAAATGAATACATGATTGAAAAGTTCGAAATTATGCTCATCTGAAATCGGATCAATTATTTTAAGGTATCCTGTATAATTTTATCATATTTTCATTGCTCATATAATAAAAAAGAGTCACACTCAAAAAGAAATTAAAGATCAGTTCTTTGCCTCTTATATTCTGATTACTTGTCTTTCTGTGTGCAATCAATCACTTTAATATACATAAATTTTAAAGAAAGAAATTTTCTAAAAACTGAATGAGAAAATGGTAATCTGGTAATACATTTATGAAATATTTTTTTGACTCCCGCAAACAAATTAAGATTCAATAACTTTTGTTTCTTAAAGCAAGGCATGAGTGAATTTAGGTCATTATTTTTCAAAACGTCTGGGCTATAGAGTCAAATAAAAGAGCAAAGGATTGCAACAAAAATATTTCAAGAGCCGTAAAAGATTTTAATATTTATTAAAGCATAATCCAGATTACTATGGCTTCTGATAAATTTAATTAAAATGTAAAAGTTGTTTATTTATTAAAAGAAAACATATGGTCGCATATTTATTCAGAATATTACGTCTGTTGTTTTAAAACCTACTTTTTTTCATCTGATAAACTTGGTACCAACTGAGAAGAATGTATTCAATATATTGCTCTAAAAGGTTTGTTCTTGTTTTACTTTTTATATAGTTCAAACAAAAACGTTTTGCATAAATATTTATACTCCAGTGACAGAAGTCTTGAATGCCATGTTTTTAAAATAGTAGAAATTTATTGTCATGTAATAAATTCCTTTAGGCAAATAAAAATTTAAAAAGTCCTCTTAAATAACTTTCTATGCTGTGTATTTGATTTAATTTCTGTACGTCGCATTTTCAAGTTCGTAAGTTAAGTTTGAAGTTAACTGATAATAAAAGAGCAAACGTTCTTGAAAATTCAGTTAGTGGTTTTGGAAATCATGAAATCTATACCGAAAGTCTCCTTAAGAATGGCAGTCGTTGTCGCATACTATCATTGTTATATCAATTTATTCAACTTTGTTTCGAACGCTGTCATGTTTTGAAACATTAATTATTAGGTATCCTATCTTCAAGCCCGCAAGCCCGCATTTTCAGTTTACTTTAATATGTTGTGAGATTCATTAAAAGTCTGCCAAGAAATTTTTTAACGTCACTTCCGCTTTCATTCTTTTACTCATTTCTCGGTTTTATGTCACGTTCCATATCAATGCGTTCTGAAGGCAACATACAACCCGCGATCCGCATGTTGGACACCAGGCTTCTAAATCAATGAAAACGAAAAATGAAATGAGCCTATGGCTTTTAACAAAAGCAAGATGCGATTTAATTTATAGGACATCTGCGTATACTGATATAAGTATTTTAATTATAATACTAATATTTTAAAAATTAAAATGTAATTTATAACTCAACTGATGAATCACAACAGCTGAAATAAAATTAAATTAGGATGTTTGATTAATTGCATTGCATAAAAACTGCGTCACATATAGTAAAGCTATATAAAGAGAAACTATACTTAATTGAAGCTTCAGTTCGAATAATAGCCTTATTAAATACTTTTTTGTAAGCAACAACGTAAGCCTGAGTTTCTTTTTTGGTTCAATGAGAAGTAGTGAGGAATTTTCGATAATTTTATGAAGCCAAATTTACGTACCTAGAGCGGTAAGGACATGTTCCCATTAACTTCGTCGAAATTTCTTTGAAGTCCTGGTCTTAATATTGGTTTATAACTGACCTGTAAGACATTCTTTTGCACCGCCAGTAGATGACACTAACACGTGAGAAAGTTTCTTAAGGTTTAAGCTATCGAAGGGGCATTACGAACTTAAATGCATTTGTAATGAATTCACTTTAACGTAAAACTAACTTCATGCGTAACATAAGATTGTACCCATTGCTTGTTTATTCCGTTTATTTAGTTTGGCTAAAAACTAGTTGTAATATTTGTTCGGGTATACAAAAACAAAATTTCATTATTTTACAAATATGTTTACATTTTCGAAGAAAAATAACAATGCAATTATGTAAAAATGGCTTGCGCTGGTAAAAATTTAAATACTTGCCATTTTCCTTGAGGAGGAATATTAAAATTCTAAAATTTCAAATTTAAATGCAGTGATCGAGAGTAAAAATAGTGCTCTTACCTTTTTAGGGGTATCTTTTGAAAACCCAGCTGTTACTAGAGCTGTAAAAAGAAAGAAAAGGTGCAGAATGTATTTTATTACAGACCTTTTTTTAAACAGTTACATTTTCCATAGAATATAAATCCGCTTCTGTAAGAAATTAAGTTTTTTTATTTCTCAGTGAATGCCTATAGACAGTACAACATGAAAAATGGAATCTCCCCAAACTATCTCGAACGCATTAATGAACGCCTGCGTCAAAATCTTTTTGCCGAATGTGTTCCAATATTTTCAGTGAAATATCTTTCTATTGTATTCATCAACCCGTGATCAATTCTAATTGATACTTCTTCTCAAAATTTCAAAGGTCTATTTCAAAAATATAAAATTAGTGTGCACCTAAAAATCAGCACACAAAAAAATTAAAAACTATGCAGAAAAAGATCACGGTTTCACGAGGCAAATTTAAAAGTATAATCTGCAATTTCAGCAAAATTTAATTCCTTTGTTAGTAAAATCGCAAAAAGAGAAAACGTTAGCTGAACTGAAAACTCCATTCGTTATCAGTTGGCTAACTACTCTGTATCCTATAAAATCTTCAAAACGAATGGCAACCCACAATCTTGAGAGTTGCTGATCAACAGTTATACCTAATGTTTGGTTTGGTTTTACGTGAGGACGACAAAGCCTCGAGGGCTATCTGCTTAAGAGGAGGGATGCCTTCGTTATGTAGAAGTCAAGGGGTCACCTAATATTTATCCTAGGTAAGTAGGTATTAGCCCCACACACTAATTAGAAAACCAACAACATTCCTCGAGTTGTGATGAAATTGTAACTTCAGCCAACACTACAAGTTCTACCACACCAGCGGCATCAACGGCACTCCTATCTTTCAGCGTTAATTTAGCACAAGTAAAATGGATTACATTACATGATATACATTGCGCTATATACACTGAAGTGACAAAAGTCATGGGATACCTCCTAATATTTTGTCGGTCCTCCTTTTGCCCGGCGAAGTGCAGCAACTCGACGTGGCATGGACTCAACAAGTCGTTGGAAGTCCCCTGCATGAATATTAAGCCATGCTGCCTCTATAGACGTCCATAATTGTGAAAGTGTTTTGGGCACGAACTGACCTCTCGATGATGTCCCACAAATGTTCGATTCGATTCATGTCGGGCGATCTAGGTGACCAGATCATTCGATGGAATTGTCCAGAATGTTCTTCTAACCAATCGCGAACAATTGTGGCCCGGTGACATAGCGCATTATAATCCATAAAAATCCCATCATTGTTTGAGTACGTGAAGTCCATGAATGGCTGTAAGTGATCTCCAAGTAGCTGAAGGTATCCATTTCCAGTCAATGATCGGTTCAGTTGCATCAGAGGACCGAGTCCATGCCATGTAAAAACAGCCTAGACCATTATGGAACCACCACCAGGTTGAACAGTGCCTTGTTGACAACTTGGGTCCATGGCTTCGTGGGGTCTGCGCCACACTCGAACCCTACCATCAGCTCTTACCAACTGAAATCGTGACTCATCTGACCAAGCCACGGGTTCCCATTCGTTTAGGGACCAACCGATATGCTCACCAGCCCACGAGAGTCGCTGCAGGCGATGTCGTGCTGTTAGTAAAGGCACTCGAGTCGGTCTTCTGCTGGCATAGCCCAAGGAAGACAAATTTCGCCTCACTGTCCTATCGGACACGTCCCTCGTACGTCCCACATTGATTTCTGCGGTTATTTGACGCAGTGTTGCTTGTCTGTGAACATTGACAACTCTACGCAGACGTCGCTGGTCTCGGTCGATAAGTGCAGGTGGTCGGTCACTGCGCTGTCCATGGTGGGATGTTATGCCTGAAATTAGATACTCTCGGCACACTCTTGACACTGTGGATCTCGGAAAGTTGAATTCATTAACGATATCCGAAATGGAATGACCCATGCGTCTAGCTCCAACTTCCATTCCGAGTTCAAAGTCTGTTAATTCTCGTCGTACGGCCATAATCACGTCAAAGCCTCTTCACATGAATAACTTGAACACAAATGAAAGCCCTGCCAAAGCACTTCGCATTTATACATTTTCTACGCGATACTATTGCCATCTGTATATTTGCATATTGCTATCCCATGACTTTTGTCACTTCAGTGTATAGTTGTAATGGTACATGTTTCAAGATGTTACCTGTAGTGAGTACAGGCACCATGTTTCAGGACATTATATATTGCAGTAGATAGAGGCGTGATGTTCCTACGTTACAAATCATTTCTGCAAACATGGTCTATTTCCATCAGTCTTTATTATCGGAATTAAGTTAGAACTATAAAATTGTTTACAAAGCTTACATTTAAGTATTGTTGTGTAGTTACGCTGATGCTTAAGCAACTCAGTTTTGACGATTCGTTATGTGGTGTTACGTGGAAGACTGTGTATGGGAATCTGACTTGTATACATCACGTAAACGCCCACGCAGCCTGCCCGTTCGCGGAATTCGAACTTCAGACCGAACTATCACTGTTGAACGACTTAACCGCTCAGCCGCTGGTGGGCGTTATAACTAATGATAATTATGAATAAACAACTTGATTCAATGAACATCCAACGAGGATAAATTCTAGGTGATAAACATGCTGGTCTTAGACAATCAGAAGTGGACTATGTATTGGAGACTTCATTTATGCCTGTGGAAACAGTAGACTGAGAGTATAGGAATGATAAAGACCTATTGAGGTCCGTTCGTAAGTTAGTCACTCAAGCTATACGCTTAGATTTAAGTACTTAAATAACATACTAAGTACTTAAATAACATTTACAAAGAATTTTTAAATTTTAATTTGAGTTTCTACTAATTAGTTTGTAAACATATTGCGTATGATTTTGGATTCGTTAACTTGGTGAAAGCAAACGATGTTTATTTTGCTTTGCTTAGATAACATATGAATTAGGTAGATAACATATGATTGCATAATATCCATGAAGATAACAGATGTCTTCATGCAAACTCATCCATGCAATTAGTAAGAAATAGAACCTATACCCAATTGTCGTTGCTCAAGCGTGTTTCAAAATTTCATCCATGCAATTCTTCGTAAGCCAGACATATTTTTGAATCACCTTATATTCAAATACTTTGTTAGTTTGATTTATTTTATTTGGTTAATGAAATAAATATATTATTTAAATATAATTACAATAAATAAATCAATTTAAACATTAAAGTAATGGTAAATGTCTCGCACATAGTCATGGATTATGGGTGGAAATATGTTTATTCATATAAACAGATTCATATAAACAGATTTAAGTAAACAGATTTTTTTATTTGACAAAGCTATTTTCGTAGGGGACTATTTATTAATTTGTTTTATGGTAGGATATTTAAAATGTAATCAGCCATGCCATTTGTCGTAAACCTCCTTAAACTATTAAATCATATAATCTATAAGAAAAACGTGCACCCAGAAAGAAGTTACCCAAAAGTGAAGAAATTAATTTTTGTTCACGGTACACGAAGAAGGAAAAAAAATTCGCTCTTCGGTTCATTATAACAGTATCTTGTTTATTCACTTGATAATGCTTAAAATCATCTTTAGGCTAGGGCAGTGGGGCTATTCATTCGGCTATTCATTAAACAGATACAAAAGTAGAAGAAAGCAGCATTATCACCTTTGAAGAAAATTTTCAAAAATATTTCCCATGAAGCAGGTGGAAATGGTTCAAGAAGCAGAATAATGTTAATAATAATGTTAATGTTTACTATCCATTAGCACTTAAAATTAGACGAACTTTCTGTGAGAATCATGGAAAAAGAAAAATGCAATCAAGAAACAAGATTTTACACCCGAAAGAGTTTGGCTTTAAAATGAGAATAAAAAATTCCCTTACCAAGTAAAACTAGGAGATTCATCCTCCTCGACATGGTTGATTCAAGTATCTCTTAGTTTGGTCATGGAATGCCTGAAAAGTAACAGTGATCTTTGAATTTTGAAATGAGGAAAAGCTATTTCTAAACATTAAAACCATGTACGTTGCATGTAATAAAATACACTATTTGAAAGAATTATGGTGCAGTAACATTTTAGCACGTATGTACAGATAGAAACCTAAAAATGTCTCATTTTCTAAACATTAAAACCATGCACGTTGCATGTAATAACATACACTCTTCGAACGAAAGAGGGTGCAGTAACATTTTAGTACGTATGTACAGATAGGAACCTAAAAATATCTCATTTTTACAAAATTACTATAAATTGTTAAAATTTAATGAAACAATGTAAGCATTTGAATGAAATGATATTAGTACGTACACATTAAAGGAGGCAAAACTAAAATCTTGAATTATTTCAAAATTACAATTTTCTGAAACATAAAACATTTTGAATAGATTTACTGTTTGAAATAACATAAACATAATATTGTGTAGCATTACAGAGGTTTCACACTGATTTCTCAACCACATTTTCGCATAGATTTTTCTGCTGTATAACATAGGTTCGTGGACCAACGCATGATTGCAAGCTAATTCCACGCTAAGATGTGGAATTGGTGGAATAACAACAAGTAAACAACCCCTTCCGGTTGATCGCTTGTAAATAAAATCTAATTTGTTATGAACTTTGTAGCCCAATGTTATTTATAAAGACTACTCATTTTATTAGCCTATTCTCCCATACAATGAGAAATGATAACTAGACGTGTGCATGTATTCATCATTTCTTTCATGTTTGGATTTGGAAATATCGCATCGATCATAGTATATCCTCTGGTCATATAATGTTTGGGATTTACAAATGAATGATGTTACAATCACAAAATTTTTAAAAACAGTATATTTTTAGCATCCCCGTTAGGATGTACAGTGTTGCCATACATTTATTTTCATCTTCGCTATATTATCTATAATTGCTATATTATTTCTTTAAAAATAATACATAGCGTTAATATTTGATGACAGCATCCTGTTAGTTGAAAAATGAATACGTTCCATACAAAACAGGAACGAACAGAAAATTGAGGAGTGATGCTAATACATTTAATTGCTTCATAAATAGAACTCTTCTCAGTAATAAGTTCATTTTCGTTGCATTTAGATATCCCCGAGAATGCATTTAATGCTTGTAAATGTAATATATTGTGATCAAGAACATACCAATTTTAATTACCACATCTGAGAAGTTTTGAATTACCCCGTAATACATTTTTTACGAACGTTTGTTCAAAGCTTCAATAGAATATTACTTCCAGTTTATCAATTTTAGCCCAAATCTAATATGTTGTTTCTAAGTATATAAAAATCTTAAACACAAAAATAGGAACGATTTTGGATCGTATTTTAAAGTAGGTTTTCATTAAAATCTGTTATGTAGGTCAAGTAAAGTATCCCTTCCAGTTGTCCAATAAAGACTGCTATAAACTTCCTCTAAAGCCCCACTTCTGGTTGTCCAGCTTTAGCAAAAACCTAATGAACTCTTTATATAAACATAGAAAGCATAAACACGGGATATCGAACTGTTTGAAAGTTTCATATAAGAATTATCGCGGACGCAACATTGTCGCACACATACACATAAAAAGACAGATAGCATTCTAAAAATAGTGAAAACGTGTTGAATGGACCGTAATGTGTGCTTATTCACTGTAAATTTACTATCGAATTTTCGGACCGAAAACATCATCGTTTCAATTAGATATTTTTATGTATTTCATATCCAAAGTAAAATATGTGAGATCATCTTCCAAGAACCATTGATTTTTATATGCATTATAGAAACAGTAAATGTTTACAGAAGTTTATTCTAAATTTTGAAGCTGGATGAAAAAAACCATAGGAATTGTTCTAAATTTCTCTTTCC
>KK120194.1:245426-274348 GCA_000611955.2 Stegodyphus mimosarum
GTTCCGGCGCCAGTGTAGGGACATTAGGTTATTTAGAAGCAGGAATGATGAAAAATTAGCTAGGCCTTCGCCGGGAATCGAACCGCGGACCACTCGGTTACGCGTCGAGCATGCAGACCACTACACCACGAAGGCATGCGAAGAAGGCGAGAGAAATACCTTATAATTTTACAGAAAACTTCTCTGGCTTGCTACTGAAGTTTCTGCCAAAAACGAATCAATTCTAGAACTATTCTAGACTTAAAAACTAAGTTAACATAGGAACAGAATTAACTGCTTCAAGTTTAATTATTGCTTTAAATTCTAGCATGAAATCCTTCGTAACAGCTTGTGCTGCAGAGAAGGACATAACCTATTAAGTTTTAGAAATGGAGTCTCTTAATTTTATTTCGAAACCTATTTTTCACTCATTTTCCTAACACCTGAGTGTGATATTTTATTTAAATTTCGTTTACATTTATAACTAATTATTTATAATGAAGCTGTTTATTGAAGCAATACTTACAATCTAATCAGATTGCACTGAATATGCTTTAAGAAACTGCTTTCTTATAGGTATAAAACTAATTATATACGCCTGAGTGGTTAATCAATAAGCATTCCTTAGAAGCTAGAACTCTAGAATTCTGAAAATTTGACAACTCTTTACTAGTAGGTTGCAATTTCGTTTTGTAATAAAATGAAATATTTTGCATACAATCTTTCTTCATAAGAAAACATAACTCAATAATGCATTTTTGTAGTCATAATACGAATATTTTCATTTTTAAAACCTTAAAATCACGCATTGCAAGCATCGAATTTTCCCATGCTTATGAGTTTCAGCAGCAGATTTAACCTGTTTGCTAAGATAAAGGCATTATAAAAAGAGCGGATGAAAGCACTCATTTCCATTTTTCTCTTTTAGTTCGTATTGCGAGTTCAGCAAAGGCGAAGGCATGTTTGGCAACCGCATTTCTGATCGATGAAATAGACCATTGTTGTTTTAAAAGTGAATGTCTTTTGTATTGAAATCTGTTTCATGAGAAGTTTCTCAAAAGAGCTTCTTAACGTACAATAACAGTAAATTAGGTACCGTAGAGATAAGAACCGGAGTTCCCAGCGATTGATATCAGTTCCGTAGAGCAGTAGAAGGTATTGAAAAAGTTTAGCACTGTTAGGATCGGATTATAAGAGATAATTCACAACAGAAAAGGACAAAAAAGCATTGCACAATTTAAATATTTGAGATTCTGGGAAATAAAATGGAATTGTTTTGTTCGCATAGGGTTAATCATCAGATACAGTACAATAGGTTGTCAACCTATAGTTACTATGACGATAAGAATATGAAGCGAAACTCCCTTATGCTTGTCTCCAGATATTTTTGGTTTTCTATGAAAGTGGTCACTCCACAGAATATGACTATCGGTGATATTTTACACTATTATTTAAGATGTTTTCAGAAATATTGAGCACATCCAGAGGTGATCGTCTGTTGGAAATTCTAGTCGTAAAGGATTTCACTGTAACACTCACGAGGTTGGACTCAAAGTCAGAAATAAGCTTTCAGTATCACACGGCATATCAAAATATAATTTCAGCGTATGACCATTCGAAAGATGTCAAGAAATCAATACCCTGAAAGAACAAAAACGTTCCCGAGGAAGGACGTTTAATTTATAAATCACAAACTTTTACCTAATGGTGAGCACATAGAAAAGACTAATTTCTTTCAGAAGCTGCCCATAGTTTTCAATATCATCTGGTGAACGACTAAGGAGATAAATAAATAAAAAATACATCATTGGAGATCAAAACTCATCCCTGCGTCCGTCAATGAAATAAAGTAAAAGATAAGAAACTGTTTTTTTAAGTAAATTAAAAAATCTTCTCAACCGCTATTCTCAATTTCGCCTATAAACTATACAACTGGTTTCAAATGTTTTAGGGACAGTTAATGCTTATAACTCTAATAGAAGCCTGAGCGATCAGCCTTAAATATTTATTATAAAAGAAAAATTATACACTGATTTTTATTAGTCCTACTAATGCAATTTTACGTGGTTTAGTTAGTGAAATTTCATAAAACTATTTAATGATTTTAATAATGAATCAATAACGTTATGTTTACATAAGACTAATTAATTAAATAGTTAGAGTCCAGCTATTCTAAATTTCAAATGAAATAAAAGTTATGCAATTATGCTCAAAAAAGGAACTGGAACAGAAAAAAAAGGATTTTTAAAGCATTTTGCTTTTCATTGCATAAAAGCATCTTATTGACTAACAATTAAATACGGAGAGTGAAATACTTTCCTTCAGATCTTCTTAACTGTATTGATATGGTGCTTTATTTTTGAATGTACATTTAAGTATTGATGATAGGTCGAATATAAATTTTTTGTTTGTTTTTATTGAAGTATTCGAAAATTGGGGATGCAATGGTTGTACTATAGCCATCATATATAACACTTTTCTTGTAAATTTACCTTTCTTTCTCTACCTATGCAACGAAACATGGCAAAAGAATATAAAAATTCCGAGAAAGGACCTAAACGACATCAGATATAGGATAGTCTAGACGAAACAGACATAGCGGTTACTGAAAATTTTCTGTACGAAACATTAGCATGGGTCTAGTTGAGCACGAAAATTATATCTCATTCCTCAGATTACAGTTACAGTACTACAGATTACACTTCGAAGAAGGATTTGCCGTTAATAAATGCAAAAGGCGATAAAAATTAAACTATATTCTATATTAGGTAGTACTATATGTCGTTTAGAAACTCTTTTATAAATTTGGAATACAAATTATCATAAAATTTTAACTAGATATGTCTTTAAATAAATATATATTTTATTTGAATCAATCAGATTTGTTATTAAGAAAGTAAAAAATAGCATTAAGATCTGCATTTATTGCTGTAAATAGCTTAGTTTGTTAATCATCAACAGGCAGATTGAAAGACACTCTAAACGTCTTATACATTGTTGAATGGCAAAACGTTGGTAGAGCAAGGTAAAAGTATTTTATTTCAGGCAGCGGAAATATAGTACTTTTGAGCTAATGTGTCTGTTGAGCAAAATTTGAAAGAGAAATATCTCACTCTCTGAACACCTTAGAATGACAACACCCTAGCAAGCATTTCAGTTTTGGTTGTGGCAACATATTGCTTTTAAATTATTAACACGTTTGTTAGACAAATATTTATTAAGTTCACACGGAACTTAAAATAAATTAAAAACAAATTCGAAATTCAAATCTCAGGGTTTGGGGTGCACAGGTCGGGGTACAGAACTACGTATATTCAAAATTTCGTGGTTCTAGGTGCCGCCATTTTTCCACACTGTGCAGCATTCACGTTCAAATTCTTTATTTCTTAATACTAGCTGTTTTGACCAGAAAGATAGTTATAATTAAAAAAATAATGATTTTAATGAATTCAGCTAGGATAATTTCATAAAATTATTTTATGATGTTATTAATCACACAAAAGTTATTCAGATTTTGAACTTGAATTGCTTCCCTTAGAGATACAAAGCACATTCCTTTTTCTATCAGAACAGATTGCAAAAGTTTATATATAAAAGGAATGCCCTTTAGGGAGAATGAAATCCAGCGGGTTTAATAATTACGTCAAATCTGTAATACACAACTGCGAATTCAAACAAAAGTTGTTATTTACTTTCAAAAAGTTGCACTCTAAGCTGCATTTATTTACTTGTTTCATAGCAAATATTTTAGTCTACAACTAGTTTGAACATTAGACAGGAATAACTTTTCTTTGTAAATATGTTTACATCCAGGCATCAAAAATAAAATTAGCATATTCAGAAGAACATAAAAATTAATGTACTATATGTACGATATGTGGAGACTTATGTGGGGATATGTAGTTGCAATTAAGAAAACGTAACAGTTAAAACTTTCGGACATCGAGATATTTCATATTTTCCTCGAGACGTTGTAAGGTTTTAGTTTAAACTAACAAAGTTTTATTTTAATTTGTCTTTCCTATCTGTTCTTATTTCAACTTCCCGTTAGAAAATGCCCGCGTTTCAGCTTTATGCTAATTTGAAGTGGAGCCAAGTTTCTATTTAAGTTACTAAAAGCTCTCTCACACTGAGTATTTCCTACCTATAGGAACTACTCAGTGTGAGAGAGCTTTTAGTCTCAGATCACGGCTGCTCTGTTCGACGTTCGCCTGACCAACTAGTATTTAAATTCTAAGCCTTAGCGCTGTTACTCTATTACTTATTGAAGCAAATCTAAGTGCGCTAGTATTAGTTAAATCTTGCTACGCACCCTTTAGCATGGAGGCCAACCTCGCGTTATAGCTCTGTCAGCAACGAAGATTTAATTTCTATTTAACTTTAGTTCAAATTATTTGATTGTTCAGTTTAGACCGAAGTGCGGTCATTATTTTCTGTATCCCTCCCGAGTTGTGAAGCGGCTGTAAATACAGTGGTTTAATAAAAGAGGATTTTTAAATCCTTCTTACGTATAGTTATTCTACCACTTAATCACAGTATTCTACCACAAAACATAGGTGCATTCAGCTCCCTGTTCAAGATCAGGATTTAGTTATTTCACGAATATGTTCGACAAGAGTATGCACCGAACACTCAGTTCTGGCAACGTAGCTGAACACACGAGACGCACGGCGTTCTACAACACTCTTAACTACTTTCCAGAGGAAACAAAATCCAGGGATGTCACATTACAGAAACGCCTTCTTGAGAGTTTTTGTGTTAGCAGTAAAAACGGTTTTTAACAGTTAAACAATAATAATGAATAAATAATTCTAAAATACTACAAATATAAAACTCACTATCATAATATGAATTTTTTAAAAAACTTGAGAAATACAAGGAGTTTCAAGAAACTATAGCAGATGTTTCTCCTTTAAACCCTGATGTTATGTCAAAATACTATATCATATATAACATAAAAGAGAAGAGAGGAAAAGTTATTTTATAGTGTTAGGTTATATTCAATATGATAATCAAAAATAAATTTTTCTTATCAACACTGTGTCGGATGAAACAACGCCCACTAGAAACTAAGTGGGTAAAACTGTTAAACGAATGTAGTCAGATGTAAGTATGAATCCCTGCGAATAAACTGGTTGTATGGGCGTTATCATTTTTTTTTTTCATGGCGCAACGTAAACATGAACCAGCGTCTCTAAGAACGCCCTTTATGATGCATTCCTCGTCTTAGGAAGACAGTCATACTGCGCTTTGTCAAAGTCAAATAAATCCAAATCGAACGATAGAACGATATGCATAAGGTGTTACACTGCTGTCGTTCTAGAGCTTCAGATGTAACTTCTCCCTTTTTTTCTTTTCTTTTCTTCTTCATATTAAGAAATTCATCGAAGACTACTAATGTACACAACCCCTGGCATCTCACAAATTTCAACAGCGTATCATTGTAACCCTGCATTCCTTAACTGTTTCACAGCTAGAATTGCAGCCGAGTGGCACGAAACTAATTACCATTTTGAGAAGAAAATCCGTGAGAGTTCTTGACGTCACAGACCACAATTTTTGCCCTTTTAGATGACATATAACATGACTGTATATTGTACGAAATAATATTCTGGCAAATCTGTAAATTTCTCTCCTCCTTCCAGAAATACCCTATCTTAATACTATTTCACTTGGCAAGTTAATAATGTCGTTAGAGAATGGAGACTAGAAAGGTCTATGCTAAAAAACTATTGATTATTGTTATACTAAAGTAACTACTGAGTAACAATCCTTTTTTTTGTCAAATAACGCTTATACAGGACGTGTAATTTCAAAGTGCCATGTATTTGAATACTGATATAATTGTTATGTTATATTATGGCGTGCGTGATATGAATAGATACAGTCTCTTGTATTTCTTAAGCACATCGACTTTTCAAAAATGACAATATTAGATACTACAACTGAAGGGTTCTCATTATTTGTTTCTATTGGGTGACCCGAGTTTCGTCAAAGAAGATTACTTTAAGCTGGAAATAGTCGATGTCAAATAAGTATTCATTAACGAACGATTTATGAATAAATATTTTGATTTAAGAGCAGGGGCAAACCAGTATGCCGCTCGAAAGTCGAATATCGTATCATACACGAAACATAATATATTTGAAAGAAACTGCAACCAACAGAATTAAGGCACAACGTGCTGATAAAAATCAACTAATGTGAATTTGAAAAATCATTTAGCAATTTATGTTTTAGACTTGTAAGTAGAAATGCTCTCGAAAATTTTGATCTGATATGTTTCATATAAATATCGCGTCCTGTTTCTAAAAACAGGCAGGGGAACAGTATTGATTGCTCATTTAGTATTAGAAAGCAAACTTATTAACTTATTTTCATAATTTTGTCCTTGATGTGAAAGTATAGCGTATGCTTAGCTGTGTAATTTCGGATAATTTCATGGATATGTTTAAATATGATAAGGCAATGAAGTAATATTTACACCAATGAGATATCTCATTGTTCCCAACTCAATTCATTCTACGAGAATAAATATTGTTCATGTAACTACGTATCTAAAATCTGACAGATTCTGTTTTAATATTGAATAGGCAGATCTTTTAGAAAGCCAAAAGAGAAAATAACAGCAATACATTTGCCTGCATTTACATCTGCCTTAGACTTTCAGCACACAGTGGCAATATTTCTAAGAATCAGATTTCCATGTTTCTTTATATTAATTACTAATCAAGTCAAATGTAATTATATATTATTCACTGCAGCACTGATTAACATGTTGACAAATTTTACCACCTGTGTGGTTCTGTCTCAACATCGTGACTTTTATTTGTTTAAGCATGCAATTAATTATTTGTCACGCTACACTGATAAAATCGAGTTTTCAAATGAAGAGGCGTGAGAAATATACAACACTTCATATATTATTTTGCTTTCTCCTGAAGATTATGACCGATAATTCACTTTCAGCTCTTCGCGCTGAGCCTAGTGGTTTCCACATTAATGCGGTCCGTAATTAGTACGTTTATTTTTATTTTCTAATTCAGAAAAAGCAGAAGGAAATAAATATACTGCATTTAAAGTGAAAGCGTAATATTTGAGCTTATTTCTGCACTTTTTTTCCCTGATTTCCCTTCTGCTTTTCCTTTTTGCAAAGAAGGAAGCTCCTAATAGATTCTAAATCCTTCTTCGCATAAGATACGCTTGGATTGAAGCGGCACTTAACCACGATTCATTATCATCCTTCTTTGATCAATAATGCTTTTACTGCTCGTATTTAGCTTGATTTTTCAGTCCTTACCTATGACCTATAAAATCAGATTTCAATTAAATAATGCTCCTACAAGGTTTAGGCTTAATGAAACCTAAGGAAAGGAAAAGTATTCTTTTTCGCAAGAAATTCAGATGCTTGTTGGAAAACAGATGACAAAGCATGAAACAAAAACTGGGACTTGCGAGTAATACGTATTGGGTTAGATGCGCATGCAAGTTCTAGTGATGTGGATAAAATGTCGGTTCATGGTCCTATACTCCTGCAGCCTAATCTAGGATTTTCTTTCTTACAATGTATTCGAGAGCTAATGTTCACCATAACAAATGACCAATCCTGCAATCGGTCGTAGAAAATTCAGTCCCACCAATCGCCGAGTGGTTAAGAATAAGACCTTGAATACTGTTACTTCGACCGATTGGCTGCATGGATTTGTTTTGTGTTTTAGGTATCACTTCCCTTAAACAGAAAAACCTCTTATGCTTTGCCATATTCAAATAATCAAACCATAATTAAGGTAAAATAACACCCCGAAAAAATATTAATTTCAAAATCAAACAACTTAACTCCTGTCCATCCATTCTTATCTTATCACTATATCTTATCTCGTTCATTTGCGCTTTGGCAGCTGAGGAAGATGGTTCGGTATAAACCATCGAAACTTGTCCTATGAAAATTTGCAAATATAACGCTGATTTTTGTTGCTTGACTTCGAAATTAACCAAATCATATTCACCATTCTAGCTTAACTAGCTGAAAGATATTTATTTAAAAATTTCTCTTATTCTAAAAAGACTAAAAACTTTAGGACTTATGTGAACTAACACAATAACTTTCAATTTCCATACGCTTATTTAATAAGCGTTAATAATTATCATTATAAAATGTACTAACTTACTTAGGAAGTCTGAATTGATTTTTGACTTAAATATAGCCTCTGACTGAAGAAATATTGCGAAACTTAAGCTCTTTCAGCACATAAGAATTTAAAAATCAATCTAATGATGTTTTTGACATTTATGGAAGTAAGTACTAATTACATATTTAAGCGCATGCTAAAAATATAACCTTAGTTAATTTATTCAGTTTGTGAGGTTTATCTATTTATTTTTAACTAATAGTTCATTTTAAGTTGAGAAGCCTTTCCTATCATTCTCTTTTCACCCACGCTTTTCGTGCCAGAATGCAAATGAGATAGCGAAAGTTTATTCAGATTAAGGTAGAATTAAATGCTATTTAAGCGAGAGTTTCCGAAGTTAGTTTTTAGAGCGTGTTTGCTTATTCTAGAGCACGCTGTGCTGTGATTATTCTCAACTTGCATTAACGGCGGTGATCTGTTCTCGCCTTTAAGCTTATCTCGCCGGTTTCCTTAGACCAGAGCTCTTCCTGCGCATTAATGTATTTTGCGAGCCGTTAGACTAACCTACACACCTTGAAATTTGTTATTGTTACATATTTTTGTTAAGCCAGAAGTGCTGGCTTCTTGTAACCCAAGTTGCGACATTTGTTAATATGGTTGAATAAAGGGTCTTATACACCATTTTTCTGATCTCTGTTTAGTTTCACAAGGTTAGAAAATAAGTCTTCAAACGACCTTTAAAAGTTTATATTCCCAATGTGTCATAGGCTTGTAGAGACATTAGGTTATTTCGAAGCAGGAGGTATGAAAAATGAAGAATGCCCTCGCCGGGACTCCAACGACGAACCTCTCGAATACCCTCCGAGCGTGCTGACCACTACACCACGAAGACATGCTAAGAATAAAGGAGAAATACCTTATATTCTCCCACTTTTAAAGGGCGACTGGGATTTAGAGGACCCAATCGCCAAATCCTGGTGTTGGAAAATCATCATCCACCACCATTTTTAGTTCGGGCGCCACTGTAGAAACATTAGGTTTATTTCGAAGCAGGATATGGGAATAATGAGCAATGCGCTCGCCGGGAATCGAACCACGGACCTCTCGAATACGCGCCGAGTGCGCTGAGCACTACACCTCGAAGTCATGCTAAGAAGGCGGGAGAAATACCTTATAGACTTTACAAGTTCATTAAACAATAAAAGAGTAAGAAATAAAGATTTTTTATTATTTGCTGAAAATTAAAGTTTCTATAAATATTGAAGAAAACAGCAGCGATTAATATAGTGATAGCCACAATAGGCGAGAAGAAACTTAAGGAGCAAAGGACATGAAAAATGAACAATGCTCTCGTCGGGACTCGAAGCTGGACCTCTTGAATACGCGCCAAGTGTCTTAACTATTACACCACGAAGGCATGCTGGAAGGACGGAGAAATTACTCCCCCTTTTAAAGGGTGACTGGGGATTAAGGGACCCAATCGCCAGATCCTGGTGGTGTAGAATCGTCACTCACCCCGTTTTTTATTTCGTGAGCTACTGTAGAGACATTACTAATTTTTTTAAGCAGGAACATGAAAAACGAACAGTGCCCTCCCATGGACTCCAAGCTGTACCTCTCGATTATGCGTCGCGTGTGCTTTTGTTCCATCACGAAGGCATGTAGAAAGGAGGGAGAAAATACCTTATATACGGCCTCCATTTAAAGGGCGACTGGAGATTAGTTGCCCCAATCGCCAAATCCTGGTGGTGAAGAATCATCATCCACCACCATTTTAGTTCCGTCGCCACTGAAGAATTACCAAGTTATTTTGATGTAGGAGACATGAAAAATGTGCAGTGCCCTCGTAGGGACTCGAACCTAGACATCTCGAACACGCACCGAATGTGCTAACCGTTACACCATGAAGCATGCCGGAAGGAAGAAGTAAATACCCTGAAAACTTATATAGTTTTCAAAACAACGCCAAAAAATTTTTTTAAAAAGAAATGAAAAGTATTAGAGTAAAATTCAGAAAAGCTTGTAACGGGAGAACCTTATTCACATTATTTTCATCGTTCTTCATTAAATGGAAATTACCCGGGTCAAGCTTAGGAACCTAGATTGCTCATTTGGTAAGAACACTTCGCTAAGATCAGCATATGGATTCAAATCCTCTCCGAAACCCAGACTTTGCGGAATTGAGCAAAGCAGCAAAATAATTTGTTTTTAAGATTTTGTACAGTCATTATGCTATTTTGAAGCAGGAGACGTGAAAATGGGCATTGCCTTCTCCAGGACTCGAACCCTGGACCTCTCGAATACGCGTCGAGTATGCTTCCAATTACACCACAAAAGCATGTGGAAAGGAAAGAGAATGACGATAAGCAGCATTAAATAGCATGTTCAAAATAATTGCTTTTTTAATTCTGCAAGGTCATAGCGATTAATCCATCTAAACTAGAATACAAACAATGTGATTGATGAGTTTAAGTTTTGTTATTTAAATAGAAGTGTTTTTAAAATATGCTACTCATGTACCAGATTTCTTAGCGTAATGAAGAAAATAAAAACAATCGTATCTGCTCGGTAGATAACATTTGATAGTGAAGAAGAGAAAATGCCTCATTTTTAAGTCAGTGTCTCACGGAGAAATATGCTCGGTGAGATCAGTACACGAAGTAAATTAACATTTCAAAAACTCTCTTCTGAAATGCTTCACCGATTTTTCTGAAATAGGAGTGATAATTGAAGCGTCCTACTTTGAGTGAATAGATGTACAGAGACATTTCTTTTTCCTTTATTGAAGCAGGTAAAGCTAGAGGTTTAATGGACATTTCTCTCTTACTATTGTCTACTTTAATTGACTTGTTGCCGAACACCAAAATCTTTGTTCAGGGTAGTGAACTTCAAGATCTGCAGCACCCCATAAAAATGTTATTTTTTTGCCCTTTTTCGAAAAGAATTCAAAATTACACTTACTGAACCGCAAAATAAACTTACTATTAATTTTTTTCTATTCACAATAGAGTGTAATCTATGTAAATTTATTCTTACTCGAGGAAGTTTAAAATCCAAGTAGAAATCATTTGACACAAGGAAAAATTTAAGATGCTGTCTTTGAATAAGGTTATATATTTTCTTTGAAATATGCAAACTGCCAATGCAAAATACTTTTAACTGAAAATTTCTTTATTAAATGGTTGAATGAATCAAACATAAAATCTGCAGCAGCAACCGGCTTTTATAGTATTTCAAAGTCAGAAGACTGAATTGCAAATTTTGAATAAAATGATTGCTTTCTAACGCTAAGTAGTATTGTAGTAACGCTGAGAAATTTTTCAATTGGTTTTGGAAGAACTAAGATAGATCAGATGCATTTAAATAAAGAAATATATCTATTAACGGATAAAAGAGGAGGCATACCGTTGCAAAAAAAACGAGAAAAATGCCAAAGTAAGTAGAGTATATATGAGGAAGAAGGAAGATAAACGTTTATTGGATGTTTTATTACGATGAAACTGCAAAAATCATATGACATGCACTTTTACTCAACAATTTAAGAACGTTGTAGCATTTTATGATTTTCTGAGATTTAATAGCCATGAATTTTTAAATAGTTTCAATAATCTCACGTTAAAGAAACATGTAATATCCTTATAATTAACAGGATTTGACTAAACTATGGAAACAATAACATAGAGAAGTCTATGGTATTTATTCAGCTCAGGCACAGTTTCCTTAATTAAGAATTTTTAAAACTTAAAAATACGCGTAAAGCTGATATCTTATGTTAAATAGTAGATTGCAGTCGCATTTTCATTCTGAACAATGTACAAAACTTCTGATATATACATGAAAAATTTTCTACTACATTGTATTGCTATAAAGAATGAAATACTATAATACTTCTTTAGGTAAATGCCGTTAGTTTATATTCTTAGCTATGAAAGACATTTTTATTTCTATTTCTATAAAGCTATGAAGTAAGCCAAATGTGCATAGCTTTCAGCAGAAATGCATATCTTGCAGCTATATACTCTATCAGCAATAATTACTCTGTAGAGTCATTAGGATGTTTTGAAGTAGGAAACACGAAAAATGAGCAATGTTCTCGCAGGGATTCGAAACTGGACCTCTCGAATACGCGCCGAGTGTGTTACAGTTATACTACGAAGGCATGAAGAAAGGAAGGAGAAAATATCTGATACACTCCGCGTGGCCTGTTATGACCATAAGACCAACTTGTTTGGCAAGATGCGTCGGATGCGCCCACTTCTGGTAGCTTATACACTCCTCCTTTTAAAGGGCGTCTGGGGATTAGGGAACCCAGTCGCCAAATCCTGGTGGAGAAGAATCATCATCTACCACCTTTTAATTCGGGTGCCACTGTAGAGACATTAGGTTGTTCTGAAACAGGAGGGGGAAAACACGAGCAATGCCGTCGCTTGGGCTCGAACCTGGACCTCTCGAATACGCGCCTAGTGTGCTGACCGTTTCACCACGAAGACATGCTGGAAGAAGGGCGAAACTAACTTCAGATTTCCAGTTCGTTTACTCTGCTTTATGACCAGTACTTTATGACCAGTTGCAAGTGCTACAACTTTGACTTCTATTATTTCAACTCAAGAGTTTTCAACCCTCCTTGTGAAAGGCAAAAAAAAAAACTCATTTTTTAATTCATTTCACAATTTTTCAACTTTTTCCTTCTTAGAAGGAATTGATTATGATAGGACATTCGAATCCTTGAATTCCACCAATCGTGCGAAAAATTCCGAAGCTGAAAATTCGAAACGTCTCGCGTTTTTCATCATTCGAATCTTTTGAGTTCTAAGCATTTAATTTTTTAATTCATATGTTTGGAAAGATTAGAATTATTTCCGTCCAACGGAAGCTTTCGTTAAAAAAAAGAGTGGATTATAGAAATTTCACTGATTGATTAGGTTATTCGAACATGTGAACGATGTCTAGGGGAAAAGATAACTTCATAAAGGATTTTCTAAAGGAAATCGGCTCTTACTTACGTTGCACAAAAGGGTAAACCTTGGACACCACTATACAATCAGTCAGTCCACCAGAAATTAAACTTGGGTCTAACTGCTACATTACAGAGGTCTTAACCACTTGGTCCCTGGCAGTTTGTAATTCCAGGGGATCATCAAAATGAAGACTAGCAAAATAAATCTTCACGGAAGCTCCTCGCGACACCTTCTTCATTGTCTGGAGATAAAGTAGCTTTCTACGTTTAATGCGTAACTCTCAATATATTCTCTTTCTGTCTATACCTCCTTTAATTTAGAAAGACTCTGGAAGAAAGTAAAACGTTTAAGCTGTTACTCAAATATTTTCTGTCAAATTACGCTGAGAAAATTAACCTCACGATTAAAGACTTTTAATAATTCCGCAAAGCATGCAAGAGCTATCTGCCTAACGGAAATGTTGCCTTCATGGAAGCCTTTTTAAGGGAATTGCCTTGCACTCATGTTACATATGGGAAAGCCACGAAAATTGCCATCTCGTCAGTACATTTGCCGGAATCTGAACTAGGTTGAGCTACCAGTACTCAGTGATTTTAACGCTCGGCCGCTGGTGAGCTCGGGATTTTTGCATTTTTCTTTCTACATAAGCACAATATTGAGAGACTTTTGTGATTATTTATCCTTTTGATGGAGTAATTAATTAAAACATACGTAAAGTATAATACACAAAATCTTATTATGAAGCTCATGCTTTTTCAGAAGCAAGAACTGGGAAATAAGCATTCTATTATTAAAGAATATTACTTTAAAAATAATTGTCTTACCTATACATTGACTTACGTCTTAATTTTAAAGTAATTATGCACTACATAAATAAACTTTGTCTTTTAAATGTTTCTTTATGAACAAAAAATAGGCAAAAATTGTAGCATCTTCCTTTGTTTCATTTTGTCAAAAAAAATCTTGAAATCCAAGTGTGAATCTATTCTAGAAAGTTAGCTCCCACCAAAAAAGGAGCTACATATTTTATAATCACTTCAAAATAAGTGAAACGCAAAGTAAAACAGCGTATATTTCTCAAATAAGAGGGTTCCATGTTATTGTAACTTCAAGCAAAAACTATTTCATAGTTCATGCTTTCATTCAAATATAAAAATTTGGCAGTTTTGTGTTTTATGAAAAGATTACCTATTTTAGCAAATTTTAAACTGGAAGAAATTATCCCTCTAGTTGTGCAAAGTGATTAACACGTCCAGCTCGCAAATGAGATACTCGTGAATTTAATTCCCAAATGGACAATGTTCACTTTTCATGTTTCCTGTTCCGAAAACCCAAATGAGTCTCTAATCACATTTAAAAGGTTGTAAGGTATTTTATGTTAATTAAAAAATTTGTTGCAGATTTCAGTTGTCACGGGAAAAATAATGCACTCAAATAATGAATTTCGAATTAAAAGATAATTTTTACAACATAGATTGTTCACTCCAACTTTATAAAGTAAAATGCTTACACTGCGGTAGCGGCACTCTTTAAACACATATTTTGCTCAAAAACATAAATTTAAGCTTCTTAATATTCTCAAAATTAAAATTGTTCTAACATTAATAAAGATTCGACATGAATTTCACACTCACGTTTTTGTAAACATATCTTTATTTTACTTAGCTCAGAATGCAAACACTAACTACTACTTTTCGAATACAAACCCGAAGTCAACGGAAGTTGCCAAAACGATTTCAGTAAACTGTTCGCCGAACCATGGAATATGAATACTCTCGTTTGCTCTCCATATTCTTTACTTGGTCAGGATTAAGTGCAGGCCTTTTCGGACATCCTCCCAGCTAAGCTAACATTTTATCTCAAAAGTTTAACTTACATGATAAAGTGCTCGTAATACTTCATCGAATCTGAATCATACGCTTTAGAAAGGTGGAATAATTTTAAAATGGCATAATTTAAATTTGGCATGTTTACAAAATATGTAAAAACGGACATTAATTTTAAAGTTACAGTCTTTTTAGGTATCTTAATTACTCGTCCCATTCTAGTTATAACTGGTGCGGAATTTCCAGTTTCACAGTCAGACATTTGACTTATCTCGAATAAAAGTGGGAGCCCTTTTTGAGAAAATAATAGAATTAGATATTTTCAATTGATAAAAACAATGATCGGTCTAATTATCTGTCCACGTGTAGGGTAGCTTGAAGTTTAATCAGTCTCTTTACTTCACCTTTGCTTAGCATGATCTGGATACTTTTCCCAAGGGCCCACCTGATCTTTTTGTAGCTTGTCGTTTTCATTTAAAACAATATCCGTAATATTTATTTGAGATGATCTTTTAATCTCTGATTTTTGAATAAGAGTTTCTATATTTCGCTTCGAAACCTTTTTGTCTTGCTTTTTTGCAACGGCTGTCTATATCGTGTCCTTCTGCATAAACTGAAATGATCTGCCGCATCACAGTCTGAAGTTCCATTGTTTGATTTCTCGCAAAAACGTTCCAGGTTTCAGGAATCAAAGGGACAAGTTCATCGTCCCCTGTGACATAAGTCAACGGACGAGACCTGATAATTGACTTGCAGTCACAGGACACTGTTTTCATTTCCCCGTACATCAAGCAAGCATAACGTAGAAATTGATTAGAGTAATAAAAAATAAATTTTTAATTATTGCTATTTGAAGCTCTAACAAAGTTTGTGCCATTATCGCAATAGATTATTTTGCATCTCTCTCTTCGATCTAATAAGAATGCTTCTGTGGAGAGTGGAGTTAATAACTGGAGGTGTACGGGTCGAACCAGATAAGTCAACTTGCAAATCTACGATTTCTAATTTCCTTTCAAGTGCACTGGGCCAGCAAGGTATATTCTATAAACTTCGGAAACAGAAGCTTCACGTACCTTACTCTCTGTCACAGGTACAGTGATAGCGTACAATTCATTTCATAAAAGGATACCTATTTATATGTCACACACTTCGAAATGATGAATAGTACTGTTCTTCTACCATCAACAGTCGAGAATCTCTCTCTTAGTGTGTTTAGCAGAATCTGCGTTCCTGCATGAGAATGTTTCAAGTGATAATGAAGTATTAATCTTTTAACAACCTCATGATGTGATGGAATTATTATTGTCATTTTGAAGTCTTCACTGTCTTATCAATTTACTAGTTTGTTGTTTATCATGATATGACCATTTTCATCCTTAAAAGCTCTGAAATATTTGAATCTATTGTCTCGTTCATTTAGAAAGCATTCAGTTTTAATCAACTTGATGAATTCGCTTTCAGCTTTTAATATTTCTCTCGAATCGAGTGGCAGTACATCAAGGGATGTTTTGGGAAGCCATAGCTTTTTAAAAATCTAATAATCCAGGCAATGAGATTAACAGTTTACTGTACTTTGAAAAATATTTGTAATAAGAATCGAAGGTTTACTATCAGAATCTAATGTCACCATACAATTTGTAACTGAATGAAGTCGCCGACGTTTTCCCTCTCTGGCAACTTCTGCGGCAAATTACCAGATCATATTTCTTTTAGGACGGTTTGCAGATGATTGTAAATAACGAGCCTAAAAGGAATGGACCGCATGACACTCTAAATACCACTCGACAATGTCTGTTTCCAATTATATGTCTACTGCTGCAATGCCATAAAAACCCTTATAATCTCTATCAGTAGGTAAAATACTTATTTGTAAGAAAGCTCAATCACCAACAACGGTTATCCTTTCTGTCCGGAAATGAATGGAATCAGTAAGATTTTCTACTTTCTCGAGACAGTCATTAAGGCTATGTGATTTTAACTTAGCGACGCATCAAAGAGTGGTCTGATTTTAGTCGTTCTGCTTTCTTTGACAACTGGACGACGTGGTAACTAATGAAACAATGAAACGAAACATTTTGCTTGTCTCAAACTTCCTCCGCAATTCCTGCCTTTACAAAACTTTTAAGCTCGTCCTCGTATTCTTCATACAGAGGTTTGTGATTACAGACGTTTTACTGTAGTATTGAGCCTCTTTAGCGTTAAATTATAATTACCATTCAAAAGAGGATGATCTATTCAGGTAGGAAAAACCTAATAGTTAAATGCCTAATAGTTATGAAAAGCCTAATAGTTATGAAAAGCCTAATAGTTAAGTACAAAAGAACACAACAAAAAGTATTAACTAGAATCATATAATAATTACTAAACATTAGCCTTTATTTATGAAATAATATAAGGAAACATTGCAAATATATTTTTCATCTTAAGCTTACATAGTTTCATTCGTCCATCACTGATTTTAAACTATGTATGCTACAGTGCTTAACGACTAAAACGAACATATTCACTTATTGTAAACGCTAATTACACTCGCAATTGATAACACAATAGTCTTTCCAACTGTTAGCGGATGAATTTATTGGTTGGTTATAGATGCATATTTCTTTTATTATTCTTTAATTTTTTTGTTCATTGGCTTTTATATACCTCAGACTCTCTCATATCCTATTACCCCAAAAACAGAGACTATAATAAATCAGAAAGCCTTCTCTTAAATTTAGACACTGCATTTTATGATTTGACAGAAAGGACTAAAATAGAGATTATGAATTAATAGTATTTTATCCTTTTAATTTGTGTATGTATGAAATCAAACGCCGAAAAATAAAATTAACAGTAAAGCTACAGTTTTATTTACAATGAATATATTCTTCATTTATTTTTTTCTCATCACATCAATTTTTTATCCAAGGATTGCATTTGTTAATGGTATAAACGAACCATTCATTTGCGACGTAAGTATATTCTTTTTCTGGTTTAGGTTTCGTGGACCTGAAAGTAAGTGGATTTAATTACGTTCTCAGTAGATTAATTACACAAGTACGGAAGAAATACGTTGCTTTCGGCAGTTATTAGACCATGATGATCAAAGTTTTATCTTACAGTCTATGTACTTTGAATAACGTAATCTAGCAGTAAAACGACTGATAGCATTGAATCCTATTTTCATTCTCCATTTTTAATCATTCTGCTGATAGCATATTTTTGTCACTTCTGCAACATGGGTTTCGTTCTATAAAAGTAATTGCAGTGACTCATCCTTTCGATTCTTATTATCAACTATGCAACTGAATAATTAACACTTCGTATTAATCTTTAAAATTTGGTATCTAAATTTCATTAAAAATGGAGGCGGCGCATAGTGGCTGGTAACGTATATTAAGAATATCAGTTTTCAAGATTACTTACACACGCAATTTACATTAAGTAGACCACTGTCTCATTGCAGCGCTTCTATAAAGACAATATCAGTTAGCTGGTAAAGTAATAAAGCTGGTAAAAAAAAGTTCTAAAAAGCTGGTAAATTAAACAATAATTTCTTCTATTTTTAAATCGAGCGTTTATTGTTATTAAAGATATAGAGTCTTGTATTTTTAGGTAGCATAAAGTTAGACCAGAACCCTGAAAGAAATCTGTGAACTATCACTATGTCTTGTAAGTACTACAAAGACAGAGAAAGCGTGTAAGGACCCTTTTATTAATTCAGATGAACTTTACCAGATGACAGTAACTCGTGCTTACAGAACCCAACAGTTATGGCTTAAATTAAAGTGACGATCTAAAATTCATAAAACTAAATTTAGCTTAACAGCTTCACAGTTTAATTAGTGCGCAAGCTGATTCTGACCGAAGTCAGGATAAATGAGCCTAATGGCAAGAAAGGGTCAACGCCGCAGAATACAAATCGCTAGAGAATCAAATTTAGCAACGTGGTCTTCAAGCAGGCAGAACAAGCTCTGATTTTACCCTCAAAAACCTTCCTTTGAATACTCTCTACCTTCTACGTCGTTTGAATATCGCGCGAACTAGAAATTTACATTCCGGCAAGGAAATAGAAACGATATCGATAGGAAGGGATATTAACATAAAATAACTAGTTAGAAACTTAAATGATACTTTAAAAAGATAACATGCTTATTTTAAAACGCTTCAGTTATTTAAGATAATTAAGAAGTTCATAAATTGCAGTAAGGAAAAACAATCCAATTTTACATGTGTTCAACAGTGGAATGCAATTTTGATAAGAAAAGTTCCCATAGTTACCACAAACTTATTATGCAGCATTGTAAAAAGGCTGTGAGCTTTATGATATTATCAATATAAATTTCTTAGTACACTTTTAAATAGGGTGACAATACTTCAAAAGACTTCAAACATTTGTGACGGAATGGAACTTTATTTAGGGGTTTCAAGTTTAATCCAATCCTATTTCTCTTTCAAATTGCACTTAAAATTTAATTTAGAATCCAATTTATAAAGAATCAGATCTCGTTTCATTAAGGTTATCTAGTCTAATATTAGAACAACCAAATAAAGAGGTTTCATATATATATATATATAAGAGTATATATATAATATATATATGTATACATAAAACCTCTTAATATATATAACTCAAGGATAAAGGAGCTTATATAAACTATATTTACTCAAGGATGTGGTATAATTCTTTCCTCGCGCTTCTCCAGCTTTAGGAAGCTAGTAAAGAGGATTTAATTAACATGATGAGCATTGTTTAAGGATGTAAAAATGTACCACATACAAACATAATTCTTATATGCGGCGGAACGCTTTAAGACTATTATTCTGCGAAAAGATAACTAACATGGAGATCTTGCTCTCCATGTTAGTTCCAAGTCCAGTGATTTTGAGTCAAGAAATTGTCATGTGCATACCATAAAGCCTTCTCAGAAAACAGTGTGATGACATCTATTCGCAGTAACTTTCCATTAAATGTCTACTTGTAATGAAGAAAATAATTTAAATCTGCATTATAATACCTCAGTTCTTTCTTCAAAAATTAAACAAATGATTCTATTCACTTTAGATTAGCATTTTATAAGGATATATTCAGTTTCACAGTAAAAAGTATCCAATAATTTTTCATGCTTTGTTCGTGCTAGTTCTCTAATTTAACAGTAAGGTGCCTATTTCCAAAAGTTATCATAAGTGTACTTGTAGATAAATCACAATCCACAAAAAATTGCGCTTAAAGGCAAATCAAAGGACGGTAAAATTAAATTCTAGGTTCAATAGTCAGAACTTTCGTTTGCGGGTTAAGAGGTCTCGGGTTCCGCTTTGTTCAAGGTTCATTCTTTAATCATGCTCAAACAAACTAAAATTCTTAAGAGGTAGGGCTGTCAATCTGGTATAGAGGCAGTTCTGGCTTTGCATTGCAGTGAAGAGGAGAGTACATATATCCGATCAGCTGTGACGAAAAGTAAATTTGAAGAAAAGATAAGCAATTGCTTCCGCAGCTCCATATTCAGAGTACCAATCTGTAGACTGGGATACATGGGTTCTATCCTTGCATGAAGTTGCAAAGTATTCACACCTGTTGTTACAATGTCCTACTGCCAATTTAGAAACGCAGCATAATATCTCTACACTCATGAAAATCGAATAGTCTCAGTTTATGAAGAAAGCATAATGTGTTAGACAATGTAAACACAATTTTGCAATAACGCATTAAAATTTATTTGCATTTTTATAGATATATATCACTGTTGATGACTTTTGAAAAAGTGAATAATTGTTCTTATGCTGACTTCGAAAATTAGTTTAGGCGTTACCGTAATTCCTTCTGTAACTTTCGTTAGTAAAATCTTAAAGAACCTTATATCTTTAAAAATATATCTTTAAAATCGTAAAACTTGCTTCTAGTAAATTGTTACACTTCTTTCTCAAACCTACAGAACGTCAGGATAATAATATAGAAAAATTGCTAACTTTTCACATTTTAGTTCAAGAAGCTAATGGAGAAACAAAGGTAAATCACGAAAGAACCATAAAAGCTACCAGAAAGAATTATTATTAAATTACTTTATTATTGACGTTAAAACATAAAATTTTTGTACATTTTAGTGCAAAATATTATAAAATTATAACATTTAGGAATAATATGAAATAATAAGAGTTTGATAATAAGTTTACGACTTTTTTTCTCTCATATTCGGTGTATTCTATTAACTCCTGCTAATTCAATATCATTAGCAGAGAAACCAGTTCTTGAATGCTTTGCCTTTTGAAATTTAAATTTTTTAAACCTTATAATTTGGTCTGTGGCCCTGTAATTATTTTTATTCAGTAAACATAAATCTAAATCAGAAACTGGAGAATTTTAACCTAAAACTAAATCTACAACAAATCTATAATTAAAATTATTATACTGAAATCAGTACAAGTAACTCCTTAGCTTAGGCTCGTAACTATCATGGTCTATTACGAGGCAGAAGAAAGCACTGGGCTTAAAAGGCATAAAAAAATAAGCAGCGTGGTACAGGTTTCCTCGGGGCGATTAAAATAATTCATATTCCCAACTTTGTTATTTATCTTTTTCATTAAAAGCTGATTTTAAAATAGAAATATGACTTACAAAATCAATAAAAGTAGCATTATATGATGCAGAATTTTTGCTAGAAACCGACTAGCAAAGAAAAGGGAAACTCCAAGATCAAATTTATGAAGTGGTTCACCATATGAAAAATACCTTTCTTCTCAGTATCCTTTCCAAAAACGTATCCCGCACAACAGCGTTATAGAAATGTGTCAGAAGAAATTGATTAGAAGTCTAAAGTCATACCTCCCAAATATGACGAATTCTTTTCCACAGTCCTATGGATGAATGAGCCGCATGAGTGCAAATGAAGTTGTTTTATAGCGGCCTCGAAACAGGCCGTTTCTCTCAGCGATTGGAAGGATTATTACTGGCTGTTGTAAGTGGTATCTAGGTTAGAGAATTCGATGCCCATGCAAATCTCCGTTGATCTTTCAGTGAAAGGGATTTTGCTGCAAGCGTCTTTGTCTCTGAAAAAAGTCATGTTTTGTTAAGACCCCAGAGACCTGCTTATATGTTATGGATTATTTGAATTAACTTGTAGGAGCTCTGTTTCTATAAACTCTTCTGTGATTACTTCTTCCAATGTTTAAAAGCGTTTTAATCGTTAAGGGGTTTATCAGACAAAAGATATGTCTTTAAAGCATACAAAGGATGCCTTGTCCTAATTGTAAAGAAAGGCAACATTTTGGAATATATATTGCACCGAATTATTTGTCATAAAAGTACAAGTTATAAAGGCGATAAAATAAATTAAAAATTTTTTTATACAGAGTTTTATCTTATCAAACAATTTTGGAACATTTAATATAAAGCTGTTTCGGTTTGGTAGATCCTAAAAGCTAACGTGTTTAGTTGTCTTCGGGGATATATATTTATTGCACTTAATGTATTTTCTGTTTCCTGTCTGCTTGATTAGCATTGATTCTACTAGATTCCCGAATGGCATACATTTACTTGATTTAATTTAAATTATTATGTTTAATACTGCAACTCATTGAGCGTGCTAATTTTTCCTCCCTCAAAAGATACAGAAATTTTAAACAATTTTATTTATTTAAATTTAAACAAGGCTGACGTTTAGCACACAAGACAGGAAGAATATACTAACTCAAAGCAATGCATTGGTAAATTGACTCGTTTTCCAAAGTATTATAACTGTCAATTAGTACATGTTAGTGTATTTTAATGGCCTGTCCGTAGTAATTAGTTACAATGAGCGCTCATTCTTGTACTACAAAGGTTTTGTTTCTCACATATATGTTAATGAATCATCCTGTAGTATGTATTCTAGAACTAAATCTATAGCGCAATAAGTGCTCATTTACTAGTAGCGAAAATAACACTTTAAAATGCAAGAAATTAAAGGAGAGACTTGAAATTAATGGGAAAAACCTTTTATTCATGCTCTTTATAACTGTCTTTATTAAAATTTCATTTCAAAGAAACGTTAATACAAATGCAAAATCGGATGATATCCCTTCGTTTGGAGTTTCCGAAATGTACGGTAAACTTTCTTACACCCAGAGCTATTTTCAGATTAAAAATTCTATAGTAGTAAACTACTTTGAGTTATTATTGATTAGCGTGTAATAATGACATCAAATAAATTTAGAACGGTAATTCCCACTGTATTACGGATTATAAGGTTTGGGTGATCAAAGACGGACATGGCTGAAAGGTAGGGCATGCGAATACACCTCGGATCATAATGGATTAAAATCATCTTTTCAGTTTCATACATCACATTTTGATAATAATAATGCTGTAGATGAAATACACACTAAGTTATTGATTGCAAAATTTGCTTATTTTGCAAATAGGGTTATTAACCAATTTTTAATTAAAGAAAACTTTTGTATAATTTTACATAAATTTTCATTACATTTTCGATAATGACAATAACAGGAAGAAGATAGGCTTGTAATTAGAAATTCCATGCCATCATTCTCATGAACAACATGAAGTGTGTATTCGCCCAAAATTTATTGCATGTCATTGCGAGGTAACTGAAGAACACGTCTGGCGAGCTATCGGAAAGTCAAGAGTTTGAATCCCAGCGAGGTCACTTCATATCTTTTACGTATCCTGCTCCAAAATCAAAATGCCTAATTGACTGTTCAAGTGGCGCCCGCTCTAAAAGTTGGCGGATAACAATTCGTAACTACCAGGGTTTTGCGAATGGCTCTTGCCCTTCCATGTAGACCTTCAATTTTATGCTTTCTGCCTTCATAGTGCGACATTTAATCACAACCGGCTAGCAATCGGAAGGTCCGGAGTTATTCGGGTCTTGGCCAAGGCATTATACATTTCTTACGACTCCTGCTCCAGAATAAAAATTTCGAATATACTGTATAACGTTTTCATTAATAAACATTCATTTTTGACATTATAGATCGCAGTCCTTGAAAGGAAACAAAATAATTTCGTAAAGTGCAAATTTTAGTTTATAAAACGCAAAATCGTTGTATTAGAAGTAATGTGGAATACATGCTCATTTTTGCACCAAAATTTTTATTAATCGTTTTACTCTTGGTATTACCTGTTTCTTGAATTTTAGAGAGCATTAAATTTGACCATTTGCATCGTAAGGCGAATAAGCAAATGACACGAATAAGAAAACATTTGTTTACACGAATTACATAATTATTAAGAACTTACGAAAGCAGACTTTCACTTTTCATTATAGTTACTTATCTTAAACGCACTTGGTCAAAATATAAAATTATGTCATTGAATAAAATGTGATTTTAGAGCAAAATATTCTATTTAACCGGAAGCAAATCTACTGAGTATCACTGTTCACTAATCAATGATTGCAGACTAATAAAATTATTCACTAAAAACTATAATCGTACATTATCAATCTTATTAGTAAGTGCAATCATTTCAATATAATTTTAAAATTTTTTTTCAGAAGACAGCAAGATGTAAATCACGTCATACAGTACACTTAATCATACAGTGATAAAACGATTTAATCAGAATAGGCGGACACAAATGCATTTGATTCACAGGAAGTAATTAAGAGCATCCCATATTCAAACAATACAATAATTAGGGCGCCCGTAATTTAAACTATGGCAATAAAAACATAAATGCGAAACAACGACGATTAATATACATCATCCAAAACATGTTATTGTTTATTTCTATTTTATCACTCAGGTTCTAATGACAGCTGTACATTAAAATGATAAACTGTTGGATACCTTTTTTAATGTTTTCAGAAACTTCTGCTGTAGGCAACGTTTTGAATAGTTCTAGGTGTGTATGTGCTACCAGAGTCTAAACATTCAAATTTTCCTTTAAATTTAAATGCAAATTATCTCCAGCAGTATGCGATGTGTAACAACTACATGTATGAGAAAACTGCAAAGTATAAAAACTCTCGCTGTCTCAGAGTATTTATAATAATAATAAATTACGCATATACTTTCGAAATGGAAAGCTTTCTCGTGAAGAAACTGACTTCCTAAGTGAAAGGCTTAAAGAAATAATTATTTTATTGAGATTTTTTAATAAAAGAAGCATATTTTCATATCTTCCCAAACGTAAATGAATGCAATTACTGCCATTAGCACTACATAAAAATATGCTCAAAACATTTAAAATATTTAAAAAGTAAAGGGCGAAACAATCGACTTTTGTATTTAGTAATTTCAATTGGATCAGAAATCGAAGCAGGAATAATATTCAGGGCCTGAACTATGCATAGGCCTGGTAGGGCTAAGCTTAGGGCCCAGAGTTTTAGACCGCTCTAAAATCGTGCCCTACTTCCTCATAACTTTATTTTTTTCGCATTAAAGTAAGGAAAGTGAGTGTTAAAGGTTACTGAAGAATACTGAGCCTCAATACTCAGACTGTCTTAATCGAGCGCTGCGGGGTATTCTATTTTCCGATGTCGCTGAATGCTTTGCGACTGGAGCTACCTGCCTTTCATTCACTCTTAGCAAGAGGAATGCTGTTACATATCTTCCTCTTGTAATAATGAACACGATATGCACTAATTTGTGTTAATGTCAATGAAGGTCTAATTTACCCCAATAAAGTTTCTACTTGAATTCGTTATGATTGTCGAAAATTCATTTGACTGAAAAAAATCAAGCGTAGTATAGCTAGTTAGCTGTCGTTATCTAATTTATTTGTTAAGATTACCAAAGCCCGCTACCTTTTACCTTATTTTCTATTTATTCTCACGAAGCTAGTGCCTCTTAAACCTCCAGAAGTTTAGGATATTCATCTAAATTTCTCGATTATTTTGAATGATCTGTGTAAGTAATGTTTTAGAAAATTGTGCATTTTTAAAGTTTTATGTAACATTTAATTGACATGGTTACGGAATATTCGAGTTACACGTTTTCACGGATTGCTCTCACTTTCTTTCGTTTAATAAATTGCAATTTATAGAAGTTATATTAAGATGCTGTTACATTATTCAGCTATCTTAAGTCACTTTCTGAAATTTTATGCACTGACTCATGGTTCGTACTGTAAATTAGAAGAGACTTTCTTAATGAATTTTTTTGTGCATTCTATTTCATATCCTGCACTTACCAAATTCTTGAATTCCTTACAAACATTCAAGTTTTGTCAAAAAAGTTTAACTTTTTTTTTCGAATTATAACAATTAAAAGGGGTTTTAGAACATGTTATCTTCTCGAGAAATCTACTACAGGCTGCTTAGCCCTAAGATATCACCTTCACACTTTCCTTCCCTTGTAAAGTTTATTTATTTACTTATTCATTTAGCTCTTCAAACAAAACAACTTATTGAACAGATAGATCTTTTGAGTCCATTGAATTACTTCCTGTTCCTGAAAGATCATAATCGCTACTGATTCCAACTTTCGAGATAAAGTACCTACCTACTTTTTTAATACATTCTGCTGGCCTTTTCAGACTGCTACTTCTCCCGCTCTGTCATTAAAACTACGATTTCTTTGTATGAAAAACAAAACTTAGGAAACTAGTTGAGAAATATAGTAATAAACCAGGAAACATGTATGTAAATACTTAATACAGTTAAAGACCTAAAAATAATTCCTATAACTTTAAATTACCTAATTTCAAAATCGCTTTTAGTAACTTAACGTAGTTCCAAGGCTAAGAGATAAAAAATAATTAAAGGCATAAGGAAAACTTAACTCAAGTACAGGTGCCTGATAATTCACATCTTACATTCTGTTAAAAACCTGACCTCTTTCTCAAACTCTCCATCACTAACATACATTAATGTCCCCACTCTTAAATCCTGGCGAAGTGTGAGCACTCATTTTTGTAAAACCATTGATTACATAACATGCATACGTATAGGTGTGCATGTATACGACCCCCACTATATGTGTTAGACCGTATTTGTAACTAACAAGACCATCCAACTTAAATGAAAGTTAGTTATTTTCAGATAATAAGATATTCAATGTAATATATAATGTAATTCAATGTAATTCAATGTGATATAATAAGACATGCAATTCTCCTGTAGTGATCCAACTATCAACATCCAATTAGCAACAGCAAGATCCGTGGATCGATCCTACACAGCGCAGGCGGATTTTAATCTTTACTGAGGCACCTGAACTGAAAATGTGTTGGGCGATACCACCTACCTGAATTTCGTCGACTGGGTATCGTGTCATTCCCTAACTGCTTTTATAAATGGGAGAATGTAGGGAACTATTGCATTCTGCCGTGTATGCTGTTATAGGATAAGTCTTTAATACTGTTGAATAACAACTGAAAGATCCGTGATTCTAATTCGAATAAGGGCAAAATTGAATATTCGTGTTTCATGCTTAAAAAATAAACAAATAAATAAAACCTAATAATAGTTTCAAGGTTGTAAAATCATTAAGGGTTTGAAGAAGGAAAGCTGAAAAATTGCAGTGCCCTTTCTGGGATTCGAACTCCAGACCTTCCAAATACTAGCCTGGCATGCTACCAATTATACCACAAAAACATGCGGCAAAGAGGGACAAAATAGCTTACATTCTTCCACACTTAAAGGGTGACTGAGGAGGGTAACCAATCTCCATATCGTGGGGTTGATGAGTTATCATACATCACCTTTTAGTTCGGGCGCCACTATAGAGCAGTTGGGCATTTATCGAAGCAGAAAACAAGAAAAACTAGAGACCCTTGCCAAGATTCGAACTCTGGACTTCTGAGTTGCTCATCGGATGTGTTTCCAACTGTATCACGAAAGAAAATGGTAAAAACCACCTTGCGAGGTTAGTAAAATGAAACTAATTGGCAAATGAAGTAATTAAAGCTTAGCTAGTTCAAACAGGTCTTTTTAAAATTATTATTCGATTCCAGATCACACAAGACTTGTCTGCCTGACGAGAGAAATGCCCTCATGAAGGAAATTTTGTGAGAAACCTTTTCTTACCCATGTTACATACGAGGAAAACTAAAAAAATAAACATGAAGCCAGCACATCCGCTGTAAATCAAATCCGGGTTGAACTACCACTGTTCAGCAGTTGTAATCTGCGGAGACAGGACTGAAGTTAAAATGTAAGCAAACAACGAAAATTAAAGAAATGTAAATTTTTGAAGCGACATATTCATCAGTTGCATGTTAATCTTTTCTAATGTACTTGATGAATAATTCTCTTTAGAAATTTACATTTCGTTAATTTATCTTTCTCGAATTGATTTACTTATTAATTCGCTATCATTTACTTTTATTTAAATTACTTATAATAAAAATTGCTCTTATTATAACCCTGTTTCTAAGAATTATATTATTTGGTAAGCGTCTGGCGTCACTTTGTTTTCAGGTTAAAAGTATCTGTCATATCTGAAAATTCGATATTTTGAAGTGCTGTAAAGTATAGATCAGAGTTTTCAGGTGAACTAGAAAGTTCATTTTCAGAATACAACAGATGAGGAACATCAAAAGCAAATAGAATGATTCTGGTATCTTAATTTTCTCCAAAATTAAGGTATTTCTCCAGCCTTTTTTGCATGCCTTCGTGTTGTAGTGGTCAGCACGCTCGACGTGTGTTCAAGAGGTCCGTGGTTCGAATCCTGGAGAGGGCACTGAGGATTTTTCACCTCTTCTGCACCAAAAAGTCCAAAGTCCCCATCCCACTACAGCGGCTCCCGAACTGAAAAAAGGGGGTGCATGATGATTCTCTACCACCAGGATTGGCGATTGGGTCCCCTAATCCCCAGTCGCCCTTTAAAAGGGGGAATACGTAAAGTATTTCTCCCTCCTTGTTAGCATGCCTTCGTGGTGTAGTGGTCAGCACGCTCGACGCGTATTCGAGAGGTCCTTGATTTGAGTCCCGGCGAGCGCATTGCTCATTTTTCACAACTGCTTTCAAAAAATACCTAATGTCTTTGCAGTATTTAAATCAGGTGGATGGAATACCAGTTATGCTATTTGGTGTATGTAGCAATGATGGAGTCCTCTCTCTTGCCTTAGATAGTTCTGGCCTAATTGATTAGACAATAAATATATA
>KK120194.1:274392-288193 GCA_000611955.2 Stegodyphus mimosarum
AAAAATTACATGAGTGCAACTATTCATCATTTCCCAGGAAGTGGAACAAACTTATACAGAGCGTAAATGCATTTATAATGAAGAAACGTTGAAAACTGAAAAACTGCTAATTTTTAGTATAATTGATTTCTTAAATATTGTTTGTAAGAGTTATATATCTCCAATTCTGTAGGTATAGCTTCCGAAACAGCGCTTTGTCTTTTTAATAATTTGAAAACCTTAAAAATGTGCATCTTGTTCACACGTATCCTTCTATTAAATACTTAATAATATGGCGCTGAATGGCATTTCTCGAACTTAGAAAAATTTTATTATTTCCTAACACTGACAGCATAGAAAGTTAGGGCGAAAATGTATTATAAGTTTTAGTTAAAATGTGCAGATTGATTAAATGTTTAACAATATGGAGCTGGATGGTAGTATCGGAACTTGATGGAAATGGATAATTTCCTAAGACTGAAAGCATTTAATTTATTAACTCTTTCTTAAGGTGCAAGTACTATGTTTGATAAGCTCAAGATGGCCATAAGAAAAAATTTCATAAATCAACTGGGGCATGACCATAGTTAGAACCGAAATACAAGTAATGTGGAAGTTATTTGCTGTCCGTTATTTTTTCCATCAATTATTTCTGCTGAAAAAATTACTTTTATTCATCTTTTTTTATCAAATAGCTCTAGAAAATGTTCCAGTGACATCACTGGACTCTCAAGGTCAGTGTTACCTTTCTTTCTTTAGCCGCCAGCTTTCAATTTCTGGAAATATTCTTCGGTTCACTGCTTACAACTGCTCTTCATCATACCAATTTCGAAGATTTGCTCATATACAGTAGCTCAGATGAGATAAAATGTACTTAAATTGCGCTCTAGATTAGAATGAGAAAATCCGAATCCATGTGTAGAATACGTTTATTACGATTCACATGAGTAACTTCATGGATTACTTTTCAGTGTTATCAAAATGAACAAGTGGAATCGACCCTTTATCTGATAGAATCTTTGTCGGTCTAGAAATTAGAGAATTTAATTAACGGCACTCTACAGAAACTGATTTAGAAAAATGAGTCTTAATGTGTTTTGATAGTCCTATATTGCGACTTATATTAATTACAGAGCACTCTTATTTCTGAAGAGAGAATAAGCTTATTTTTATATTATTTATTAATAAGCCATTTATTACTGTTTAAATTATTAGTAATACATTTTCATTTGAATTTAATAATGAGTAACATGACAAACAATATTTTGATGCGAAACTGCAAAACCGAATTTAAATTCATTTTTAACTGATTAAACGGTGCAATGTCCCAGCGCTTTTCATCTTCTTTCTTTTGCGTACCCTTTAATGAAACTTAATTACTGCATGTACCCCATAATGAGCAGACTGTAATTACAGAGTACTCCTAACATTCCCCTTAAAAACCTATGACCCCTTGATCCTCTTTTGGTACTCTCGCAATACATCTTACAATGTTATTATTTTAACACTGTAAAATTAATAAACTGCAACACATAAAATCAGAAAATTTGATTTTTTTCATAGAATATTAGTTTTGAGGCTGCTTTAAAATTAATTTTCATTGATATTACCTGAAATCTAAGTGTCTTTCTTACTTCGTTGAGGAAAGTGATGCTTGTTCTCTCTTTAATTTCCTTTATAAATTGAAGCTAATTTTTCTGACAAGAATTTGTAAAATACCCTAACATTTCGGTATAATTTGTTTTCAGTGAATAATTCCCATAAATGCAACTGTTTCACCCTGTTGTCATCAATTTTGTCAAATGCTTTGAAAACAGTTATGGAACTGTTCGCTAAACGTAATTTCAATTCATTTACTTCTGAACAACTCTCGATAGCTAGGCAAGTCCTTGAAACCATTCATTCATCATTGTGCAGTTTCAAGCTCATTTGGAACGGGTGGTCTCCTAAAACTTGATTGACGCATACACCGCATCGGAACTACTTGACGCAATTTTTTTCCGTTCTCTGCAAATATCTGACTCTTAATTATTTATCCATTTTTATATCAACAATCCTTTACAAATTGTAACTTTAAAAGAAACAAAAATTTAAAACAATACTCCACACTCAAACTAATTTGCATATCCCAGTTTAAAGAAGGAGAGCTACTAAACGGACTTCATTATTCACTAAATGATGAAAATACAACAACTGTATACGACACGTTATGACAGAATAAGGAAGAGAATGATTAGATATGATATGCAAGGAATTTTATCACAGGTTAAGAACCATTAATTTATCTTATTGTACAAAATGGCTTGTTGTGGATTAAAACTAAGCTGGAACTTAAGTATGTAACCCTTCTATGCTTTTGTATTTATTATACAATACAGTGCTCAAAGCATGGAACTCTAATATCATTCATATTAGATTAGTTTTTAATCAAATACGTATATTGATGTATGCTTTTGGGTTGTATGCTAAAATACACTCTAGTTTCAGCTACAAGATGTGGGTTTGCATTAATTTGTTTCTTTCAACTCTTCAGTACACATTTTTATTTGTTGTTAGAAATACATAGCAAACCTCAAAAAAGGAAGTAAATTACACTGCTGGCCACCGTAAATGTAACACCCTGAAGAAAGCATGCAAATAACATGAAATTTACAACGTACATTAGCGGAGGTGAGATATGCAAATGATTAGAATTTCAGCGCAGACGCACATCACGCGTGCCTGTGGCGCCACTTCAAAGCGCGATTTAAGGCTTCGAGGTTTCGACGATTTCAAGTTCGGCAATTGTGTTTTTTTTGTGGTTTTTTCAAAAAAAAAAGATCAATTATGCTTCGTAGTAAACAGCGATCATCGTTTGATCAAGTATCCGAGTTCGACAGAGGAAGGAAAGTGGCTTACCGAGAGTGTGGATTAACTTTCAGGGAAATCGGTAGTAGTGTTGGAAGAAAACAAACAACTGTAATGCGGATATGGGACCGCAGGATGCAGGAGGTACGACGGACCGACGTGTTCAATCGCATCCACCTCAGTGCAACACTTCACGTGATGACAAACAGGAATATTGTGCGCATGGCAGTGATGGATCGTTCATTCACATCACGAACCATAGCACAGCCCATTCAGTCTGTAAAGCATCATCCAGTGTCTGCGCGCACCATTCGACCCCGTTTACAGCACAGTGGTCTGTCCGCAAGACGTCCATTGCTTTGTCTACCCTTGACGCAGAACCACAGACGTCTCCGCCGCCAATGGTGCGATGAAAGAAGGATGTGGACGGCAGAATGGAATGAAATTGTCTTTACTGACGAGTCTGCAACACCACGATGGTCGGATTCGAGTCTGGAGACACCGTGGAGAGAGGATGCTGAATAGCTGCGTTATGCACCACCACACTGGTTCTGCTCCAGGTGTTATGGTATGGGGCGGTATTGGAGATCACTCTCTCTCACTCCTCTAGTACGCATTGCCGGTACTTTAAACAGAAAGCACTACATCATAAGCTATCTGCTTAAGGGATGTTGATCACGGGAGAATATACTTTTTAAGCATGCCCATCAAAGTCGCCAAATGTTTCATATTTTCTCATGGGATAGCTGAAAGAATATATTATTTATGAAGTAGTTGTGCCACTGACAGAATGTTTTCAAATAATCATAAACCAATGTATATATAATGATATTATATTTGTTTAAATGTCTTTCTACTCTACTCATACCTTGAAATAATTTTATATGACTTTAAAAGTAGCTCCAACTACTATTTGTCCCATACAGTCTCACTGCGTTTAAGAGCTGTTTTAACATCAACAAAAGATCTAAGTGAAAGACAAAACACGCCAGTGTTGAATTTAAGCTTGGGCAGAAAAACTATCAAAGACCCGACGTATCCAACCTTTCTTTGTTGCCTACTCAGCAAGCAAATAAGCATTAATTTTACCTTTTTAAATTTTATTTATAATACAATAATCAATCATGTATAAGGATTTTCATATTTTTCTAACATAATACAGCGTCTAATCTCAGAATCGTTTCCCTTGACTAAAGTCAATATAAAAAGAGAAAAATTAAAGATATTCTTTTATTAACTTTTATTTACTTGAGAGTTAGTGTATAAAAGTTTTTAAACGACATAAGCAAGCCAACAACGTTAACGATGAAAGAAAAAGGTCAACTAACCACACGTGAAATAATACGCTTTACTCCTGAATGAGTACCCTGATTAGCATAATACACGAAGCTTTAAATTTAGCATACATTCACAGCACTGTGCGAAAATTTAAATGTATATTTAATGAATAAAAATATTAATTAAGTGTAATCTCAATGCCTTTGAAATTACGTGACTCAGAATGGCTAAAAAATTCAGCACAAGCATGCGTAAGCACAGCAAAATCAGTCGAAGCATCTCTTTACCAAAACGTAAATATGATAAATCCAATAAAATTTGGAAATCTTTGTCTCATTCTCATCGTTTTCGAATCCTGGGATTTTGTAGCATTGTATCTTGTATTCTTCGTGATCCAACAGAGATAAAATTCTTATAAATAGCCTGCTTGCTTAGTTTCTAATTACTTAATTTTAATGAAATAGTTTACTGATATTATTATTATTATTATTATACTTTTGCTTGGCATTGTTGTACTTAATTAAATTCTTGTTCCATTAAATTAAAATAGGCAATTCCTCGAAGAAATTAGACATTTAATTAATTACTTTTTAAACAATTCTAGATTGGGACAAGAATGAAGAATTTGGCATACCAGTGGTTCCTTACCCATAACAATACATAAAGTAAAACCTATATTGTTCAATATTAATCCATCTTCCTGTATTTCTCCCTTCCGGGAGAATTTATACGCGAAGAGCTCCTTCAGAGGTACATAATTCGGATTGCCTGGTGCACAGAGGGAGGCTTGGGTGGGTAGATGGCTTTTTAAGCCGCAGTTTTTTGGAAGTCTCTGAAAACACTTCTTTTTTACAATCAGTAGACTTCCCGGCCTATCCGTGTATTCCAGATGAAAAATTCACCTAATTCTTTAAAAGCTGTATCCCAGAAAATGTATTTTGTGTGATGGTGACAACACACTAGTTCATACCACAATGCCCATGATAAAATTGTTTGAAAAATTCGAAAGTGGGCTTTAAACATCCTACTCTTGCTGTACAGTCCCCTGATCCCAAAGCCAATGAAATAAGAAAGTATACTAAAGAACATAGAAACATTTGTATCCTCAACCATCACGAAGTGAAACAGCTATTGTTTTGCAGTAGGATTGGATAAAAATACCTTAAATAACTTGATAAGATTAATATTAGTCATTTCCAAACTATCTTTGCATTTTTGACCTCCAAAAAGTATACTTTATAGTATCGTGCTTTAGAAGTAGGTGACCCAACCCCTTCACAATTTGTACTGACAGAAATATATTTCGTAAAGCCTTTCTCATAATTTTTACAGAGCTCAGTTCGGCTAGGCAGGAAGTGTAATATAACTCGCTATCTAAAAATTAATTAGATAGAAAATAATTTCTAGTCATGTACAGTCAAAAGAAAAGACTCTCATGCCTTAAGATTATTAACTGCGTTAACGATTTGCTATAAATACTAGGTCATAATAAGAATTAAATCGTGACGAGCGTAGCAACGAGGTCGCAAACTGCCAACCTGAAAAGCACAGGCAATTCTTCTTTCTCTTTCTTTTTGATAATTTACGGTTGGCTCCCCTTGTTTTCACTCTCAATAGGTTGTATGTTTTAAGCACTTAGCACCTGTCAATGACTAATGAAGTAAATGCTTAGTCACGCGATCTTGATTTAAACCATATATTTCATAGCCAAAAAAAAGAAAATACTTAAACTGCCAGTCATCTTATTAATGTCTTCCGATAAATATATTGTGAACGCGTCCGGTGGTGAGGGCCAATGTTGAGCAATATATTTTCTTAAGAAGATATATCAAACGTGTTTATTTACTAGCTTCTTTTCTTTTAGAAATTTTCAAATGAAACCGCTCCGTAGAAATCGTTTCAATAATTATTTTCCTATTTTATACAATTTCCATTACATTTCTTGACGTTTCAATGCAGCTTAGAAAGGATACATGATAATTTCTGAAAAATGTTGAATTGGTGATACGAAATTACGATTCATGCATTGTACACCTCTAATAGTTTAAGGTATAAATATATGACAGAAACGAAATAAAATTTCCATTAGCTAATTATTTAATAGCATTTATTAGAATAAATTTGTTTACGCTCAAATTGCGCATGAAAACACTTTCTTAAGTTTAAATGTTAATTGCTCCTGAAAATTAGGTCATGGGTTTGGTTTCATAGAAAATTTTACATAATTTAAGGATTAAAGATATAGAATAACTTTTCTTTAAAAACGTAAAGACATTCTGTACCTTAGAAAATGTTTTTAACTTGCAACTGCCACGCCTCAGTTGCATCAACAAAGGTTTCTATTTAGCTTCGGACGCCTCACTTCTGGAGCGCCAATGAATTCTCGCCAAAGAGCTGCGGATTTCGGACGATACCCGAATAGTCCTAGTAAGCCGTCCGAGTATCCGAACCCGCACTTCCCTGTCACCTGTACCTTAGGAAAAAAATACATTATTTAAATATAAGAAATAAATTAAAGAAAGCAATAATAATAACTTTATGTGTGAAAAACAAAAATGATGTTTTTAAACACTTTGAGAAAATCTTGGTTAAAAAATGTTTAACAGAAGTTTATAAATTTTGGTAAACATAGAAGGCTTCAAGAAACACTAATTTGTCAAGAGATTTAATGTTAAAAGTTACAAATAATAATCAGTTCTGAAACTTTTTATTTTTGCTTTTCGGTCATAAGTTTAATGTTCCTTACTGTAAAGTTTTAATGTTATCTTTCTTTGCCCTTGCATGTTAAATAACACTGACAAGGTGTTAAACTCCAAAAAAATTAACCGAAAAAAATGGCTCACAAACGTTGATTAAATTGCTTCGAGAATCTCACTCTCTTTGTCTTTTTGTTTTTCGATATAAGACATGGCAGCCTTGTGCTGGGTTTTGTCCACGTTGCCGTGTTTTGTTCAGTTGTGCACAGTTGGACAACCATGGCCTTTAGTATTTGACCTCAGAGAGTAAAATACCTAGTATGTTTCACCTTGGCAAGTTATAGACATGTCTCTATGACTAGACGGCTGAGATGCAATTGAAGTTTAAGGCAGATTTGAAAACAGCCATAACAAAACACTTGAAATGTCAGAGTATGCATCTGATATTCAAATATTTAGTTCGTGCTTCTTTTTTTTAGTGGAAGAGGTACTACAATGTGATAGCACGCGAGTAATCGACAAAACACTCGCGTGGCTGGTTATCAGTTGAGGTTACGGGGATCAATATTGCTCACCCAGAGGCAGACAGAAAACAGTAATTATTATGTAAACGTCTTGAAAACATTTCGATGGAACCCATGGGGAAGAAAAGACCGGATTAGCTCACGAAACAATGCATTTGCTTTCTTTCTTATCTCAATCTTGGGCAGAATGTCATTGAATCGTCATTTGTAGACTGTCTGAAATCTATCTGTCAAGATTGGAATATCCTCGTATAGCCTAGATTTAGATACAGGTTGATTTTGGGCCTTCTCACCTTTATAATTACCCGATAAGAGACGCTATAACTCAAGAGCTAAACAGGCTAATAGCAAACAGTTTTATTTATGTGAAGTTCAATGTAAAGAACTAAATTTTGAAAACAAAATACGACTCATAGAAATGAACAGGGTCTATTTGATTCTGAATAGGCGAATTAAATATCCAAAACTTTTCAATCAAGCTGCGTATTTTAGACTTACAGAGTAGAATAATTTTAATCTTGTTCATTGACATTCATTGACGACAATTCCGTAGGAATCTTCCTCGAAATGCAGTAGGATTTCTGAAAACCCAGTGTCAATCTACGTTGCATGATACTACCTTCTGAATTTTTAATTTCATATAAACAAGCATTTCATTCAAATATTATTATATGCAAATATTATATGCTTGTCTTACCTTTCATAGTTGCTTTTTATTATGGATTAGAAAAAAAACTGAAATGTCATGAGTTTGCAGATATAGTAAAAAACTAGAAATTTCTTGCATATAGAAATTTCTTGCATATACTCTTTGTTTAGTAGCCTATTGCGTACAAAGGCACCTATCTTTAGCCTTCATAAAGTTACGTAAATTAGGTAAGGTTACATAATATAACTTTCTAGACGAAGATCGAAACCAAAAAATTACAAAGATTACAAAAATTCGAATTATTTTTTAATAAAAGACAGAAAAAGAGCTTCGATTAAATCTCATCTTTGTTTAAACTTAAAATATAAATAAATGCTAATTATGTTTACTAATTTTAAACATTTTCCAGTTCTCAGATTCAAGATTTGAACGCTAGCTGAAGAAAAATAATTGCACATCATCAGTACATCAATAACTAGATAGTATGCTGAAAATGAAAAGTATTTATAACATAGTCATGAGGATATTTATCGATCTCTTTTCATATGCAGTTAGAAAATAATCTTTCTCTTTTGAGATATTTGTTTACAGCACTTTTCTAATAATACAGAGCTTTACTAATAATAAATGTCTTCGGATATTACACTAGACACCCAGCTTTTAATTTGTAATTCGTTTTGGAAGAACAGTCTGTTAGGGGTTTTCATCACAAATTTTAGGGAATGTCTTACTGAAGCATTATTAATATTTAAGTCGAATAACACGTAAAACCACAGGCTATCTATCTCTTTAACATTTAATAACTATGCAGAGGTAATCCTCTATCGCTAAGAAAATCGCTATGAAGTCATCTAACAGAATATGTCTTCAGAATAAATGTCTATAGGTAGTGTCTATAGTCTATAGGTATCATCCACTGAGATGTCCCCCAAAACAAAAAAAAAACTTGCATTTAAAAAATTAGTTTGCAAATAAAAGAAATTTAAAATGCAATTGCAATTGGAATACACACGAACTTGTAATTGAATCCAAGTAATATACAATGTGTCACAAAATAGAAAGAACAACTCTCGCTTTTTTTAATCTAATGCTTACAAGATTCAATTTTTCCCCTGTGTCTTTAATTTCATTTACGTGCATTAAATTTGATCCTGAACTACCAAAATTTGTGATCCAGATGAAGTAGTTTCATCGAGAGGGAATATTTAGTTCGAATAATTGAGCAAATTGAGTCACAATATTGAGCGAAAACTTTGTATAACCTTCTTTCGTTATGATGGAATTCACATGAAATGCTTTACATTTAGGCTTCTGGGCTAAATAACAGAGATACAAACTGATAGGTTTGCTACTTATTCCATAAGGGCTTTTGTTTACTGTGTAGGGTCTACTTGTCTAACTTTCGTGTGAAAGCTGGAAGAGCAGTGACTGCACAGAAGAAGGGTTAAAATTACCCTTTATTACACTCTTTATAAATTTACAATGCGTCAACTCGACGCTAACAAACTACGTCTCTGCTTGGGCGGTAACTGAAACAGTAAGAACTAAACTCAAAATTTGAAGATATTAACAAGTCGTAGTATTACGCTACGGGGCTCAGACTATCCTGTTTCCTAAACGAGCGTTGTAAATCTAGTGGCAGCAAAGTAATAGCTGTTACGCCACGTGTAACCAGCAATCAGTGCTAAGCAGAAGCTCACGCTACAACGAGCACAGAGTTCGCCCACACTCTCCCTAACTTTTCCTTCTAGAACTCGGTATTTAAACCTTTTCTCCCACTGGTAGAATTTGCATTACTTCACGTACGCTACCAAATTTAAATTTTCTGGTATTGACAATTATGAGAATGAAGGCTTATAGGAAAGGAACTTCAAATTAAATTAAATTAGTTATTTAAAATAAATATAAACCCCTACAACTGCGATACTTTTTCCCATTCTAATCGCAATATTTTTTCGAGTCTGCTACACTCATAACATGATGATTCTTCACCGCTGCTGCTAATTCTGACCATGCACAATAAAATCTCTCGAAGACGATAACCCCTCTGTTATAGAGGATTTTGATTTTTTGGTCTGGAAAATAAAATTTTAGCTGAAGCGTCTTCTATTTATTTGTTTTTTGGGGTTTTGTGTCAGCCTGTAGAGACATTAGGTTTTTTTGGAAGCAGGAACGATGAAAAATATGCACTGCCTTCGCCGGGGATCGAACCACGGACCTCTGAATTACCGGCTCAGTGTGCTGACCATTACACCACGAAGGCACGCTAAGAATGTGGGAGATATACCTTATAAGCCTATTAAGGTACTTTCCCTTTATTTAATAATATCATCAACAAACACCCAATTTTCAATCTCATTTGCCAATATAGAGCCGAGGAAAAGTACAATAACACATTCACACGGTTTTCTACTTATCCTTAACTTTTGATATATTTTAGTTCTCTCTCGGTTTTACTGTTGATATAGTGTTTAGTTTAGTTAGTGTTGGTGTAGTGTTTGTTCTTTCTCCCATAATAATAGATTTTATCAAATTCAAAATATTAAGTTTGCTGTCGTAGATAAAAACAACTTAGTTTACGAAATCTTGTGCCATCGTACTATGCTGTTTTATCAAAATATCAAATATCAATTTATGCCGGTTGAACACGTTCTACGAGGTGCAAGACCATTATGATCTGCCTTTAAAAAGATTGTGAAGAGTTTCACATAATGTAACTATCATTACTACTGATTATACCACTTTGCAATTTTTTTGGTACCAAAATTTTGAGATTTGTTTCGTGTGACGAATTATTTTTTTCCCTAGCTATGGCAAACGCATCAATTCTTCTTCCTCATTTCTTGACCTTAACCCTATTTCTCGTTACTTTTGCTATTACAAACATATTCAAGGATTCGCTTACATTCTTTCAATTTTTTATGAAGAATTTCCCTATTTCAAAAACTGCTACGATTAGATTTTGTACCTTCAGAGCTGTTTCCATTCTACAGCACATTCTGCAACATCAGCTGGGAAATTACGATTGCAAACTTATATAAAGCTAAAATTTATAACAACATATCTCTACTGCCCTAAAACGAAAAACTGCCAGTTAAATTCAATTGCTTTTTCAAGCGTTCGCTAAATTTTAAACTATTTAATTTGTCTAATTTCAAAATTATTTAATTTAGTGAGGTTAATTAATATGTAAAACGCCTTTTTTCGATTAACATATCACTTTAATTTTTCTCTTTGATTTTCAACAGCTGAATGAATTCAGTTCTCAACTTCTTTAACGCTTGGTTCAGCTTCAAAGCCTCACTAAAATGCTTAAAACAAAATAGCAGTAGATTATATTATTCGACATTCTGGAAAAGTTAAGCGATAAGAATAGTAATTCCAAGTATGACTCAGCATTAGGAAACAATTTTGGTGGATCGCGAAAAGTTGTGAAGTTTATTGTTCTGATATACAATTATTTTCAACTTTTTTGTTTTATGATCATTCATTTATGTATACTGTTCAGTTGTTATTAATTATGTATGTTATTATCTCTCATTACTTTCTTTTCGCCTAGGACTCCCTTTGTCTCCTTATCTCTTCTTTTTTCGGAAATAATTAGGCATGCTTGGGTTGCGATAAATTGTCTTTTTCAAAATTATCCCATGATGCTAGAAAGTTTAAAAAGCTCTGGAATAGAATGATAATCTTAACTTAATTAATTTCCTCACCTCAATATCTTTAATAAATGTACTACCAGCTTTACATCTTATAGCCTAATTTAAATCAGTTATCTTCATAATAATATCATAATTTATGAAAAGGTTCGTCTTTTTGGAGACAATGGGATACTATTTTAAGCATTCTTTACCTAATATTTGTCTTTCTTTGCAGCTCCTGATATTTTTCTTACGAAATCAGATTCGATATTAGGAAATCAGATTCTTATAATAGATGTATTTGTAAGCTGAGTATTGTTGATAAGAACAGTTTAGTTATGATTGGCCTACATTTATAGCAACTGCTTCATTTTCCCATATTATCTGGGATTTTCTCGAAGTTTTTGCTATCAGATTTATGAAATTAGATAGTAATTAAAGGCTTAAAAGTCCACTTTCCTTAAAATGTGCTGAGAATGGCAAGGTTTCTGACCATATTTAGCGTTCTGGTTGGAACACCATTTGAAAACCTACTCCTCACGCCTAGTAAGAAGTTGAGTTATAAGGGTTGGCTGTGTAAGTTGGCTTCGTAGCACATATTACAGCTCTTTTTCAACTGGTATACAATTTGAAAGAAAACCTTCTAAACCTATCTGTCTAAATTTAAATGATACTGTATATAATAATTCATTAAATTTGTTAAATAATTTCACATTACGAATTTTAATGATGATTATCAGGATTTCATATTTTAAAAAGTGTGACTACATTTTATTTTATTCAAAATGCAATATATAAAAAGGAATTATTATTATCTATGATTCCATCTTTGGCAATCTTTAATATATCATATTACAAAATATAGAGCATTTATGGAAGTATATTTTAAAAAGAAAATGATAAAGCAATCAGGAAACTACGAACACAGAATCGGCACACACCGTTAAAGAATGAAAATAAGCATATCATTTTAAAAGATTTTAGTAACTTACTTTTTCCTATAGCTTCAACCATTTCTTTCGAACTTACTTGAAGTCATTCATTATTCTATAGCAAGCGTTAAGGTTATAGAGCTTCAATTTGTATAAGGTTTAAAAGGAATATAACATAGGTAAATAAGGTATAATAGAAATGGAACTTTAGTTTATTGCATACGTTATAATGCAAATATTTGAGAAAATTGTTCGTCTTTCAAGGAGGGTTAACACCTTAATGTAATAATGCCCAGGGTGCAAATATACATATATATTTTTCGTTGGTAAAATATACGCATATTTTTGGAGCATTGCTGCATGGGATTAGTATGGGATAAATTCAACCTCTTCCACCATCATATCTCTACAACTCCTTTCCTAATAAAAATTTCACAGCAACAACATAAAATAAATATTCACTCTTTACAGAAGAATATAAGGTTTTAATTCATCTTATATGTCTAACTCATTCATTGTTTCTATTCTTCATTGAAAAGTGAGTTATACTGTTTCCGTAAAATTATTAATCTGCATTCTGACTTCTTATAAAATGTGTGCATTTTCGTTTACTTAGAATTTGATATAATGCAGGCCATTTAAATCATACTTTGACTTGGTTTCCATATAAGAAAGAAACAATGAAAATTTTCAACATTCAAATATTACTTACTACCTAAAATAATTTAAAATGCAAATTTATTTCTTTAAAACTTTATTAATAAGATTTTAAAACATATTAAATCAAACAGTTGTCAGGACTTAATGTTCTGTGCATCCTTTTTGGAAACATGTTAAATTCTGTAAAGGGTACTTAACCTCCAATATTCAGTCCTGAACTGGAACAGGGAGCGGAAGGTACGCTATGTTCTGATGTATCTGCTGGGCTGGATAATAACTGCACGTGAAGGGATTTGAAATCCTCTTTTATTCAATCACTATTAAATACAAACTTCCCAACTTGGGAGAGATACAGAACGTAAAAGACCGCTCTTGGGTCGAACTTAACAATCAAATAAATTAAAATAAATACCTAAATAGAAATTAAATTAAACTTTGCTTCGCAGAGCAATTCGCGGAAGTTGGCCTCTACCGAAAAGGGTGCGTAGCAAGGTATACTAAATACTACCGCACTTTAATTTGTTTTACAATGCAATCACGTGGTAAGCACTATGGCTTATAAAATTTAAGCTGCTAACTGGTCAGACGAACGTTG
>KK120194.1:303734-337678 GCA_000611955.2 Stegodyphus mimosarum
TTCTATACTCTTTCAAAAAGGTGAACGAAAACCACAGGCTTTTATTTCCCTTCAATATTGATCGTAGACAAGTAATTAAATTTCTCATTATTTCCTCATTTCACAATCTCATCATTTCTCAAAATATGGTAGAGAATTTTATAAAACCAATTTCATCAATATAGGCAGAAATTTTCCTTTAAAAGTCAAACATAACATTTCATAGGATCCCCCAAAATCATTGCTTCAGAGGAACAAGAAGAAATGAAAGAGTTACTTAAAGAGGAACAAGAAAAAATATGAAGCTATTTCATCAAGGAAAGGCAGGAAGTTGAAGTGTGGAGAATAAATAATATCGCAATGAATATTCAGAAGAAATTATCTGACAATAATGACAAGTCCACAAATCAAAATAATTTTTCTGTGTAGAGATTCTTCTACTCTAGTAACTGACGACAGATATGCAGATAATTTATTTCCACAGATGCTTCAGAAGCCTCAAGACTTGAGATTGCAGAGAATTTCCTCATGCCTAAAAGCAGACTGATTATATTTTAGTTTGACAAAGTTAAAAGCAAATAAATTATGCGCTATTTATCGCAAAAGCATCTTTATTCGTTCAAATTTCTCTCTCTCGATAACAGAGAAAGATTTCTCCAATATAATGAACAAAGTCCTCCGAATTGTGTAACAATAATCATGCAGGCCACGTGTTTAAACGTCCAAGAGGTCGACCATCGTAACCTAAATTTGCCTATTGTCTGCACTGATTAGGATTGTTCAGGGAGGTATGGCTAGCCTTCCGCGCAACGCCAGTTATGAAATGTTCTCTGCAGTCAGAAGGAATCTCAGTTAGGCAATTTCCAAGGTATTTTATATTAGCTTTCCTTTTGTTTACACAATGACATAACCAAGATTTCATATAAACGTTACTCTGATATAGAAGGAGAGGAAAACTGCAATGCAAGAGATTTATTTCTCATTACAGTGTAACATATTTCATATTAATTATTCTAAGCAAACATCTTTTAAACCGTGTATTTCATATTACCACAAAAAGCTATTTTGATGTTTTACATTCATTTATCTTGCGCAATTAGATTGTTCTGAAAGTTTCTTTTATAATAATATTTTACGTTTATGTATTAGTAAAAGAAGAATTATACATTTCTTAAACTTATAAGGTATTTCTCCCACCTTCTTCTCCTCCCTTCGTGGTGTAAATGTAAACACGCTCGTTTCGTAACAGAGAGGTCTGTGGTTCGATTGGCGTTGCTCATTTTTCAATCTTTCTTGCTTCAAAAATACCTAAAGACTCTACAAACTGTTCAGATTAAAACTTTAATTTTAACATAGTGAAAGTTCAGCATAGTTCTGCAGCTAATTTTCCAAAGAGGCTTAGAAATTTACTGCTATGTTGCTAACCATTTAAATAAGAAAAAGTAAGCCTATTGTTAACTCAAACTGCTTTTAACAAAAAATATTTCTTGGCTTAAATAACAGCCTATCTAAATTACTTTAAATGGATTATAGCAAAACATGAATTTTTTATAAATTTCTATATGTATAAACAAAATAAAACCAAAAAACTTGTCCGGATAGAAATAAACACAAAAATGTCATATACTTGAACGCGAAAATTTTGAGTTCAGAACTTTGGTTAATTTTATAAGCCAAGTATTAGAAATATGAGAGCGTTTTGTCTCCGGTCTTATTAATTAATAGAATGTGTCAATCATTAATATTTTTAGAATGTTTTTCGCCCTTACCTGTTTCTGTTTTTACCTATTTACCTGTTTCTTTCATTGGCTTTTTTAGAAATGCGCATTAATCACGGGAAGTACCTCAAATATTTTAAGAGAAAATATTTTTTTATATTTTAAAGTAAATCATAAACATTTTGAGGTTTTTTTTTCCTTTTTTTAAATGATTTTTCAAACATTAATACATAAAGACAGAAAGAGAAATGCAAAGCTAGATATAGATATACAGCTACATCTACTCATCCCATTATTCCCTAAAACATCTCGGACGAAAGACTGAAGCATAAAAATGGTTCAGCTGTGAAAACACTTACAGACTACATCAAAACAGAAACAAATATTAAAGGTAAAAACAATTATAAAGTGGTATTGCAAAGCAAGTATTCATTTCCAAAATTAGAACAGAATTCTTACACTACCTTGGCCTTGAAAGAAAAACGTTTAAGAAAAATTACCAGCAGAGCGGAACAGACACAGTTTCGCTTCGGCCAAAAAAAAAAAGTGCCTGCAAGACAAACATTTATCCCTACTGTATATCTCTTTATAGGTCTCGTGCGAATAAAAATAGCTTAAGTCCACATTTTAAAATGTTATTTAACAAAATATTAAAAAGCATATTATATAATGTTTCTTTTTTCGTACAGTGATCTTCATTCCTCAGTGCATTCTTTTTTCATACTTAAGTTATTTATTTTATAGAAATGTCGTTTCTTAAAGCTGAATAAAATTTCTGCATTTCGGTAAATATAAATTCTATTTTAGTTTTATAAGATCGACTGCCAATTATCAGTCATAAATCGTACATGAGCAGTTTCGCACAGGTTAAAATATCGTAATGGCATCATTACAATAACCCAAGTCAAGTTACCAAAAGCTTATGATACATAAAAAATTTTACATAGTCCTAGAATAAGTTTTTATTACTTTATAAATATTTTAAGCTTAATATATTGCTATTCTTATCCGAATTTTTTATATGCTGAGGAGTTTTACAATGGGGAGAGTAAAAATGAATTTCCTTTTTTAATTTTAAAGCAGGCTTTAGCCGTAAAACGCATACAAAGAATTGGGATGGTTATCTCTATTTTGCTGGAAATCTGATCATTTTATCTGAATGAACGTCAGATGTAATTTTTAATAATGTTTGTGTGCTTGTGAATATATCCTTTAAGTTTGGATTTAACTGTCAAGTTTTGCCACAGGTAAATATTAGTTTCAATTACTTTCCGTTTGGATTTTCTACGTAAATACTTCAGGCTTCATCCTGAACTTTCTACTCGTGAAAAAACTTGATATCAAATGAATTATTTGTGAGCTCTTAAGTGAATAAATGAGTGATAACAGTATGAAATTTAATTAATAAAATATTAAATACTTTGTTGAAAGATCGGAAAGCGCCAAAATTTCCGGAAGTTTGGCGGGGTTTTCTGCTTTCTTTGGTATAAGCAACTATACTCTTTTTTTGTTTTTCACACTTGAGGTCAAATGCAGTTTAATGCATCTGAATATTTGATTCAATTTTGAACTGTGAGAGAAAAGCAAGGCACCGAGTTAAAATTTCTTTTGTATTAAATAGCAGATATTTCCTATTTCTTCCCTATCTAGGCAAAGCAAGAACTTGATACATCTAAACTTTCAAGGTCACTTTTGCTCTTACATTTATTATGTATTGTTTTGTAAGGTTTATACTAATTTTATGATAGTTATTTTAAGTTTATGCATCTATCCTGTCTCTCCTAGATTCAGCTTACAATTTCCCACCACAATGCATTTTCAGAAACGCGGTTGATGCAGATGAGTAAGAGTGGTATTTAAGCCGATGTTTCACTGTCAAAGAGCCCAAGTTCCTGACTAGCACGAGTTTGCCTTTGGCTGCGTCTCTCTCTAAGCTATTGCTACGCTCGGCTGTACTGTAGGCCCTTGAGATTTAGGGGCCAACTACTTAGAATCTTGATAGCTTCGGCTATATCTTTTAGTTAAGTTTAAATTTATATTAATTTGAGTTCAAGCCCAAGTGGAGGCTTTGCTGTAAGCTCTGAGTTAGGAGCTGACTGTGTTCATATTTATTTTGAGAAATAAGGGGTAGTTAACCCTTCTTGAGTCTTACGTCTCTGTTCCCACACTCAAGCGATTATTCGCTTATCAGTGTAAGGGGTTTCTAATATCGAACTGTGAAATAAAAGGGTGAAGCCCCACAGTTTCAATAAAGGATGTGTTTTTTCTTCGAATCCCATGAAATTCTCTTCGCCCCAAATTTTGGGAATTCTATACGAATTTAAAATACTAGAGAACGGATTGAATATTTTGCATTTTCAGGATTTAAAGAACTTACGGGGAAGCTGGGAATCAGCAAGCTGCATTTTCAGGATTTAAAGAACTTGCGGGACATCCTGTTCGAGGGTAAATACGCTTACCTTGTAGGATTTTATGTTAATTAATCAGTTATTTATAATTCCAGCCTTTAGTATAATTCCTCCTTTCCGTATTCCTCACCAGAATCTAAATGAGTAGCCAATATTTAAACTGAGGCTTTGGGATTTTAAGATAGAATCTGCGTCTGGCATCGCATGCACGCTACGTGTTAGTTTCCTGCCGGCTATAATAGTTGTAATTATTCGGCTTTGTGTTCTATCGCTGCAGAAACGTAAAATTTTGACAATCCGGTAGAGTTGGAGCCATCTTCTGTTATAGTAAATAATTGCGCAGTCTTTCACTACTGTTCCACATTTAACTTATATTTGACTGCCCTTTTTACTTATATTTCTACGACTCGTGGCTTATATTGCAGCACAAGAGAATGCCCTTGTGTTATAATTCGTGTTAAATAAAAAGGCTGTTTTTAAGTTTCCCAAGACTTCGTCGCTGTTTCAGACATTGTCGTTGTTTCAGACGGGAAGCGATAATTTTTTCTCGGCCTGTTAGAGTATTAGACTAATTAACTTTGGTGGCAAAGTTATTAACTAATTAACTTTGATCAAGTGAAAACCTATAAACTAGCGTTATCTGGGGACATTAACTATATAGGGAAAGCTAGCGAAATTGCTGTGCATATTAAGAAATTACCATAGGCAAGGTAAAATTTATTTTTATTACCCAACCTGAAATTTGTATAAAATTTCCAACTTAGTAACTTTCCAACTTCTGTAGAATTTCCAACTTAGATTGATAAAGCTCTATAATCGCGGTTATTTATAGATAAAAGCCCAAAGTTTAAGCCTTTTACTTGATATTTCCGACTTTTACCACACGAGATTCGATTAATGTTAGGATTTACTGTTGAATTCTAAAATATGTTATAAAGTATGGGAGTAGGAGGTTTTAGTCAAAAAGCCCAGAAGTTTATTTTCTAATTTTTATAAAAGAAACATCTGAAACCTTCTTGACCAGAGATGGCAAACGTAAACAGTCTTAAACTTCGTTGAAAAACCAAGCTTCATTCATATAGCGACATAGAGAGCGACTCGATTTCATCTCAGTCAATACTTTCTATGATGTCTTTCAAGCTTCCTCAAGAGAAATGATACTTGATTGCGATGCCACGGTCAATTAAACATAAAATTGCTTCAGGAAAAATAGTTTCATAGCTTCACTCCACCGCAAAGTTAGCGAAAGAAAAAGTAAATGCGTCTTATCGTATCTATCATGTCAATGTTGGCACAGATTGTTAAATTATCTAACTCATACCTTTCCATACTTCGTATCAGAGTCCATCTGTTTATAAATACATTAATTTGATTTAATGATTTATTAGGATATACAATACGTTAGAAAGTAACAGCTTAATAGATGCCCTGTATTTGTATATAATTATAGCTCAGTAATGTTATTTAAAAGCATCGACCATTGTATCTTCTTAATCCTTGATTATAATGATTTAGGTAAGCAGTCACAAACTCTTGATTTAATCTGAAATCGGTGATATTTGAGGGCAAACATTATTTTCTATTCTTCTTTCTGCGAAATCTAAATTTGCACATAATGTATTCTGCGGTTACATTCATTGGGAGAATATAAGTATACTATTAGAACATAACTACTGTCGAATTTGAGATTCCAAATCTCCCTTTCGATTTTCCTATACTACTTCATAAGTACTTTTTAAATTCACCCCTGCTTCTCTATTTTAAAGGAATCGGTGAGTCCAAAAGCCAAACTTTTCCAATAGAATAAATTTTTACAAAATGCACTAAAGATACGTATCAGTCATCCCCTTCCTCCATCCAAACTCAAAGACGATTAGCTACTTAAGATTCCGTCTCCATCAAAATGAAAATATTGCTCTTTTAATAAAAAATTCTCCCCCCACCGCCACCACCTAATTCGTTTTCCATAAGAAAAGGATTGGAATGGATTTAATCAAAACACGTGAGCCCTATCTGCCTGAGAAAATGGATGCCTTCGGAAAGACCGTTTTAATAGAATCTGATTCGCGTTCAGGCTGCTATGTTAGAAACAACTAAAATTTCCATGCAGCCAACCAGTTCGACGGAATTTATGTCCGGCTTGAGCTACCAGCATTCATCGACCGCTTGACGATATAGTGAACCTCTTAAACACTTGAAGTAACTAATTTTTAAACATATCGTTTTCTGCAATTATATTACATTTGAAAGCCCTTTGCATCAAATAAAATTCAGAATTTCGATTTTAAATAATATATTTTGGATTAAATTAAATTGAGAAACATTGGATAAATGAAACATTATTAAATTTTTAATTTTTTTCTTGTCACTTTTCATCTAACGCATTGTAATTTAAAATTAGCAAAGACGAAAAAAATAATGATGCAACAAGTTGTAAATGTTTACAAATTAAAAAATAATAAAAAACTTACAGACATGCAATTAAAAAAGCTAGCGATTTTGTGCCAAAGCACTTAACATACGGCATTAATATAGCTTTAAGCAATCATAAGGAATTTCAAATGAATGAGTTGCATAATTATCAAATGGATGTGTTACAATATGAATGTATTTTAAATTATATCAAATATATACAATTTCAAAAATAAAGTATATATTTAAATAATTAATGACTGAATTTCTTCCCTATATATCACAATAAAATTACAATTTGAAACGATTAAAGATTCTTTCCCATGTCAAACGTCCGCTCTTTAATAATTGACTATTTGACAGAACACATGGAAGACAAGTTAAAAATCTTAAACTTCGTTGCATGGCAACACATTTTAAGCCGCATGAGCTTCGCAACATTGTCGAATTTTTACAGACACTTTTTTTTTATTTATTGAAATTTTTTTTATATTTTTGTCCTCCTTTTCTGCAGTTTAGCTTTTTTTGTACAATTCAATAATTCATTATAATCATCCGAGAACTATATGTATTTAAACGTTATCTTCTGAACATATCCTCTCGAATTTAATAGCCGTTTCACTTTTGCTGTACTTGCTGCGCACAATGAAAACGAACATACATGTTTTCATTGAAAAATATGTTTTTCTCCTTAAGCGTAAAGCAAACAAAAATTTTAATTTTTCAAATAAATTGGAGGTGGTTGATTTCCAGACTCAGATAATTTTCTTAATACTATTCAAATGCTTTTCCATCCGTTGTAAAGTCTGTTTTCATCCTTCTGAAATTTTCTCATTATTACAAAATATAAGTACTTTCTAAAGTTGGAAAGAATATTTGTGATTATTTACAAATACATTTCGGAAATTTTCGAAATTAAAGGTTTAAAAACAGGAACTTAGGTATATCCCACTCATCCAAAAATTTTCTGTATTATTATAATAAACTAAGCTATTCTACGCCGATGTACATAATATATGGCGTTAAAAACATCTTTTGCTTTATAAAGTTGGCGTAAAGTACCAGGGTAAATTTTGCCCGTCTTTCACTGTCAATACCAGAATGTAAAGGGCCCGCCGGTGGTAAAGCGGTAAAGTCGCTGAACACTGCTAGTTCGGTCCGAGGTTTGAATCCCGCGAATGGGCTGGTTGCACGGACGCCTTCGTGTCTTTCCCCATGTGCAACGTGTATGCAAGCCACCCTCCCTTAGAAAGTCTTCCCCGAAAGCATCCCTCCGCTTCTGCAAATAGCTCTCGAATGCATTGCCGTAATCAAATAAACCAAAAACTAGAATACTAAGTAAGTGCAATAGAAATAAAGCAACTAAAGATTTATTTTGACCCCAGCTCGAAGTATAGAATTAAATTAATTAATAAACTTTACTTTCATTTCTAGCGGAAATAACAGACAAGCTTGGATGAAATTCTTTACAGTTCGAAAGTTTAGATTTATATTATAGCTCATCAGTTTACATGAATACTGTTTAACAAAATTTTCAAGAAGAAGAGAGTCACCATTTCGTAGCGGTAGCTCTCATGTCGGACAGCAATAAAGGAGTTTCTATTTGGTTTTGGCTTATTTGCTTACGGAAAAGCCCACGAGGGCTATCTGCCTAAGGGGAGATGCCTTCATGGAGGACTTTCTAAGGAAAACTGGCTCGTATACACATTACACAGGAGGAAAACCACGAAAACGCCCATGCAGCCAGCCCTTTTGCCGAGATTCGAACCCCGGACCGAACTACCAGTCTTCAGTGACTTTACTGCTTGGTCTCTGGGGGGCCTAAAGAAGTTTCACTACGGCGGGTTGCACTTCTCAATACTCTCTGTTTAAACTCATATATATATTCCAATTTCAAACTCTCCTCGTATTTACATATTCTACACGAGGAGAGGATACAGTAGTAGTGTAGGGCATATTTTAACATAAAAAGTATTAATTAGTAAAATAAAAAGATAAAAAGTATTAATGTATTAATTTAAATAAGCCTTACAATGTACAATAATATTGCAGAAAATTTTCATAATTATATAAAGTAATGTAGTTTGAATTAAATCAGCTATGTTAGCAAAAAGTAAAACAAAAATTTAAACTTTAGAGAATTTATTTCTTTTAAATTGTTCAGTTTGTTATCTATATTGCTATAATTTTAAAAAATAATTAAAGGTCTAATTATTTCGTACAATGACTACATTCAAGTGGCCTCAGTGATAAATAGCATAGAATCGCAACAAAAGGCAACAGCGCGTAAGTTTCGGAAAGATATACTTTTAAAGAAGTTTCCAAGGTCAGTATTTTCGTTTGTAATATGTACCTTCCCACCTTATTTTCTGCTTTAGTATTCTGAACGTCGGAGGGTTTAATAATTTCTGATATGAGAGTGAATATTATTTGTTTGTGTTCTTTATATCATTCACTTCCCTATATATAGACTCTAAAGATTCAATGTTTAAAATACTAATATACTCCTTATGGTTGATATATGGATCCAAAGGTAAGTGAATATGCTGCTCATGTTTTCTCACATCGTATTACTTTTGCCCTTTTTTTTTAATTCTCGGTGCTGTTTTACAAGCTGGATAAAAAGGTTAGAAAGTAGAAATCTTAGCAGATGAGAAAAATTCCGGAAAATATTTCCGCTTCAATTGAAAGTATGTTCAAGAAATACATGGAAATGCAACACCAAGAAGGAGTGGTCAGAAAGTGATGAAATTCGGAAAAAAGACAGAGACAGCAAGCAGCAATAAGTGATCTTCATTTCAAAATGATAGTCAGAATACACAGCGAGAACGGCGTCGGCTCAGTAGGATGTAGGACCACAGCGTACAGCGATGCACGAAGAAACACCTCCAGGCATAGAGTCAATAAGAGTGCGGATGATGTCCTGAGGAATGGCTTTACATTCCCTTTCAACCATTTGCCACAGTTCGTCTTCTGAACGAGGCAGGGACAGAGTTTGCAAACGGCGTCCAATCACATCCCACACATGTTCGATTGGTGACAGGTCAGGAGAGTACGGTGGCCAGGGAAGCATCTGTATACCTTGCAGAGCATGTTGGCAGATGCGAGCACTGTGTGGTCGGGCGTTATTCTGCTGAAAATTGCATTAGGCAGCCCCTGAAGGTAGGAGATTGCCACCGGCCGCAGTACATTTTCCAAGTATCCTTGGGCCGTCATAGTGCCCTGAATACGAACTAGAGGTGATCTGGAATAGTAGGCAATAGCGCCCCAAACCATTAGGCCACGTTGTCGCTCGGTGGGGCGTTCCACAGTTACTGCCAGATTAGATCTGTCTCCACGTCGACGCCACACACGTATGTGGCGACTGTCACTAGATAAACAGAAGCGTAACTAATCTGAGAACACGACGTTTTGACATTCTTTCATCCACATCGCTCCAGTCCCGCACCATTCTAAACGTTGGCGTCTATACTATAGGGTTAATGGCAGTCTTCTTAACGGACGCCGTGAGTGGAGGCCACGTTCAACCAATCGACTGGAAATGGTTCTCGTCGACACGGGAACATCCAGGGTATTTTGCATATGCTGCAGAATCGCGGTATAAGTAACTTGCAGGACCGCCACAGTTTGTCGGCGGATGCGTCGATCCACGCGTGCTGACGTCACGCTGGCTGCACCTGCAGCCCTCCTTCTTCCCACATTACCTTGTTCCAACCATGTTCGCCATAGCCTATGCACCGTGCTCGCATCCATGTGGATATCAGCTGCGATTTGACGTAAGGACCAACCCGCCCTTCTCAGTCCGATCACCATACCCCTCGTAAAATCGTCTATCTGCTGGAAGTGCCTTCGTTGACGGCGGTCTGGCATTCTCTCCTATTACACTTATCCTCCGGGACAAAAGCCAGCTTTCTTCGATAATTTGTCTGGTAGAAATAACGACATGAATATTTCCCATTCTGCACGTTCCTCCAATTATATCTTACTTCACGTGCGTCGGAGAGCTGCGCATTTCACATCATTCGCGTAACTCAGTGACATGCGTCTACTCTAAAATTTGCATAAATTTCTGATCACTCCTTCTTGGTGTTGTATTTTCAATGTCGAGTAGCGTATATATGCCATCTCTTTATTTTTGTGTGTTTCTAGTATTCTCCAAAATTCCACTCAGTTTAGATCTTGTAGAAATGAAAAATATATTAAAATGTTTTTCTTAAATATCTTTTACACAAGTAGCCTATTCTTCACAAATAGTTGGCAAATTAGCTGGATGTATAACTAAATTTTTGAAGTACATTATTTTATCTAACATTTTCACATACCGAAATAAAACTGAGATTTAATCAAAATTCTAATTATGTAAATTTAATTGAATACTCTGGTAAAAGTACTTTTGTAAATTTCAGAAAAACTAGAATTCAAAATTTATTAAACACAATCACATTATATGATTTTGTGAAACAGCGTATAAATACTTTTCCTGTTTCTTTTCATTGAACATCCATGCATTAAACATGTCCCAGTTAACAATGTAAAATGTACTTTTATTGCTGTTCTTTCGCTGCCAATAAATGGTTAAAAAGAGAGCGTCAATAAAGGCTATACGTTAACAAACCTCAGGTAAACGAAGCCGTCAGTAGGCGGGTTAATGATCTTTGTATATAGCGTCTTAGAAAATCAAATTCTTCTCACTAAAATGCTTCTGTCTCCTGTCAAAGAGAATCTCCTGTCAGCCTAACTGCTAAAAACGCCACAAACAAGCAGCATATTCAATATGTCCGTCATGATATGTTCAAAAATTGAAGAAAGTTTAATAAAAATTGCGTATGTTTCGAAAATGTCTGTCGTATATTTGATAAACATTTTCTTTTGAAAATGCAAGAATGAATGGGGAAGAATAATGAAAAATCGAAAAGAAAACTCTCTTTCTCCCTTAAATTTTATGCCGCTAAATACACTGGATCTATGCTTCGAAACTCTTTCAAGAATAATAAATCCTGTTTTGAATTGCCCATTTTTTAAATATATTACGGTTTTTTCAGCATTTTAATGCTACCTTTTTTAATATGAAAGATATAAGTAGGAATGTCACATAGAGGGCTTATTTTGCCTGGAAATGGATTTGTAGAGTTACTTTGAATCTTTACATTCAGGAAACTGAAGAAACCCTTAGGGCCTTCGTCGGAATCCGAACTCCGGACCTCCTGAATGCGCGCTGAGGGTGCTTCCAGTTAAACTACGAAAGCATGCAGAAAGGAGACAGAAATACCTTATGCATATCCCCTAAAGGACAAATGGGGATTACGGAACCCAATCGGCCAAATCCTGGTAGTGATGAATTATTATTGTTTTTTTTTTCTTATCCCCCATTGGCGGGCCCTTAGACGAGTTAGGCTTGGCCGCTTTTAAGACCGGAAGGAGTGGCCACTTTATTGTGGAAACACCTAGCAAGTGGACCACTGTAACCTCATATGAATGGACTGACAATTACAGCCATGACTTCTCCGGGATCCAAACCCGGGCCCTTCGTTAACCGTAGTAGACTCCCCTAACCACTATACCGTCACGGCGGCATAGTGGATAAGTGACGAATTATCTTCCACCACATTTTAGTTCTTCCACCACATTTTAGTTCGGACGCCACTTGTAGAGTCATTTATAATTTTTCGATGTCAGGAAACAAAGAAATCCGCAGTGCCCTGGCCGGGATTCGAACTCCAGATATCCCGAATACGCGTTGAGCGTGCTTTCAGTTACACCATGAAAGCATGTGGAAAGGAGGAAGAAATTACCTTAAATTAAAGGATGGAACGACAGCGTTCGACAATTTAATTTACTCCGCAGGTCGTAGACTAAGACATCGATTAATTCAGTTACCTAATGTTTGTTTTACTCGCAGTTGCTATTGTTTTATGTTTTAATTTAAAAATTGAAACTTATAAGATCTTGTATTTTTGTGAAATTTATTGAAATTACCAGAAAACTTTATATTTACCTGTGAAGAATATTTTAACGGATAAGGCCCTCTTCAGTTCTTAATATTTTTTTAAAAAGGGGTATAGTACCTCTGAAATTTAATTACATGAGAATTATTCACTTAAAAAAAAGAGTAATTAAAGAAAAGAAAGAAAAAAAGAAAGAAAACAAATGATAAAATCCAGGTAGTTCCTAAGTTGATATGAATGAAAGACACGAAGGTAGGAAGGTAAAACGAAAAGAAAAGTATATCTATGACCGTTGATTTTATGCCAGCAAAGTAAAATGAAAACGTTTTGCATTTGCCGAGAACATACAGCTTAAATGAAGGAACAACTTTACGATCACAAAAGGATTGAAAAGCAATTAAAGTAGTTAAAAGAAATTACATTGCGTAACGAACAGTATATTTCATTGCGTGACAAAAAATATGATGCAAAGTAGTTATTACATTTGCCTCATGGGTGCGGTTTCTACTAGTAAATTCACATTTCCTCATACTTCCTTCTTTTACCATCAAGTCACTATTGTTTAAGACTTCCGAAAAAGCAAGGATGCATGAAATGGTGAAAGAGGAAGAATATGTTTTTGTATGTTGGGTCAATATTCATTTGTTTTGGCTACCGAAGGACATGCACCCTAAAATCTGCACAACCAGGGTGTTATTTAAATTCGCATACTCGGGGACTGAATTTATAAATGTCAGGTGTCACGAAATTTTCTTTGAAACCTAATCAACTGATCTGCTCTTGCCCCTTTCACTCTCGAATTTGAGATTAGTTGACAAAAAAAAGACTGCAGAAAATACCATTGCGATTCATTACGAGCTTTGCCTTTTCACATTACTCATTTCTGGATTTTTCAACTGATGTAGTTACATTGAGACTTTAGAAATTAATTGATAACCTTCTTCTTTTTTCCAGGGGTATCTTTTTAAATTTTGAGTGTGGAACGGTAGAAAACGTTTACTGAAAAATGTCTTCGCTGCCCTCCCATTAAGTTCAAATGAATAAATATTGATGCTGAAGAGGTTAATAAGACGAATTTGTTAAAAAAGAGATGTTAAAGCAACGTGCGTAATTTTTGTGCGAAGAAAAGTATATGTATCTATATATGTGTGTGTATGCGTGTGTACTCTTTAATGAAACAGTTTGGACGCTGATGGCGTGTAGATGCGTAAAGAAGTAATTACAGTCGTAGTTGTTGGCAAACATTTTTAAGTCAACACAGATAAAAGTGAGAAAAAAAGGCGCCGGTTCCCAAATTTTTACATTTTTGAAGACGACGATTTTGAAAGCAGCGACAGCAGTCGAGCAAACAAGAGATGCAGAGAAAGGATGCGAAGTGTCCAAGATGTAAGTTGGGTTAGGAGTGATTTAGTCTCATTTCACATTTTCCACAACTGGATGTTAAATTGCTTTCTTTCCTAAATTTGAAATTTATTAATTGGCTGAAGAGTTGCGCAAGTCTCTGCGTCATTATCTTTATATAAGAATCATATGACATATATAATTATTGAAATGAGCAGTTAAGAAAGAATTGTTATAAGCGTTTACTATTTTTAAGATGGAAAGAGGAGATAGCCAGATTGAAACGAAGAATTAAAGGGCTGCAGCAAATTCAAAATTAGAATTTTTATATATCTATGTAAGATAAAAAATACGTAAATCCGCTTAATAATTAAATATAGTAATATCTTCATAATTCCTCTTTTTTAATTTGGTTGTTTCCTTCTTTATTCTAAAAATAGATTTCTAGATTAATCTATGCTACAAAGCTTGCGTAACGCTAATGACGTAGTTATTTAGGAAACTAAACTCTGAGAACTAAAATCTTTCTAACGTAAACCAAAACCTTTCTCTTTGATGAGCTTCCATATTGGACAAATTCGTACTTCAGTTGTGTCTCTGTTGCTGCTTGGACACCATTTTATTTCGCTGTCTTCTCTTCCTATCGCAATAGTGCTAAAAAATGTTAATGTTTTGATAATAGGCACGATTAGAGTGCCAAGCAAATTGTGGCCTTAAATGTGAATTTAAATAAAAATAGGATTTAATCTGCCTAGACTGTCAAGCTTCCTATTCATTATGGATTAGCATTATAAGCAATCAGAATTCTATGTGTAGGATAAAAATACGTAAATCAGCTTTATAATATAATTTAGTAATAGTTTCTTAATTACTCATTTTTAATTTGGATACTTCCTCTCTAGAAATAACATTCTCGAAACTGCGCCACACCTGAAAATGAATTCCGCATTATGTCAATTTAAACTTCTGCATTCCCTGTAAGTTTTAGCCAATCAGATTAATGAAACATTTTACTATAAATACCATTGCAGTCCAAGTACACTCCTCTTGGGATCAATTCTGGGCCCGGTTCTCTATACATTCTACGTTTCAGATTTTCCCAGGGATAGATTCACGAGACAACAATATCTGGGATGTTACGCGGATGATACCGCCATTGCTACCAGATCACTTAAGGCCGACCTTGCGATACGTGCCCTGCAGAATTACATGCCTGATATTGAAAATTGGTGTACGCGTTGGCGTATATCGATAAATGCGGCAAAATCCGAACTATTAGTTATTAGAAGAAAACAAAGATGTAGAAGACTTAATGAAAAGATTAAATTATTTGGCACTGAGGTACCGTTGGTATCTAAGGCTACATACTTAGGAGTGACACTCAATAATAAGCTAACTTGGAAAGACCATATTAACCGTGTCAGAAGCAAAGCATTAAGTGTAATTACTTGCCTACTCCCACTTATTGGAAGAAATTCAAGCTTAAGCTTAGTAAAGAAAAGGCATTTATATATTGCTGTCATAAGGCCCATTTTCTCTTATGCTTCGCCGGCCTGGGCGGCTTACTCTAAAAAAGATGTTGAAAAACTTCAGATTACGCAAAACAAAGTCTTAAGACTTATCACAAATGCCCATTTCTACGTATCTAATGAGACCTTACACAGAGACCTGAGGATTGAATATGTAAATCATTATTTACATAGAATGAATGCCAACTTCTTTAAATCTGCCTTATTATGTAAACATCTTCAACATTTCCATGTTCTAGACTACATAGCCTTAGATGAGGATTACAACATCAGGCCATATGCGGCTCACTTACTAAGGGATCTGAATTTCCCAACTTAGTAGTTGTTAGAGCATTGCTTCAACTTCTACATATGTAAATAGGCTTTCGTTATTTATCCTAGTTATCATATTTAATCAAGAATTTCAATGTTTATTATCATTTTTTATGTTATATTTCATGTATTAATTCAGTATTTGTATTGTATTGTATTGTATTGTATTGTATAACTAAAGTTTAATAAATTGTGTTACTTTCATGTGCACTGGTTAGGACGCAGACATGTACTAACGCGGCTCAGCCGCAGTCAGGATTCTAGTTAGGACTTCTCTCTACATTGCAGGACTTTGGTTTATTGCAACCTTGCGATGCAAACGGCATCTCTTTCATACCGCATATTTGGTTTTATTTTATTTAAGGAAATTGCACGTCAGGGGCTCTATGCAATTCCTCAGTGAGCTGGATAAGTTGCTCATAATTGGCAATATCCCAGCAATAGTTGTCCAGACTAGACTAGACTACACTCCTCTTTCTCTGCCTACGCTTGCCAGCTAAAAGACGTCTCTTGCTCGGTTGCTTCTGTTAAAAATGTAGTGCGTCATCATCAAAATTGTGGGATACAGATTGGCTCCATTATGATGTGCCTTGCCATAGGGCAATAAACAAGTAATAAAGAGATATTTAGATTATCACGAAGTTTGTGATTCTTCAAAAGTTCTCCGCATCTTCTATTATGTAATTGATATTTTCAGTAATCTTCTAACCTTCATTTACTCGAGATGCAAAATAATGTCTTCTTTAGTCAATCACTCATCTCATTTCAAGTTACTGCAAAGAACTAAATTACATTATCACATATACTATTTTAAAGTATAACCTTAATAAAACAATCACATCATAATTGATAAGGAGATAGCATATACTGGTGTTGTAAATCTTTTAAAGCTCACCCCGTCACAAGTCTGAAATATATTCAAAACATTTTGTAAAGATAGTTGCTGTGTGATGTTCAATGTTGAGGGCTATAATGCCATTCTGAGGAGTTCTGTCATCGAAGTTGCCAGGGAACAAATCCGTGCCCATTTCATCTCCATGAAGATGATGATGAGCATGTTCATATAACAATGTCCTCCATAGAAGAAACTTGCAGAGGCGAGCATTCAAGAACTTGCTGCGCAGTTCCGAACGAAAACCTCTTCATTCACACCTGGGACAATGTTCAGTAGCAGAGAAATATATCCCAGCACTTGGAAACCCTCCCCCCTACTTTTTTGTATCTTCATTAAAAGTTTACATGAAAAAAAAGAACCTAACAGTTTTATATTAATAATAACAGTAGTAACTGTATTGCTGGTTCGTTTTTCTTTTTCACTGTGTAGTTTCATCTAATATGTAAAGAAAAATAATTCTGCCACATTGGAAACATTTAAAGGCGGAATTTCTTTTTCTGTTACATATTTATTTTATAATTTATTAAAAATAACATTTTTTAAAACAAATTCTTGTTTCATTGCAAAAACAAGTAACCTGTTTCATAAGTTTCGGATTTTTATAGGAGTAATAAAATTTTAACCTGCTGTATAAATCAAAGAGTTTGTGCGATTGCAAAACCATAAATAAAAAAACACTTTAAATAACTCTTGGTTAGATTTCGAAGAAAGCAAGATTTTGGCAGAGAAACTAAGATACAATTACTTCACATAGCTAAATCTACGTTCGTGTCTGCTGACGCGTTAACTGTCGATAAGGGAAAAATAAATTATTGAACAATATATTACACTAGTTTTGACTGAGAGTAATTCGATGGATAAAACTTTCTTTTTATTTTGAACATTAGCAAACTTGTGAGCTTCCAAAAACCTATAATTAGCTTAATATTTAAAAACTGAAAACTAGATTCTTTGTTAAAATTTTAGCTAGTCCCATAAAAGTAATTATTGAGATGTCTCTACAAGATTTTGTTACAACGATAAAAAGTGTTCTTCAATAAATCAATGCAATATTAATATTTTTAGGTGAACAGAGTAATGTCGTAAAACTTCCATTTAGAAACTTTACTGTACACAGACTTTACAAAATGTTACATTTTTCAAGAATTTTCACATTCGCAGTTTAAACTGCTTTCAGTTCAATTCTCGAATTGATTTTAAGAAGTTTTGTAACTAGAAGTACATGTCTTGGATACGAAATAAAGCTTGTAGCCACTTCTTTGTACATCCATTTCGGTATAACTAGAGCGAAAGAGAGAAGTGAGTGTGATGATTAACATTAATGATGTATGATGATTAACTTATGATTAAAATTCGTGGTCTACTCGCAAATGATCTTTTCAAAATGTTATAAATAAAGAACGCAGTTGATAAATAAATGAAAATATATCAAAGCAGTTGTAAAGCAATTTATAAAGTTAAAACCCTATAAAATCATTTGACACTAAATTTAACAAGCTGTAAACTTCAGATAAAATTGAATTTATGCAATAAAATTGTTGCTGCAACAAATGCATGTGAAACGTTTGCTCAGAAAGGTAGCATAAAGCTGGACTTAAAACAAACAAAGCTGAACAAAATACTCAACTATAAGTATATTTTGACGATTTTATCTTGATAGTCAGAGAAAGAAATCGAATCATAATAGAGAAGAAAGAAGAAAACCCACTAAATATCCTAACGCACTGGAGTGCAACGTATATAAACTTAAATTTAGTGTAGAAAAGATACAGCAGATTTATTACCGAAAGGCTAAAACTAGCAACTTTTTTTCTGCTCATAAAATGGCAAGGGATCTCCTTAAGAAGACAAGATGCTATAACCTACCTAGACTTTGTACTAGATAAGAAATTAACATGGATCTCCCACTTAACGTCAGTTAGGGAAAAAACAAAAGCAGGCAATAAATAAACTAAACTGAATAGTGGATACCGCATGGAATCTTAAAGAAGACTGATTAAAGAACTGAACTTAAGAGCCATAGAAAGAATGATGTTGTACGGCAGCTCAGTGTGAATGAATAACACAAAAAGGCTGTGCCAAAAGCTACAGCAAATCCAGCAAACAACGTTGCTCAAAATCAGCTCAGCTTTTAGAGCAACATAAACAGAAGCACTGTAGTTTCTCGCAGGGACAATGACTCTGGACTTAAAATGGGCAGATGGAAAGCACATTCTACAGGCTCTTTCACTATTAGGAAGGCGTTAAGAGCAACAATAATATAATATTTCATAGTGAAATTATCGAGCACTCATATAAGCAAACACGCCTACACCTGGCGCAAGAGACTGAAGTACCCTGGTCCAAGCTCCTTCCATTGAAGACAAAACGAAATCTTTATTGACGGCTCGAAGTCAGAAAATAGCATGCAAGCAGCATTTAAAGACAACAAACACTGAAGTTTTACCACGAAAAATTTAGATTTAGCAATCATGCTGCATTTTCGAAGCGGAGTTCTACGCTCTTCGCAAGGCAGCCTTATTGGAAAGGAAAAGCATAACATGAGCTTGCTACAAAGAATTCAAGAAAGCAACTCAAATGCACAGCATATAGCACCAGGTCCACAGCACGAAACTTGTTAGCAACGCTAAAGACAATCCACCCTACTCTGGGCCATATAGCGATCAGGAGTAACGAAAACGTAGACGATGAAGGATGAGATAGACGTGAAGGTTGCAGTCTCAAAAGAGGCGGCTAAAAACTACATAAAGTCGGCATTCTTATAAAAATGGCAGGAAAGATGGAACGACAAGCTTTACCCCTGCAGTCCTTCCCCAAACCTCTCTCCAGTGATTAAAATCTAATTATTATTATCTACAAGCTGTACTAACCATGGGAAATTCCCATAATGCTACATACGCTTCTTGAGAAATAATGTAGACTGTGTTCGCGGCACCAGAGGAGAAGAAGCTAAAGCCCTTTACTATATACTTCACTAGAAGGAGGAGAAAAAGGCTGATGCCCTTCACTATATATACTAGACTGTCACAGAACTTCAGAATTATGGAGTAAACACCTGCCACCAAACTACCATAATCTTTCCCTTACAAGGCTTACAAATATAGAGTTTAAATGTAAGTCATCTAGTGCAGTCCTAGAAGATACACAGAAGACGTATATATATTATTATTATCATCATGGAAGAAATAGTAAGCGAAATTGGCTCTTTTTCGCATTATACATGGGAAAAACCTTGAAAACCAGCCAAGCAGCTAGTCTGTTTGCCTGGGATCCAACCTGGGTCGAACCCACAGCATTCAGAAGTCTTAATCACTCGGCCACTAGTGGGGACCGTTTATCTGCAAGGGCGGGAGGGACTGGTCTTTCGAAAAGGGTGCCAACACTTTTTGTTGAGTTCCACATCGTTCGCCAGGGAGCAAAGTTTCCGTCATGCCGGATCGTCCACTTGAAAAGTCTTAAAATCTTGGAAAACAGACGCCAACATGCACAAAGTTGTGGGCATCTTTTTCAAGTTGACAGCCGCTTGACGATACTAAAGGGCACCCAGACATAAAAGCACAAATGTGCAGGCAGCCTAATGAAGTTTAGTATCATGAAGAGTTCGACATTCATATAAGTTGCCGCGACAAATATGTGAAGGTGCTATTCTTGGCGAACAGTTACTCACTGCGTAAAGGTGCCAGCATCTTTAAAATATTTTATCAAATTATCCGTAATTCAGGGCAAGAAAATTTCTTGTTTTTTTCAACGGAACAGAGATTTAGATAAAACAATTATGAATTTGCAAGAAGCTAATGACGACAAGGTTAAGACGTTGAGTTTAATATGGCCATTAGTTTACCTTCAGATTTTTTTAGTGTATCATTAAATCCTTTTCTTCATATGAGTTTATCTTTTTTTGCGAGCATGAATTCTACAGTTATGAGTTATGTATCATCCTTTAAAGCAGCGTCTCGGCCATCGACGTCTTTGAATATTTCTCGTATTCCTGTTAGTCCTGAACGCCCCTGTTTGTCTTGGTTCGAACTCTAAATAAACTACCAGTTTTCAGCGGTCTTTAACCGCCTCGCCACTGAAGTGGTTTAAAAAAAGTACTATAGAATTAATCTGAAATTTATATTCTATAATAACAGGTCTTATAAAGAAGATGCAACGGAAGCATCGCAAATGTTCTAATATCGAGAAAACTGTCAATTCATATCAATTGTGTATGGTCTGTTTACAAAAAGGCATGAATTATTTCTCAAATTGTTTCATTGTGAAAATATTACTACTATTCATAGGCAATAGTTTTAACTATACACATAAGAAGTAGCATAGGAAAATTATGCAAAATTTTATAGTGATATCGTCTATTTTTAATGATGTTTAAAATTCAAGCATATTTATATCATTTAATAATTTAACATTTATAGAAGTTGTAAATTACTTTTCTATTTCTTGACGTACAGAAGCTATCTACAGATTTCTGTGTACCTGTCTCTTGCGTAGCAGCCAGAGACTGTGGAAGTACGTCTCCGTTATTTCTCAGTATTTGAGCAACATCTTAATCAGTCAGCACCACAAATAAGATAACTTGGGCATTTTAATTTAACATTTAACTATTCGTATTTAATTTAATACATATTATTTTTATATTTTACATAGGTTTATTATTCATTATTTATTATTTTAGTAATTAATTTTGTTTGCTTTTCTATGCAGCCTTCTTCAAGGCTCAGTCACTTTTAAATCATTCTTGGCAGAATATATCCTATGTCAAAAATATTCGCATTTTAGAAATTTTTTTTTCTGATGGCATCAAAATCATGAACACCTATATTTAAATTTTTCTGAAGAAATCTCTATAATTCGTGCATTTGAAAGAAAAATGCTGCTGTGATAACATTTTTAATACTATGTACATTACAATAAGAAATATATATGTATATGTCTTTCTAAATATAAGGGAAAAGACAAGAAAGGAGAAATGAAGAAATATTACTTTCAGTTATATACGTATGACTCCCAAAAACCTGTAGAAACTGAAGTAGCTTTCCATCAAAATAAATGGCAGTGTAATGATTACGGGCAGTTTTCTTAGCAAGATACTTTTTTTTTTAATATACGAATCAGTTATTTGTATCTATAATTAAAGGTTCAGTCCCGGTTTTATGATGTATGATCCATTAATAATCTATGAAACCCCTAATGGAAAAAACATAAAAAACATTATTATAGAGAAAAATAAATAAATAATCTGGAAGTATGTCATGTATTAACGATAAGACTACACTCAGTGCTTTCACATGCCGCGGGGCAACTCGCAAATTTGTTACAGCTAAAATTTCCAGATTATTTAATCTGGAAATTTTAATCTGTGCTGCCATCTATCGAGAAAAATGTAAGGGAAACGTTGTGCATTCAGATTTTGTAAACAAGGAAGTTCGTAATCAGGTATAACACCGAAAATACAGACAGTTATAACACCTTAACACCGAAAAATCATGTAGTTAATGTAGATGATCATTTAAACAGACATACTATAGTAAAAAATAATTAAATCTTCAAAAATAATATTTTTAAAAAGTGTTAATTTTAAAAATTTCAGATTATTCTTAAACACTTCAAAACACAGTTTACCATTAAAATTTAATATATATATATATGTGTGTAAATAAGTAAATGAATAGACCAAAAAATTTTAAAATATTAAAAATAGCACGTGAAATACGCGTGTTTCACTTCTTAAGTCAAACTCATAAAACTAAATCTTTATAAAACTTTAAATGATGAAAATTAAAACTTAACTCAAATTGAATTTCAGTTTGAAAGCTCCAGCATTTGTTTACACACTTTTCTTTCAAACATAAAATGGTATAAATGATAAATATCACGACTTTATATTATCAGCTTAAGTAAAATTACGGAAAAGAAATGCACGTTTCTCAACCAGAGGGAACATAATTTCAGGGGGAGGGAATGCAGTCAGTCTTATTCACCTATTAAGTATTTAGTTTTAGTTCATGAATATTTGTTTCTGTGCTTTTTCTTGCTTAATTTATGAAACACGTTAAAAAATAATCTCAACTGAAATAAATGTATATATATTTGAGTTTCAGAGAGGAGGAGGGGGATGATAGTCTAGCACTGGTGAAAGGGCAAAAAATTTTTAGAACCACTGGTATAATCTATGTGTTAATAAAAATGCCTCATTATTGTTATTTAATTTTATTTTGGATGTAGTTGGTAGATAGTGTGCAGAAGAAGTACAGTTAGAAATTTTGCTAACCATATATTAACGAGTACTTGAGAAGTATTTTATTCATTGAATTTGTGATATAAAATGATACTCGATGCAAAATGTTATTACGAAATACAGATAAAATAACTATTTAAATGATTTACTTTCTTATAATGATGAATAATGTCCTTAGGAGAGAAATAAAAAATCCCATGCATCGGCGACTGGTAACAACATCTGTTTACCATGAGCATACATTTATCTATTACTGAAAACAAAAACATGCCTTGAAGAAAAACTAGTAAAGACAATAATAATAAAAAAAATTCTGAAAGGTTTTAGATTTTAAATTACGTTCAAAGGGGCGTTTTTTAAAGTTTTGTGAGGCATTTTTATTTATTAAATATCATGTTCTTCGCACTTAAACCATAAAATTCAGTTCAACAGCAATATCCCAAAATAATTTTAAAATGAGAATATCTTTAAAGTTTCTGCTACACAGTTCCGCGCGCTTTAGATAAAAAGGTCCCCCCCCCCGTAGAGTGGTGCCATTGCTCGCTTTTAAATCTTTTGAGTTTGTTCATCCAAAATTCGTTAAAGTTTTACAAAATATGAAATCGATAATAAAACAAATTCCAAATTCGGGCTTCCAGATGCGCATATTCGGGTGGAAACGTACGTTATTCAAAATTGGATGGCTCTAGGTGCCGTTGTTTTATCACATTTGGAGAAATATATATACATTTACGCAGATTCTTCATTATTTAATTTCTTTAAATATAATACAGGGCTGCAATATTTTGTGGCAACAGCTTGAAAAGTGATACAGACTTTTAATGTTTCCGACGCAAAATCGCAAAACGAAAACAATAATCCTTCAGGGAGAAAGCCCCTTTGGCCTAATAATAATAATATGCTATAAATAAAATTTAAATTTAAATATTCTGACAATAAAATAGGAAAATTTTCTTGAAAACATTTTAGCAAGTGCAAAACAGAACAGACTCAGGCTTACTTCACTTTTTATATATTGACAAAGTACAGAGGCTGTTCGCACATTTTTTAGACGATTTTGGTAAGCGGTAATAAAAAATCGTTTGCTGCAAAAGAAGTAATTGCAAATGTACTATGTTTTTAAAAGTCAAAATTATCGTCTGTGGCTTCAAAGTTTTGTTTTTATTCAAAATGGCGAATTTAACAAAGCAGTGTTTCGAAGGCTACATTTACGCTCTTTCCGAAGAGAAATATGCATACTACTTTATCCAAAAACGATGTGATATCTAAAGCGTCGATAAATAATATCATCAACAAGAAAGGAAAACAACGTCAAATTGGAGCCTGGAGTGGGACAAAAATTCCAAACGAGTGTCCAAGGAAAAAACGGACATCTTCGACTATTGCAAAGGTACGTTTTTTAATGTTAAAAGAAAATCCCCCTAGTCAAAGGACAATTGGAAAATCATTAAAATGCTCGGTGTCCACTGTAAACAAAATGATAAACTTTGATTTAAATCTTAAGAAAGCGAAAAAACGCAATGTGCATCGTCTTCTTCCAAAGCATATCGCTCGACGCAGGACACGCTGCAGAATTCTATATGAGAAACACTTATTCAAAGAAAAATGGAAACCAATTGTCACAATAGATGAAGCTTGGGTGTTTTTAAATGATTGTTACAAAAAAAGAGCCATTTATTATCATAAAAGGGTAGAAAAAAATTTAAGTACATGGTTCAAAGAATCGGAAGAAAGTTTTTCTAAGGGATTCATGATTGTTGCTGGTTTTTCTTATAATGGCGAGTTAAAAATAAAGAGAGTGCAAAAATATGTCAAGATTAACTCCAAATACTATCAGGAACATATTTTATCACAAAGTTTTCTGAATGAAATACCATCGCTTTACCCACAGTGCCATCCATCTGTGAGACTCCATCGGGACAAAGCTAGCAGTCACACATCAAAATCCACTGTAAATTTCCTAAAAGAAATGGAACAAAAAACTGGTATCACGGCCATACCCTTCACTGATATCCCTACTAAATCTCCCGATGTGTCACCTATTGATTTTTGCTCTTTCAGACTTTTAAAACTGCATTATCCAAACGTTGTCCCAAAGCCCTAACAGGACTCTGGAAAGCTGTTCGGGAGGAATGGGATAGAATACCTCTTCTGACACTTCGAAAGGCATTATTATCCTGGAAATTGCCGTGTCGAAAGATAGTTCAGAATAGGGGATGTCAAATAGAACATTTAAAACACAAGAATTGTATGTAATTTGGTTTTGTGAATGCAATATACAACATCTAAAAAATGTGCGAACAACCTGTATTTCAGAAAATGGGGAAAAGCTAGATGTTTTCATATTTTTAGAATCGACACAACTATTTGAGTTACTAGAATTCTAAGGAACTGTTTAAATAAATCTGAAAACGTTCTTAATTCATAGGATTTAAATGATATGGACAGACACGCTCTATAACCTTTTTTCTGTGAAAATACATATAAACTAAAACAGATAAATCTCACAGTAATCAAGGCTTAGAAATGTGATGAATAATTAAAACTGCTGCTTATAATATTCAGCCGCCCTGTTTTCGGGATGATTGTTGAGCTGGCTGCAACAGCTTTGGGCTCAAGCTCCAATCCCAGAAAAGGCATGGATATTTATATCTAGCTTTCAGACCCCGACCCCGGGTGTACTATCGGTCTACCTCTTGACTCTTGAGGCTTACCCTGAGCAGCGCTCTCAGTGATGAGAAGGCTTAATGGGCATTTCCGATCAATGTTTGAAATGTCTGATCGTATGGGTAAAAATATGTTATTCACAACAAATGATAAGTATGAATCAGGTATATGACACTAACCATCAGTGTTCGCCAACCACATCTGGATCATCACCCGCCTTCTTCGAGCTACTTTTGTAACTTGCTTCAGCCTTCCTCTTTATTTCTATGCATTTTCTCTTTCTCTTTATATGTATAGCTATATAAAAATTTGTGTAATTTATTTAATCTTTTATAATTCTGTTTAATTAGCATATAATTCAATTAAATAATTATTTAGTTTATGAGCATACCAAAAATTCCATTTATTAAACAGCCATTATTTCTTTGGAAGTTTTGCCAATGTATATGCTAAATAATGTATTTTAATTTCTCAGCCATTGTTACGAAACGATTACGAAACGAATGCGAAATTCCAAAGGCGAAGACAACAATTGACAATTCTGATGCGAATGCTACCTTTGTTTCGACGAGTTTACACATCGGTGGTTAATTGATCTTGTTTGGTACACAAAATTGAAGACGACATTTCTGGTTTATATTTTAATAAAAAACACCAACAAGATATACTGTAATACAACAGCATCGCAACGGCGAACGAACAGTTACACAATGTAAACACAATATTTGTTTGGCGTAACAGCGCCCTCTATACTATAAAAGTTGCAACACACCCCACCTGTACTCTGTTAAGAGTACACTAAATTTACATATCAATAATAAATGTTCATATAATCACAAATCAATACTGAAAATTATATTACAAATTAATACTATATGACACAAACACATAATATACATAACTGTTAAACTTCAAAAGGATAGATCAGTTGGACGGGTCTTCGATAAAGTCCTTGAGAAGTACGAATCAAACATGAACGCACATACCCATCTCTACCTTTATAAACTTCTTCTATAATTCCAAGGGGCCATAATAATTTTGATTTCGTCGACCCCTCCAGCAATACAACCTCACCCTTTTTAAGATTGCTTTCAGGAGATGGATTTAGAAAAGTGTGCGCAGAACGTAATTCAAGGAGATAATTCTCCTTCCATTTTTTCCAAATTTGTTTCAAAAGGTTAGTTTGATACAATTTTCTCCTAGTCAAAGTCTGCCTGTTAATTGGTTCATTCCTGAAAAGGTCGGCGAAATGTACAGGATAAGAAACATTTTCTTGCCCTGGAAACAAGAAATGGGCAGGTGTGAGAGCTTGTGGCTCTTTTATTTCATTGTGGACATAAGTAAGAGGTCTGTGATTTAGAACTAATTCAATTTCTGATAGAATAGTCATCATTTCTTCAAAGTTAAGAAGAGCCTTTCCGAGAACCTTTCTTAAAGGTTCTTTGATGCTTTTCATAAGCCTTTCATAAAATCCACCCCACCAAGGCGCGTGAGGCGCAATATATTGCCAAGTTATGCCGTTTATTGAAATGAAATCTTTTAATTTTGAATCGATTATAATTTTTGCAAATTCTTTCAGAATTTCATTAGTGGCTCTGAAGCTCTTAGCATTGTCGGAAATGATAACTTTACAATTTCCTCTCCTAGCTAAAAATCTCCTTAATGACAAAATAAAATTTTTTGTTGACATATTTGTGATTAATTCAATGTGCACAGCTCTAGTTACACTGCATGTAAATAATGTTATGTAAGCCTTTTGAGGCGTATCATTTCCAGATTTTATTAAAACTGGGCCGGTGAAATCTATTCCTGTTACAGTAAAAGGAGGGTTTTCAGTAATTCTATTTTTTGGTAGTTGACTAGTTATTTGTTTAGCTGGTTTCAACTTATATTTTCGACAAATTAAGCAGTTACCTAACACTCTTTTTACAATCTGTCTACCTCGTGGAATCCAAAATCTAGACCTAATTTTGGCGAGCGTAAATGTCACTCCACCATGAAAAATTTTATTATGCTCTCGAATAATAATTAATTCTGTAAATCTAGATTGCTTAGGAAGAAGCACAGGGTGAGCCTCATCCTTTGTAAATTCTCCTTCTTCTAATCTTCCTTTTATGCGCAATACACCACAACTGTCGAGAAATGGGGCTAAATTCGAAAGTGGAGATTCTTTAGGAATCGACTTACCGTTTTTAATGTTCTGTAATTCTAGGTTAAACTCAATGTTTTGCTCATGTTTTATCCAGTCTAGTTCTGCATTTTGAAGTTCTTCAGCTGTGAGGGGACCTGCAACTGTTTGTCGTTTTTGAAGTTTATTAACAAACCGTTTAACAAGTGCAGTTACTCTTAATACTTTTAACAAACAACTATATTTCCTTAAATCTAAAATAAATTCAGAATTTTTTACCAAGCATTTATTTTGCACTATTTTTTCAAATTCCGTTTTTAGCTCTAAATCTACGTCTGTAGATTTTAAGTTCTCCCTTTCAGTTGGCCAGTATTTAGATGACTGACTGAGCCACGGTGGACCGTGCCACCAAAGCTGGTTCGAAGCTAAATTTGCTGCAGAAATTCCTCTGGACAGGATATCTGCAGGATTAACTTTTCCAGGACAATGAGCCCAATTGATGATATCTGATAAAGATTGAATTTCTTCTATTCTATTTTTTACGAAAGTTTTGTATTTACTGGATTGTCCCTTAATCCAATATAACGTAATCATCGAGTCGGTCCAAAAATAACTAGATGTATTAAATTTTAAACATCTACTTACTTGACGGGCTAATCTTGCGGATAACAAAGCTCCCATTAATTCTAGTCTTGGTAATGTAAGACCTTTCAGAGGAGCTACACGACTTTTAGAACAAATAAAACTAATACTTATCCTTCCATCTTCAGCTATAGCTCTTAAATACAGCACTGTTCCATAGGCTAAAAGAGAAGAATCTGAAAAAGAATGAATTTCAAATGAAATAAATTTACAGTTCAAATTTGACAAATAACATCTAGGAATCATGACATCTTCTAAGTGTTCGACTTCACTGCACCACAACTGCCACTTGTGATCCAGTGACGATGGAAGTTTGTCGTCCCAGTCCATATCATGAGTCCATAGTTCTTGTAGAATGCACTTCAATTTTATGATGAAAGGCCCTAAAAATCCGATAGGATCATACATATGACCCACTACTCGAAGGATAAACCTTTTCGAAGCAGTTCCGTTTTTGATAAACTTTGATAGTTCTTTCACGTTGAAAGATATACTGTCCGCATCTGGGTCCCAAACTAGACCCAACACCTTGGATGGTGAGTTAAGTCCCGTCGTACCTGAACTCTTCTCCTCATCGATGTTGACCTCAGCATCCTTCCACAGCTCGCGAAGTTTCAGGGAATTGCTTTTCCATTTTCGTAATATCATGCTACCTCTTTTGAGAATTTCCACACTTTCAGTAGTAATCTTCAAAGCCGCTTGCAAGTCTTCTTCACCCCCAACCAAATCATCGACATAAAAACATTCTGACAATAATTTGCAAGTATCGGGAAATTCTTGTTTACATTTATCAAAATGATATTTCAGAGTTGCAGCTAATAAATATGGACTTGGTTTCAGTCCAAATAAAACTCTACTAAAGTTCATTTCTTGATATGCATTAGAACCGATATCATCAATCCAAAAGAACCTAGTAAATTTTCTGTCATTAGGATCGATCAAAATTTGTAGATATGCTTGCTTTATATCGGCTGTGAAGGCGATTGTATTTTGCCGAAATTTTAAGATCATTTCAAATAGATTTGGATATAAATTTAGTCCTTTGAATAAACAGTCATTAATCGAAAGTTGTCCTCCTTCATGGGAAGAACCATCAAACACGATTCTAAGTCGACTAGTAGATTTGTCCTCGCGAATGACCGCATGGTGGGGTAAGTAGAATGACTGCTCAAAACATGACAATTCAATATCTGACGATGAGTTCTCAATGATACCTTCCTTACGATAATTATCAATTACCTTTTTATAATCCTCAAAAAAAGCTATATCATTTCTAAATCTCCTAACCAGACCTTCGAAACGTTTCCGAGCCACTTCCCTATTATTCGCCAATTTCTCCTGCATACCTGGTTTCCACGGCAACTTTACACAATATCTTCCATCTACGAACCCAACAGAGTTATTAAATTCCTCAAGTATTTCTTGTTCCACTAAAGTCAAACACTCCGTTTCTTTGTTTGTAATACCTAAACTTTCTAGTTCCCAGAAACGCCTGAGTTCGGCTGATACAGTGCTTTGATCACCCAACACTACGTTTACAACAGCAGTCTTACTCAGATCATCACAATTTCCTTGCAAGGACCATCCAAGTTCAGTGTTTACAACTACCAATGACGTATTTAATCTTTCAAAACCCTTTGTCAAATTCCAATAAAAATCTGAACCTATTAACAAGGAAATTTCATTATCATCGAACGCTTGATTATATCCCCACGTTAAAGTGAATCCCTTAGCTTCCATTTCAGCCCTCGTACTCTCATTCGGCAAATTAATCGTAGCCCTCGAAATTTCATCTGTTTCCAAAGCCTGTATTACAACTTCATTTCCGTCCAAGATATTTCGCAATCTCACTTCCACTCTGCGACAAGTTTGCAACCAAGGATCCTTTGCTCCAAACGAATAAATCTTTAATGTTTCTGACCCTAGACATTTTAATCCCAACTTCATAGATACATTTCTTTTAATAAAACTCTTTTCACTCCCATTATCAAACATTGCAATAATTATAGCTGATGATTTACGACCAATAATTTCTGTCCTAACACACTGCAATAAAATCACATTCCTATCATTTACAACTGAATTCGAAATAGTAGGCTGAATTTCCAGTTCATTTGGGCTTTTATCTTCCGGATTCGAATTAGATTTACATTTGCTAGAGTTTTCAAATTTAAAACAAATAGCTTTGGCATGTCTGCCAGAGCAGAATGAACACTGTTTAGCATTACATTTTTTCACAAAACAATTTGTGTTACAACACAACAAACATCTCTTTTCCTTAATTAATTTATCCCTTTTTTGTTGCACCGTCATATTTTCACATTCAATCTTACAGTGACCTTGACCGCAAAATAAACAAACTTGCGAAGTTTTCGTCATAAATTCTGTTACTGACGCGTGTTGATTGCTACGACTCCGAGGGAAATTCCCTTTCTGGTTTCGAAAATTATTTTGTTTGTGTAGGTTAGAATTAAAATTATTATATGAAGATACATTATTGGAATTAATACGGAACGCTTTTTCTCTTGCACTTATGGCATTATGTAAAAACTTCATCAATTCCCGTAAATCATGACAATTATTTATATTTTGCTTCGAAAATTCAAGAGCCAATTCTCCTGGCAGATTTTTTAGTATTATGTTAGTCAGCATTGTTGTGTATGTTTCCGATTTGACATTCAATTCCTCTAAACATCTAATTTGAGTTTGGGCTTCAAAATAAAGGTTCCGAAGAGCCTGAATGTTAGAAGCATTTTTTACGGGAGTTAGATTTAATAAATTTGACAAGTGAGCATTTATTAAAATGTCTCTTTGTCCAAATGTTTCGGAAATTAATTTAACAGCCTGTTTATAGTTTTCTGGAGTAATTGAGAAGCCTTTAATGCTAGCAAGGGCTCTACCACCTAACAACGACTTTAAATAGCAAAATTTGTCTACATCAGTTAAATTAGAATTATTATGCACAGAATTCTCAAACTGATTCCAAAAATCTAAATATTCTGAAGGTTCACCATAGAATCGAGGAAGCGAAAGTTTAGGGAGTTTAGTTCTGTTTTCTAAATGCACAGTTTTATTTTCTACATGAATATTTTCTGGGTTTAATGTTTGTTCACATGACTGATATGGAACCTTTCCGATTGATTTAATTTTGTTTTGCAATCTTACTTTAACTGGTATTATTTTTTCGTTATAATCATCTACCGAACTAATTTCATCCTTAATTTCGCTTTCTTCCTTCAACAATTCATCAATGTCACTATTTAGTATGTTAACAATTTCGATTTTACTATTCAACTGTTCTAAATATGAATCACATACATCTATGTCGATATCCGATTCATTCAAATATTTGTTTATTTTTTCTACTAACTTTAGAGTTTGTTCTCGATGTGTGTCACGCTTAGTTCGCAGCTTTAGCAATTTAGCCATTTTCACAATTTCTAGCAACAAATTTTACCCTTCGAATACTTTAACAATAAATAAATTCTAATTACAGAATTCTAAGAAAACAAATTGTAATTTTCAACAACAAATCACACTTTCAGCATTAACACCAAATTGTAAGAAAATACAACAGATTCTTACTTGTAAATACATTAGAACTTCCTAAACATAAATGCAAACATTCTGTATATACGAAAACGAAAGTTTCAAATTTTTAACCAAAACAAGATCAACGACATCAAATAGCTTTACTACTTCAAAACTTCAACAATTACGAAATATTCTATTCAAACAAATTTTCAACAAAACTATTTACTCACCCCACCAAGCGACGTTCCCGGACGATGTCACCACATGTTACGAAACGAATGCGAAATTCCAAAGGCGAAGACAACAATTGACAATTCTGATGCGAATGCTACCTTTGTTTCGACGAGTTTACACATCGGTGGTTAATTGATCTTGTTTGGTACACAAAATTGAAGACGACATTTCTGGTTTATATTTTAATAAAAAACACCAACAAGATATACTGTAATACAACAGCATCGCAACGGCGAACGAACAGTTACACAATGTAAACACAATATTTGTTTGGCGTAACAGCGCCCTCTATACTATAAAAGTTGCAACAGCCATAAAACGTTATATGTGTCTACCTGTATGCTCAAAATTGTAATAATCTAGTGTTACAGAAATGGCTATAATATTTGAATTTAATCAATTCCATGAATGAGCTTAGTAGAAAGGTTGGTTCATTAATGAGCATTAAGTTTCATTAAGAAATCAATAACAGAAGATGTAAATTACCGCATTCAATAATTTACAAGCGGTTTCTCCGTTTCATCAGAAGATCACGTTTAGTAATGTAATCTTGATGCACTAAACATGATGTTTATACTAAAGTACTGATTATTATTTTGGGAGAAAAATGCTTATAAACGTACCGCCAGTAATACAGCCTACTGAAAAATCTAACGCCCCCTGCCCAGCATTTAAAGCCCTCGATTATTCAAACACTGCCAAAGGGTTAATACCTACAGAAAAACTGCTTTACAGTTCAATGGACATGTGAAGAAATGTGATGCATAATATAACAATATTCATATTATTTACGATAGATGGCAGCAGTAGTATAATATGAAGAGTGTTTCTCAATTTTTTTTAAATACTTTTCGTAACTTTCAGACAACTACAATTGACTATTAAATTATGCGGGTTTAAATTACTAAATTTGTTTATACGAGAATATTTTTCAATAAATATGGTGAGAAAATTTTGGAAGCCTTAAACTAATTTTAAAAAATACTAGGGTACTTATTCATTAGTCTGTAAACGTAAATAAATAAATGAAATGAAACTCGTAGGAAGTGTAGCGGTTGCTACATCATAAACGTTATTTTTCTGTTTAAGAATAACTTTTTCACCACCATATTTAAGGGAAAACAACTTATTATTCACTTTTTAAAACAACATCATCCTACGGATATTTTCGTTTCTATTGTTGCTACTCACAGTCTACATAAAGTTGTACAAAAGAAAAGATTATATATGATTTGTAAAGTTACAAAAGCATAGAAGGTAGCCTGCTTTATCATTATCATCGTAAAATGAGCATAAATCTCACATGAAAGGTGAAAATTTGCTAATATATTGCCACCTGATGCCATTGGTACAGACTGAAATGTAAGCAAACTTAAACCTTAAATTTAACAGAACTACATAATACGCTACTGAAAAATTTCCTCAGCTACGTTGTGATGCTGAACCAAGCTCAGCTGTTCTGTTTCTTAAAGCTCTCCGTATGACACTAATCACTTAAGTCTAAAAAATTCGTTAATTCAGTAATCCGAACCATTGTAATAAAGAGTGATCTGTAGCAGTTCTCTGTTGATTTTACCAGTGTTGACTATATTACAGCCAAACGCAGTTACGCACCAAACCTACTAATATAATAACTTGTATATGAAGTGCACGCATTTATACTAAGTTTTGTACGTCGTCCTTTTTTGGAAAGGGCATTCTTTTAATCAGCTTTCTTGCCCTTGCCCCTTGTTTAAGAAAAGGTGTCAAATGTTTTTTATTTCGAAATTAAAAACATCTTGTGCTTTAATGATGGTGCTTAACTTAGTAATTTAAACATTTCAACCGGGATAGTGGTTAGCGATCCTGACTGCCTTACCGAAGGGACCGGTTTCGAATCATGAGAAGGCATGGTTGCTTGTAAATGTCTAGCGTCTGTGCGCTATGGCGGCACTCAAAATATGCGTCAAGCCTCCTCTCGAG
>KK120194.1:337726-359373 GCA_000611955.2 Stegodyphus mimosarum
GGAGCCCCTCAGACTCATCCCTCCGGGGTGCTGTCGTTCAAACTTTGGGGCGGAACTGAGTAAAGTATTACTGTCACCCGTATAGTCTCAAGGCTCTTGCCAACGACAGTTACAATCTTGCACTCCTTGACGAGATGAATTTCGTGGGCTTGTTCTGATGCTACTGTCAGACAAGTGATATAAATAACAATAACAACAACACAGCACAAGGGATTTCGAATTTCTGGAGTTAGCTGCGATCAACTCTCAGTGACCTTAGTTCTCCCGGCACTGTAACACAAAGAAAAGCTGCCGATTTTTCGTTAGTTTTCTTTTCTTTGCCATCTTCCATCACGATCATTAAATGCCAGAAAGCGCTGTGATTGACTAAAGGGGAGATCTTCAAAGTTTTCCACCTCATAAGTTGCTTCATACCTCATAAGTTGGCAGCATTTCTTAATAGTCACTTATTTGTCTTCCCTCCCAGTTTCCGTATAGAATGTACTTCATTTGCATTTGTTTTGCTCGTTCTAAAATATTTAGCGGGACTGGCTATATAAAACATTCCACTCCTTTCATTTCGCACATTTCTGTTAAACTGCACATATTTTTTGTGTTCATCACATCTAGTAATATTAAAAGCTGTTGTTCCCATAAATAAATTATGAAACTGGCGAGAAAAAGTTAAATAAATTATGAAACTGGCAAGCAACTAGTTTCGTGTAACAAAAAATTGGGGAAATGGTTTCGAATTACTAGCGGCAACTATTAATTCACAAGAAGCAATGTGTATTTTTTATCAAAATGTATTTAAAATCGAATTTATGGGTGTTTTATTGTTAAGACAGCATAAACAACCAGACTGTCATAATAATAAAAGTGATATATTATCATACGGCTCTTTAATTGATAAGATTATCCTGAAAGCAAATTCTAAAGAATAAGATATAATTGTTGCGTTAGAAATAGTTCAAGATACCACGCAGTTAAATGCTATCATTTCTATAACTCATAAGCCTGTAGCTTAAAATTAAATCTAAAAATATACCAAGAACCTAAATTAGCTGCAAAACAATCTAGCGGTAGAACGAACTCTGACATGTGCTCATGAAAAGATGTTTAAAAATAGTATAAGGTATTTTCTCTTTCATTTTCGCATGCTTACGTGGTGTAATTGGAAGCATACTCGATGCGTATTCCAGAGGTCTAGGGTTCGAGTCCCCAGACCATTAAAGGATTGCATAATTTTTCACAATTTCTGCTTAAAAAAAAAACCCTAATCACTCTTCAAGTAGAGCCCGAACTAAAAGGGGACAGATAATAATTCGTCATCACCAGGTTTTGGCAACTGAGTCCCCTAATCTCCAGTCACCATTTAAAAGCGGGAGTATATAAGGCGAGGGCACTGCACATTTTTCGCGTTTCTTGCTCTAAAAATCTAACGGCTGTACAGTAGTTTTGAACGAACCGGCAAATCATGATAAATTTCCATATTTTTCTTCAGATAATAATACTTAAAAAAATGGGTACGTTCTCAGTGCATGTTCAGTATCTCAGTATGCTTCATATAAATGAAAACATGAAAATATTTCTAGTGCGTGCTCAGTATTTTAATATTAAATTAGGTACAATGAGTTATCTAGTTGACTTTTATGAGAATACAGATAAAAGCGTAGATAGTATATTCTAGTGTTTGAAAAATACTGTGAACAATTTGCCGTTATAATGAACAAGAATTTCCTATTTTAGTGTAGGTAAAGCAAACTGTAATTTTGGAATGAAGTATACACTGGTGTGCAAAAATTAAGGACGAAGTCGAAAAATTAGCATATCAGCTGAACGAAGAAGCAGAGCGGACAGAAAGACCAATCAGGAGATTAAGTAAGGTGATGTACGGTAGCACATGCGCAGATATGCAGGTAGACGTAATGAGGGAGTGTCTGAGTAGTATAAAGCATGTTGTCGGTGTAAGATCAGTATTTCTGGCAAAGAGCTTGCACGCCGTATAGCAGTTAAAATCACACCGAGTTGCTGCCTCAGCGAGAAATGGCGAATAATCAATCTGTTAGACGACATCTGGATGCTTTTACCCGAGGTCGAATCATTGGGAAGTTGGAGGAAGGCCGCAGTGTGACAAGTGTGGCTGCAGAGTTCGGAATTGCTCACAGCATCGTTTCACGACTTTGGAGACAATTTCAAACTACAGGAACAGCTATCCGGGGGTTTAGTAGTGGTCGTCCACGAGGAACCACACCCGCAGATGACCGGTATATTGCCTTACAGGCCAGAAGAAACAGGCGGCAGACAGCGGGAGAAATCGCTAGACACACGACACAGGCGACTGGACGACCGATATCGCGTTTTACCGTGGCCAGAAGACTGCACGGTGGTGGTCTGTTTGCACGACGCCCTGTACGGTGTGTACCTCTAACGCCTGCCCATCGGAGAAGGCGTTCTCTGTGGTGCCGGGAACACCGGAATTGGAGAGACAATGAATGGGGACGAGTACTCTTTACAGATGAGAGCAGATTTAGTCTGAGTTGCGATTCTAGACACATACACATCTGGACAGAGCGGGGAACACGCAATAACCCCTTCAACATCATCAAAAGGGACTGTTTTGGAGGTCGCGGAGTTCTCGTTCGAGCAGACATAATGCTTGGTAGCCGGACCGACCTTCATATCTCCCAAGGAGGTTCGTCACCTGGGACTGCTATTGTAACGAGGTTCTTCTTCCTTACATGCGTCTTTTCACAAGGGCTATGGGTCCTCAGTTCCTCTTCATGGACGACAACGCTCCACCTCATCGCACAGTTACTGTCGAAGAGCTGTTGGAGAGTGAAGATATTGAACACATGGATTGGTCGGCAAGGTCTCTGGATCTAAATCCCGTCAAGCATGTACGGAACTTACTAGGGAGACCCGTGGAAGCACGTAACTTATCGCCAGTAACGATTCCGAAACTGCGATTGGTGCTACAAGAGGAACGAGCAGCAGTGTCTCAACAGCTCATTAACAACCACATATCCAGCATGCACAAATGATCTGAAACCTGCTTAGCAGCCAGGGGAGATCATATCCCCTATTAAAGACCGGATGTTTCTTACTGGACACCCATCACAGGGATGTTTCGGCCTTCAGTCGCATTGCGCTCCATGCTACTTTTTCAATAAAGCTTCTTTTTATCCCTCTGATTTCTCTTTTAGTAAGTGTTGCCTACATTACTCATGTCCTTACGTATTGGGGATCTTACGGTATTAAATGTGTTGATTTGGAAAGCTTTTGTACAAAGTTATATTGAAAAAACCGTCTCGTCCTTAATTTTTGCACACCAGTGTATTTATACTTCTGTACTAAGATCGCTACGTTAAATGAAGGTGTCGTTAAAATCAATGGCAAATGCTCAGATTTTACATCATATAGCAAAATGTGCCATGTTTAACTTGAGTGTGGACACAAAAAACATTATCCTAAAATTCTATGGCCATTTTTTAATATCATCAAAACATCAGGTAGCAAATGGCACATGGTTTTAAAAAGTGCTGATTATAAATGTATGAATAGTTGTAAAATAGTTTCAAATCTCTGAGAACGTATGGATGCAATTTGTTTGTCTCTTTATAGGAGACAACGGTACCCGCCTATGGGGTACCTTCATAATAAAGAGACCACAGTTTGCAGCCTCAGTAGCGCCAACGCCTATAAACGGCTATAGCCCGTCACTGAAAAGAAAAAATGTTCAATGAGCAAATTAATACTATTTATTCTCATCTTACTTCAGTTGGATTATTTGAACCTGAGTTTAGGACTTGATTATTATAGCTTACAGTAAATGAATGCATAAAGGGAAAACAAGAGCTCGAAAGAAATCTAATATTTGTGGATAACTGTAAATTCACTTAAATTCTATAAAAATAAGGTAAATATAAATTTTGAAGCATTTAAAGTTAATAGCGGATTAAAAATCAATAACCATTCAAAAAAACATCCACATTTTTACAACTCCAATAAATGTTCTAAATCACAGTGATGGCTATTGAAACTGCCACGCCTTGATTAAAATCATTTAGAAGAATTATATCTATTTTAAAAATACATTATAGTAGCAGGACAAAATGCTTAAATTTCAGATAATTTTGAAACACAGAATATGCAGAAATCAGTACCTCAAACAACTGTATCTGGCAAATATAGCAGCTTATATATATCTGGGCATGGAGTCTAACAGACTTTCGGTATTGTATTCCATGCAGTTTCAATGCTATGTCGCATTTTACCTGTCGATTTGAATGGCAGTTGTAATTGTGATAGTCAATTTGAACCATTGGCCACAACTGACCAGATGTTTTCTATTGCGTAGGTATATGACGAACGCTCCGACCAGGACAGAAATCAAATATTCTGTGTATTTTAAAAAAAAACTTTAGTCCATAATGGAGAGTTAAAATTTATGTCTTCAGTAAGAAGTGGAGGCTCTGTGACTTAGTTTTCCTATCCCTTCCCTCTTCAATGCTTGACTAAATAGCCTCAGTCAATAAAAAATAATCTCTGTAACCCAACGTAAATTATTATAACGTCAGTAATATAACGATGGACGGTCAAAACTCCGAATATGCGGACTTGAATTGAACAAGAATCTACGGAGATATCATACCCTCAATTCAGGTGCTAGGCCTCTGTTACATAAAAGAAAACAAGATTCCAGCATCTGTGTCTATTGGTGACTTCATGTATGGACAGGATCATAACGATGCTGTGAACGAAGGAGGAATTTGTCAGAAAATCAAGCTACTGATGCATCTTATGCGTCACTACATACACCATCGTAAGCGATGGTTCTCAATCGTAGCATTAAAGGAAACCGAAGCAATAGTCACATTGCGGATATTCTATGGTGTTTCAGATATCTATGCAATACACTCTGTATGTATATAAATGCTGTACAATATACTCTGCATTTTGACCCAGAGTACGTCATGTGACTGTACGAGCTTTAACAGTGATGCTAACAAGATATTTGTCTTGTCAGGTATTGGTATGTGTTCCCAATGACATCATCACGCCGTTCTTTGCACCTGCTGGACTCTTCGATTTCAAATTCTCATATCAGTCATGGATATCCACTAAAGCAAACAGAAGTTCCGCAGAACGATAATCCGTGGTCATGGTAGGATAATGTTCTCCCTCGATCCAATTTTAAGATATGCTGATATGAACCTCCTTTTCTTACGGGAAGCATTACGTGGCCTTCGCCACAATAAACGAGGACAACGTCCGAATGAAAATTCGGCTTTTTCGTCTGCTCTTTTATACCAGTTCGAAGTTTTATTGTTTTTGCCTGCCTATGAAATGATAATTGTTTCCATGTCGTAGCAGTAAAGTGTTCTCTTTATTGATGAGATGAGGTTTAGTTTAACATTTGATTCTAAACGTGTTTATATCTGGAGGGTGTCAAGAATGCGAAATCTGCCTTCGAGCATTATGAAACGTGACCGTTTCTGTAATGCAACTGTAATGGTAAAGGAAGAATAATGATCGTTGGTCGTACGCCCCTACACGTTTTCAACAGCAGATCTGTGACTGGCAAGAGATATCGCGATGAGGTCTTAGAATATGTAAAATTTTTCAGAGGTGCATGCGGATCGGACATTGTATTTATGGACGGTACTGCTAGTGCACATAGAGTAGACCTAGTTGACAAATTTAACAGTTAAGGAAAAGACATTAAGCGAATAACTTGGCCAACCAAATCTTTTTGTCTTAACTCGATAGAGAACTTACTGAACTACCTTGGAAAAGCAGTTGCACTGAGACATCTTCTCCGACAGACGTGAAGCGCTGAAGAGCGCATTGCTGAGGAGAGAAAATTAATTTCCTAAACTCTAGTTAACAGCCATATTACATACATGACAGCATGCTGTTATATGTTTGTGCAGGTCAAGGGAGATCACATTCCATATTAAATTCATAAGCCTTAAATTTTTTGTGAGTTATTCCTTTTCTTTCTAAACTTTCCTTATAACATACTACTAGCACTTTTATTGCTTCATGCTGTAGTTTTTTATCATATGCAGTTTTCTATCTTAATTTTTTCCTATGTATTTACGTGCTATGATGTTACGTATCATTCCACCCAAATTCATAAAAATTTAGTTCAAAGTTTTTGAGAAATCCGTGGTTTCAGGTATTTAAAGATAATTTTAGACATGAACGCATTAAGCTGAATTGTTCATCGTACGGCTACACCTGTGGAAAATCATGTGAAAGTAATAACTTCTTGCTGCAGAGAGAAAGACTTTTTGCCAATATTTCAAGTAAAGGGTGATCTGAATGCATGTCCTGACATCGAAGTTATTTTTGCAATAAATAGTACAGCACATAATGCAAAAAACTGGAAACGGTGTCCACACCTCCAAATTTATTCTCAACGCACTTTTCCTGTATTGTAGAGTCATTAGTTCTCTTTGAAGCAGGAAACGTGAAATATGAGCAATGCCATCACCCGGGATTTGAACCTGGACCTCTCGAATGCGCACAGAGTGTATTTCCAGTTACACCACGAAGGCATGCGGAAAGGAAGGAGAAAATACCTTACATACTTCCCCCTTTTAAAGGGTGACTGGGGATGAAGGAAACAAATCGCCAAATGCTGGTGGAAACGAATTATCGTCCATCACCTTTTAGTTCGGGTTCCACTGTACAGTTATTAGGTTATTTTGAAGCAGGCGATGTGACAAATGTGCAATGTCGTCGCCGGGATTCGAACATAGATCTCTCGAATACGCTCCGTGTGTGCTATTGTTACACCACGAAGGCATGCTGGAAATAAGGAGAAAATACCTAAAAACATAATAATAAGGTTCTTTCTTCAATACCTATTACCTCTGCAGCTGATCTTAAGAATCTTGTGAGGATACATGAGAACAAAGAAATTCTTCAGTAAACGGAATATGATACATTTCGATGGCAACTGTACCATAACTTTAAGGTTATTGTAATTTTCTTGGTCTGTAAATGGCTTACACAAAATACCGGTGTTTCCTGTGTCACTCAGTTGCCAATGATTTACTTTATAAAAAGGACAGGCAACCATGCATATCTTTCACTCTTGGTATGAAAGGACTAACTTCAAAATCTTTTAGCAATAACTGTTACAAAAAAGTCTTTATTCTATTGTTACACATATTCTTCTAAACAATAATTCTATAAAAATATTTTGGAAAGTTTGTGCAGAGCTTCCGCAAGATGCTTCTCTGGATCAGTAGTATCACGGGACTGTACCTGTATCACCATGCGATAATGACCTGGTGTCCGCAGTTTTCTCCTATTTTGCCTTGCAGATCAAACGAAGATGCTGCTTTTCCCGCTTCATTACCAAAATGAGGCTGTTAAAGAGCTTTGTGAATGCGCTAAAGAAAGATAGACCTGCTAAATGCACTAAAGAAAGATAGACCGCCTTTTGCATACTTATGCAGAAAATTTCCACGCCTGAGTTTAGGCAAAATAAAAGAAGGACTATTTGCTGAATCTCATTTATGCTATTTGTTACATGGATCTCAATTTGGACATAAACCTAGTGAATAAAGATCATGGAATGAATTTTAATAAGCATGTGAGGGTTTGGTGAGAAACAGGAGAGTAGAGAATTATGAAAAGATAGTGAAGAACCTGACATTGTATGAAAAGTCTGTATGACGAATATCTTTGAAACTGCATGTCATTCATTATATTGAATTTCTTTACTGACATTTGCGATAATGTCAGCGATGAGAATGGAAAGCGTTTTTACAAGCAAATTGCACCAATGGAAGAAAGATAGAAAGGGAAGATAAGTGCAGCGATGGCAGCCTATTCCTGTTTGAGCACTATAAATGGTGGGGCACAGGGTAGCTAACAACAAGTTATAAGTCGCAGGCATCTTCAAAACCTTAATTATAGAGTCTTTTTTTTTTTCAAAGCACTCATTAGTGTTTCATTATTGTATATTGTGTTTTCTTGTATAAGATAACTTCTTTATTGAGAGAAAGTTGATTTTTAAATTTGTTCTCACTATAAAAGAAACGCAGTCTTAAAAAATAAAATGCAGTTTCTATTCAGGAAGTGGAATTTAGTAAGAAAATGCATATTTCATTTCTTTATTTCAACTAAGCGGAATCCTCAAAATACGAGCAAAACATTGTTAATGAAAGATAAAAGGCAACATGAATTTTTCTGTAACTTTTACACAAGAGCGAATCTTAGGAATGCATATTCAGGTTCAGGAGTTGAAATTCAGTAAGAACAAGCTTACTTAATCTCTGTAACTGAAAAATTTAAAGAGCACTGTAATTCACGAAGCACGAAATCCATGCTCAAACGAGGCGTTTTGAGCAATTAATGAAGTAAGATATAGACAGAATGTGAATCGTAAAATAGAATGTTTGAAACATTTGCTTGTAATCAGAATATAAATACTTGGAAAACAAGCAAAAATATAAACACACAATAAGCAATTTTTATCCCTACTACGCATTTCACAAAAGAAAATAAAAGAACCATAATGTTAAAATATAACAATAAAGTTAAAGTTTCTTGATAGAACGAATATTAAATAAAAACAGAGTTAAGATTTCAAATACTCAAATATTTCCATTTCATAGCCCGAAAGTGCAATATATATTTAGACATATCTCTTTTCTATTTTTTTTTAATTTGTTTCTGAAATCGGTAAAACCATGTTTCAGGTTTTCAGTTTCTTAGGAAACCTTTGAATTTTCTTTGACTTTTTGGCATTCAACTACAAAATAATAATTAGTCAAACTGGAGACGAACAGGAACTTTGATACACCACATCCAAGAAATCAATTTTAAAACTCGAGCAGGATAAAATCCAGAGAGAAATAACAGTAAAAAAGAAAAATCCGCCTATCTCTTAACATCCTCACATGAAATAACAGAAAACGGATACAATTCACCTGAAATTGCTAAATCTACTAAATTTGTTTCTCTGCTGACAGATTGCTACATTTTATATGCATAAAATGTATTGTATACGTGACGTAGCACATTATATGAAATAATGTTTTAATAGTGTACCTTCTGATGATTGACTGAGGCTTCATTTCTCGATCTTACGTAAAGTGAGAAAATGAAGAATTAAAATCGGCTACTCTAAAAGTTAGGTAATTTATTCAAAGTGGGGTTATTTTTTACACAAATAATTAACCAACTACAAACTTTAATTTGGTTAATTAATTAATGCACTGCCTGAGCTGGCTACAAGACATCAGTTAACTGGCTCGAGTTCATGTTACACATAAATGATAATAGGAGCAGCAGCATAAATTGCATGTAATCATCAATGCAAAAGAAAATTTTACTATGCTACGGCCACGTATTTTATGTAAACAAAAGGTTAACTTTTTTAATTAAGTAATTTTCATATTTTATACAGATCGTGTCGTGATTTGATGAGATTTTTTTCTTATAATATGAAATTTAATGATTTCATACGGTTATTTTTCCATCCTTCCCGAATCCGAAAGGTTACCTAAATAGAAGACTAGCAATCAATATGCATATTAATGTTCAGCATATGTAATTTAATAAAGAAAAGATTATTTCATCTCTGAAACAGCAAAAAGTGAAAATTTGTAGAATAGTGTAGCTCGCGCAGCATGAAATCCAAGCATATATTGTACAGAAACTGCTAATATTTGTTCGTTATAATTCGTCATATAAAACAAGTTTTCTTTACGTTTCGTTACTACTTTTAAAATACACTCTGCGTACAAATATTTTTTTTTAAAAAGGGAAAAACTGGGAATTTAGCCCTTGAGTTACTCGTAATTTAACTCTCATATGTAAAGCTTGCTTGAGTTGTCTTTCACATCTGCGTTCCCTAATGATATTCAAAAGGACATCTAGCTAGCTTTAAGAGATAATTAGAATCAGTTTACCACATAGTTCTGAATTGCTGATGTGGGATTTTGGCATAATGAAAATGGGTATGCAACATGAATCACCTCATTAAGTTTAAACTCACAGCGTAGCACCAAAGATTAAAGGCACCGAGAATATGTTGCTGTAATCTTTTGGTACAGATATGTCGAAGTTGCATCCTGAATATTTGTATGAATGGTACTTTTCACATTAAGCGTTCCAATTAAAGACAAAAAATAAAGAAAGACAGCCACTGAGCCACTGAAAAATGTTTAGTGTCCAAAGAAAAAACATTCGGTTAGCCGCCCCTGCCGAAAAAGTGGTTAGCGTCGATAGCTGCTGTATCGAAGGCCCGGATTCGAATCCCGGAGAAGACATGGCTGCTTGTAAATGTACAAGGTCTGTACGGCATAGAGGCACTCTACATATGCCTCTCAAGAGGTTGGTGGTCGGGGAAGAGGTGTGGTGGACCTGTTCTTCCAGGGTGCTCTCCTTACAAATTCAGGGCTGAACTGAGCAAAGTCGTACTTTCACCTGTATGGTGCCAAAGGCTCTTGTTAACGACAGGCGCAATCTTGCCTCCCTGACATAATGAATTTCTTGGGCTTGCCTTGATATGAGACAAGCGAGATTAGTCACAACAACAACATTCTGTTAAGTTTGAAAGATATTCAAGTCTGAATTAAAATAAATTAATTATATTGCTAAGTCTTAAAATGAGTAAAATGAAAATTGTAAGGAATTATCAAAAATATATTTCAAATAGATTGATATTAAATAAATTAATAACTTGTTTCTTTTGTGCAGTATTATTAACATTATCCATGGCAGTGAATTTAAGTGCATCCTAGGCAGGATTATTACAACCACTAAGAAGTGCACTAAACCTGCTTTAGAAAAAAGTACTTTGCTTGAAATACAATAAAAACCTATTTAAGTGCATTAACACTCATCTCATAATGCGTCTTGAAACATTAATCCTGCTCAGTGTCTCAGGCAATAAACATAAGTACACTTAATGTATTTGACAACTTCTATTCATCTGTACGTCTAAATTTTTGGTGCTTTATTCTAACATATAGTAATAAATATGTAAAGGAAGTGTTATGTAAAATTGAGTGAAATATCTGCTTTGTTAATAGGTAGAAGTATAGTAGGACAGAAATGAGAAATGCAATCCAGTTGCAAGAACCTTTTCCAAACACAAAAAAAGGCAGTAACTCTGCTAGAATTAGCTGGATATTGAATGTGAGCCATTCTGCTCCCAAATAAATATGCAAAAGACTCGAAGATCGCATTTTGGGTCATTTCGTTATAAGATATCGAACTGGAGCATTCTCAGCAGCTGCAGGAAACGCATAAGTGAATTCTCTTAGAAACTTCAGGGATCAAAACACCGGTATTATACATCAAAGCTCGAACTCCCATTAGAATAAAAAGAAACGATAAAGCTGATAAGCTGGGAGGCAAACAAAACGCCTCAAGATCATGATACAAAACTGATAATAATACTGAAACTGTTGTACAAAATCAGTGGCACCTTGCAATTGATGTAAAAGACCTTTATTCCCATAGATGCACTTGTAATCCCATAATGTAATCGCCTGCTATGTTTACCAACTTCGGCTAAATTATCCGAAGTTTTAATACACTTTCAGCACGTCTACTTCTGTCAATGTTTCGCTGCAACTGCCTTAAAGGACGGATAACCCACTCTCTACCGTTACAATGGATCCCTGGCAGTAGTGTTCTTTCCTTTTGGTGAAGAAATCATAATCACGCGGACTCATATTGGATAAGTACGGAGGGAGTTTCAATACCTCTAAATCACAGGAGTCCACCACTGTAGCACGAAAACCGCGATAGCTCTCGTATTTTGACACTGTGAGTTGTTATGCAGCATTATCGTTATGGGATTCGTCTCCTGGGACATCATACGTTTAGCATTCAGGCGAAGACAACAATTGTAGTGTGATATTCCAGTACTTTCTGTAGCCGCCGTTACATTTACATCTTCCTATTAAGTATTAAGGAATAAATTTTCATATTTATACGGGCGCATATTACATTAGTATCGCATACCCTACATTACAAATATTGTAAAATTCTGTGATAGATAATAATACTGTGACAGATGATGGGTAAAGACAGACTGTACCTGATTTCTGAAAGAATAATGTAGATAGCTCCGTACTTTTCAGGATATCTTCCAGTTTTCATTGAAATAATTTTAAAATTATTTTTTTCAAATTTATGTATTGATCATGGAAAGCAGAACTACTATGCGGTGCTAGAGCTAAAATAGCAGAGATCTGCTATGTTGTCTGTTTTGCAGCCTCAATCAATGGTTCTGAATTACTTGACTCATTCTCGTTAAATGGAATGTCGCAATGACTGTAATTTAATCATCCTCACTATCGAAAGAAAAGCTTTTTCAGAGCTCAGCAGTTTCCACACTGTTAAAAAATCTCAAAATAATGCACATAAAGCCAAATTTTAGTGGTTACACCTACGTTTTACATATAAATATCAGCTATAAAACCATTAAAAATAATACGCGTTGTGTACACTTTGAGTAGAAAATTAACAGAAAATCACTATTTCAATATATATTTTGCTGAACAATTGTTTCAGAAATGTGGTTATTAATTTCTTAATCACTACTACATTACGTAAGTATAATAAATTTATTTTTCTACTATGTAATTATTTCTGAATGCACAGAAATATGAATCAATAATCAAACTATATGATCTCTAATTATTGCAATAAATTATTTTCCCCTCCGTACAAACACATACATTCTTAAGGAGAAAACCCTTTGTTGCAGTGAACAACCTCAAATAAAAGCAATGCGCAAATTCAATTCGATCCTAATTAGTTCTCTTCTTAGGCCTCCAACAGCCGACAGAATAAGAGATAAAAGCGATATGAGTTATTGATTGAAGACTTAACTATACAAAGAAAATTTCAGGAAACGTTCCAGCTGGATTAATTTTCTGTTCTTTCATAGGTGTTTTATAAATATGAGAAATCAGAGCTGCACACTAAATCTGTTTCATTAGGATACAGCTTATTACTTGACGTTCACATTTAGAGAAAAAATAATATAAAACATCCCCCCCCCCCAAAAAAAAATTACTTATCTATATATTTCTTAGTGAACATTCTAAATGATGGACTCATACAAACAAACTGAAGAAATGATTCTACTTTGCTGCCCCCAAAACTGGTTCATTTGCATTTGAATGAATAGGAATCAACCTATATTAACAGATCTAGACATTTAGCTTTGCTTACTACATGGTATTCAGAAACATTTAAAACTTTTATTTTGACTTGCAAAACCCTTGGAGGAGTTGAAAGGGACCCAGGAATCCGTCTGAAGATCACAGGTGTAGTTCAAATATTAGCCCTCTTATTTTAAGTTGAAGTTAATCCGATGTGATACGAGTAGCAGATAAAAAAGGCAGAAAACTATGCAACCATAATTCCTCCATGTAGCTAAAAAATACTGTTATTAAATGCAAATTGCCGAGAAATATGTCCTCTAATGCATTGCTCAAAATTTATTTTTAAAGTTATTTTTTCGAAGAGCGACAGAAACTGATTGTCGATGTTCCTGCGATTGCGATATCAAAATATAAATAACCACGAAATTTACCTAAGACAGGTCTAAAAACGATATGCATTGTCTCTACTATAAGGTATTTCTCTTGCCTTCTCAACATGTCTTCGTTTTGTAATGGTCAGCACACTCGCCACGTATTCGAGAGGTCCGAGGTTCGAGTCCCGGCGAGAGCTTCGCACATTTTTCATGTCTCTCAGCATCAAAAAGCCTAGTGTCTCTACAGTGGCTCCCGAACTAAAAAGGGTGATGGATGATCATTCTCCACCATCATGATTTGGCGACTGGGTCTCCTCTTCCCCAGTCACCCTTTAAAAAAGGGGAGGTAATGTATTTTCTCCCTCCTTTCGGCATGACTTCTTCGTGTAACGGTCAGCACAGTCAGCGCGTATTCAAAAGGTCCCAAGTTCGAGTACCGGAGAGGGCACTACTCATTTTTCATGGTATCCTGCTTAAAAAAATTCTGATGTCTCTAGAGTGGCGTCCGAACTAAAAAAGCTGGTGGATGATGATTTTCGAACACCAGGATTTGGGCGATTGAATCCCCTAATCCCCAGTCGCCCTTTAAAAATGGAGAGTATATAAGATATTTCTCCAGCCTTCTTAGCATGGCTTCGTGGTGCAATGACCAGCACACTTGGCGCGTATTCGAGAGGTCCGAGGTTCGAGTCTCGGCGAGAGCATTGCTCATTTTTCACGTCTCCAGCACAAAAAGAAGCCTAAGGACTCCACAGTAGAACAAGGCAATATTGTATATATCCAGAGAGATAACCTCAAAAATGCATAAATGCCAAGTGTTGAGATAAATGCAATCATTTTGATATTCAGTGGCTTCGTTGTAATTTAAAAGATGAATGGGAGTTAATTATTAAATCAAGTACGTGTATAGTAATTTATAAATTAATTATTAATACTTAATTGCATTTATCTTTCTGTCGATGTCTTTAACCATAAGGAGATATACCGCGAATTTTGTTATTTGATTAAATTCCTATGACAAAGTGAGGTTCTTTGTAATTTCACTACGGATCATTAAAGCTGTCTTTTCCTATGCTAAGAAATAAATAAAGCTTTTGTTTAATGTAAAAGCACTACAAATGGTCATTTCTTTAGATGTAAATGTAAATATGAATTCCTTGAACCCTTTTTGAACCTTATTCTCACACCGTTAGAAATATAGCTAGGAAAAAAATCTATTCCCAAGAAATTCCACTTGTGAACTGTCTGGGATATAATGACTTGCATGACACAAACATTGCCGCAGGCGTTTTTTGTAGGTTTGTCAACGAGTGTTAGGAAATAGCAGTTTTTCAACGATTCAAAGCGGAGCACTTTGCGCAGAGTAAACTTCAATTTGCCGCACGGCAGCAATAGGAAAACAGAAAAGAGGTTTTTCGATTTTATCTTCTAATCTAGATAAACATGCGTAAAGTACATATTTAAATTGATCCTGGTTAGTTTAAAAAAAAGGTGTGTATTGAAATCATAGCTTCATTTTAAGGAAATCTGAATTAGCATAAACCCTCACACTGCCTGCTGCGTTATTTTAGTAAAAAACAACGTGCTATACTTTCAGCCATAAGGATGTTTGTGGAAGGCTGCGTATCTAACTTTTTATGGTAAATAGGATTAATAGGAATACTTTTAATAATAATAAAAATTAAATTTTTTCCATACTTCTTTGCTTACAGATGCGAGTTTCGTGTAATAACGGCATAATTTTTGTTTAAACTATTACCTCTTTCTATTAAATTAATACCTCAGTTTCTGATTCTATGCCATCTGATCAGATCGCTGATCATTATCTGACAACAATTATAGCACAAAACACCTTTCAAAATTTTTGTAAGCTACGCCCAAACGAGGGTAATGATTAAGTAAAACACTTTACAGGATGCTTAAAGGCTAACTGAATGTACAGAAAGGCAGAGTTAAAAATGAGCGGGACATCAGAATTTAACCCTTCGTGGTACAGTGCACTAACTGTGTAGTCCGTTCCAATTTTGATGGAGAATACTTCGAAGGATGGCTCCAAGGGCATCATATCCCACTTCTTCAACCACTAAATCTTTCAAGAGTATTTTTGGTTCGCCAGTATTTTAAGTGCTCCCATGCCACATAGATATTGTACGCTTAACATCCATGCATTCTGCAGAATTCGAACCTGGCCCCATTGGTATGACAGCCAACGTCGCTAACCTCAGCTGAATATAGTGGATTTCAGAAAAATGATAGAATTATATCTACACTTGTGTGCAAAGTTAAGAGAATTTTCACACGAGTAAAAATTCTATGTTTACGTAAAGTATTAAGCCAAAAGTATTAATTAAGCCGCTGAAGCGGCTTGCAAATATTCAAAATCGAATACTTAAGCCTACAATTGCGTGTCTGGGGAGCTGTGATTGTGGATGGGATATTTTTTTAAGAGCACGAATGGTTTTCGGCGATTCGTTCGCTCGTATTCTTTCACGACATTCGCCGTGTTTCTCGTAAGAGTTGGTTAAATTTTATGAGGTATCAAGTAAAAAAAATGAGTAGCCAGGAATGTATGGATGATGGAATGAGATGGAGAATCGTCGGTAGATTGGAGGTAGGCCAATCACAAGCGCAGGTGGTTACAGAGCTCAATATAACGCCCACTGTCATCTGAAATTGGTGGACACGTTTCAGGACAGTGCGTCTATATCGACAAGACGAGGACAAGTTCGACCAAGTTCCCCAAAGACGAATGAGGATTGTTATTTGGTACTTTCAAGGGGTGGCACAGAACTGCTACAGCGTTACAGTACTCTGAGCTCTATGCTGCCGCTGGAATACGAATCTCACCGTCTACAGTCGTGCGAAGGTTTTGTGAGATAGGGCTGAGTTCTAGAAGGCTAGCTGTTTGCGTCCCGCCTTCTGTAGCACATCAGATAGAGCGTTTAGTATGGTGCAGAAAACATGTGTCTTGCACAAGACTTCAGCGGAGTACCATGGAATTTACAGATGAATCCAGATTTAGCCTGGATACTGATTCTTGGCGGATCTGTATCTGGAGAGAGCCTGGAACACTATACCATTTCTCCCTCATCAGGGAAAAGGATCATTACGGTGGTGGATGTGTAATGGTTTAGGCAGACACTATGCTGGAAGGCCGCCCCCCTGCATGTGTTTGACAAAGGCTCCCTGATTGCTATGAGTAATAGAGAAGAGATCTTATATTCCACTTTTCCGAGGCGCAGTTGGTCTGGGGTTCCTGTTAATGAATGACAAAGCTCGCCCACATAGGGCTCAGCTGATTGACGATTACTTAGAAAGTGAGGCTATTCGCCGGATGGATTTGCCAGCCAGATTTTCTGACTTATAGAACATGCGAGGGATGCTCTTGGAAAAGCAATTTCATCTTGTTATCCTCCTTTGAGAACCATCCCGGAGTTAAAACCTGCCTTGCTGCAGAAGTGGAATCGACTGCTACAGGAACACCTCAGCTGCCTCCTGCCTAGTATGCCCTCAGGCTGTGCGTCCTGTCTGACCGTGAGAGGGGATAGTACTCTATATTAGACTAATTTTCATTTCGATATCACAACGTGTACTTTGAACATGCCTGCACTGTGAGTTTTACTGATAATCATGGGTACACAAAATGACTTTCGAGAGGTACATCCATTTCTCTGTTATATTTGTATATTCATACCAAATTTCATTAAAATACGGTCATTAATGTTTCAACAATTCTACATAAATGGCACATTATCTTAATTTTGCACACTAGAGCATTTGTTAAACCATGTTTCCGCACTGTTTAACCGATGACGACACGTTTCATCAAATACTTATGTTATTATGATAAAGTGAATTGGATTTTGAAATATTTTTAATATTCCAGCAAGTTCCTCTTAATGTGATCACGTTTATCCACAGCTATTTTGAAATTGACTGAATAATAGCATTAAACGGTGGGAAAACATATCCTTCAATACAGCAAGGGAATTTAAGTGATTTAATATCAATACATTTAAAAACGAAATACATGTTTTCACAGTATTTTAATTGAAAAAAATGTCATTACTTGTGAAATGTCTGCAAGGTGTTACTTAAAAATTCATTTATGAACATTATGAAGGAAATTCGTTTATAACGTTTCTAAAAATAATGTTCTAAACTAATGCTGTACCCATAATATTTAAAATGGGATACCTGTTTCAGTATTTACGTGGAATTCAGTGATTTCATCATAATCATATTTAGAAAGTGCGTTACATGATGTATTTGGATTTGTTTCATAAAGCGACTAGAGACCTTCTCTCAGTAATGCTAGAACTTGAAATTTTTCGTCAATATGCACACATACGTTAAATTCCTCACAACTCATGTTAGTGTGAGACATCTTTTTCTCTTCTTTACCCTTCTCTATTTCATCGTTTAATAAGAGGTTGGCATATTTAAAACAGTTCTTTATGCTCTTATTCAGTTTCAAACCATGTTTGGAAAACGCAGCTCATCAAAAAGGTTCACCCAAGCTATAAAGGACTCTAGTACTCATCTTACAGCAATAATAGTCTTTTGCGGCCCTAATAAACTATTAATCACATAGTGGAACTAGGGCTATGGTATCTGGTGGTAAATATACAATTTCAATATGCTGAAAAGAGACATTTACGTTGTGAACTGCGCATTTGTCGATAAGCAGAAAGATAATCTTCAGTTATTTATTTCAAAAGCCCTTCATTAAACCTTACTGATATTAATTATATTTTTCGTCGCTTTAATAAGCCATTAATCACATGGTTTAATTAGTGCTGTTGTAATTACTGGTAAATATAAAATTTCTACATGCTGAAGAGAGATCTTTACATTATGCTGTGTGAAGATGTCAGTAAGAAAAAAAGATATCATTCTCAAGCTAGTTATTATGTTTCAAAAGCCATTCATTAAAACTTACTGCCATTATTTATATCTATAGGTAATTCGTATACTCTTTTCAAGCATTGGAGATACCATTCCCATTACTAATAGCTTTTTTACCGCACACATTGATGCAGCATAAACACTTACACGATTTTTCGATATTTGACAACTGTTGACCACGGCGTTTCGGCGTCACGTGAGTGCTGACATGACGAGCGTGGCCGTTGGTAGCGAACGAGAAAGATTGTATTCGGCTTACTGAAAGCCATGAGTTATTACTTTACAACTGTTGTGCTTTTAATAGAAGTGTACAGTCGACTTAGAAGTTATTATTACTTCAGAGCCAACACAATATTGGTCGTAGTTCGCCGGAGCAAACAACTCCAAGTAAGAGTGTTCTTACTTTCGATATGACATCAGGACAACAGATTTGGGTGAGTGTTTCATTTATACATTTATAATGAGTTTAAAGGAACTTTTGGTGAAAAGAAGGTTTTTAAAACCCAACTAACTAAGCTAAAACAGAAGGTAGCAGATCCTAGTTGTTCTGAAGTTATTGACTTTGTTTAAGTGAAGGAAAGCTTAAAAGTTTAGAATCAGATTCCAAAGTTACACGGTTTCTCCTTCAATCTCTTAACTTTCTTAGTGAGCATAAGCTGTGAAACCCTATGTGGAGGACAGTGAGCAAATCTAGGCTATGTCCTTTGGTGTTGAAGAACTACAAAATCAGAAGGAGGGTTTAAAGTGACCCTTTAATTCAAATAATTACAACTCTCCAACTTGAGAGTAACTACTTGGGCTGGACTAAAATAATATGAAATAAAGTGTGTGAACAATTCAAATACCTAAACTTAACTTTAAGTAGGACGGCGAGAGAAGCCTAACTCTTAGTGAAATGCAATAAATGCGAATTTCACTAGCAAGCACTAATAATTGTAATTTGCCTATGAAGGCGAACTTTCAGTAGACAGAGGAAATCCTTGAGCGCACAGCCTTACGGCGATAAATCCAAGACTCTTTTCCCCTCGTTAACTCCTGCCTTTTAAATTGCTATCAGATATATGCGATTTGCATAAATATCTCGCTCGCGCTAAATTCGGGCAGCAACTGAAACTTTGAGATATCGATAAGAAAGTTCAAACTCAAAATAACTTGGTTAATTAAAATAATGAATGCTACAAAGTTATTTTTTAAACCACTTACAGTGTTTGTGATGAAACAGAAATTCATGTTTACGTTAGTGAGTTTGAAGAAGTTATTGAAGTAATTGATAAAATGAAATTTGAATTAAAAAGAAAACCGTCGAATTCTAAAAATTTGCTTGTTACTTCAAATCAGTCTTTAAAAGTAAAACTACCAAAAATATCCTTACCTATTTTCAGTGGCAATTTGCATAATTGATTATCATTTGAGATACTTTTAAAGCAAGTATTCATCAAAATTCAAGCTTATCGAACTCGATAAAACTTCAATATTTAAAATCTTTAAAAGACGTTGCCTTTCGAATCATACAATCCATTGCTATTACGGAAGCAAGTTATGCTCCTGTTTGGTCATTGTTAGAGAAACGTTTCTCAAAAGAGAACAAATATATGCGCATTTAAAGAGATTTCTTAACGCTCCGAATAGGCAAAATGAGTCATCATGTACCATATTAAATTTAAAAGATGGCACGAGTTAATGTGTTCAAGGTTTAAAAATATAAGAACAAAGAGTAGAGGGTTTCGCGTCTATTATTTTTGCATATTTTTTGCATATATATTGAGTCAAAAGTTAGATGCTAACACGAAACTTTGATGGGAAAGGCATATTAAAAAAGATAGTTTGCTTAACTTAAATGAATTGTTATAATTTCTAAGGAACCATGCTAGGACAATTAACGCGTCGAAGCCAAGTGTAAATGCAAATCGGTCTTCTCCAAGAGTTACTAGGTTGGTTTTTGGAGTGAGCATTAATAACCAAAGTGTGCTTTGTGTAAAACTGAATCTCATGTGTTATTTAAGGGTCCCCGTTTAAAAAACTGTCCGTGGATGAAAGTTAGAAATACTGAAAAAACATAATCTCTGATTTAATTGTCTTTCATTTAACCACAGTGTTAAAAACTGCAAGTCTAAAGTATCCTGTTTTGAGTGTAATAAAAGACAAAACATAAGCTTGCATTTTTTGAGGGAGAATAATAAAACCAATTCCTCGGCAGTTACGTGTGAGGAGGGTAATGTCAAACATCCAGTAGAACGGTGTCAGCCCACCAGGGTGCCTGAGCACAAGGCCCTACCCATGTAGAACATAAGAACATATTACAAAATTGCGAATGCTGATATGAGATAACCTTAAAATATTTTGAAAGTATTTTTTTAATTATATATATATATACATACATATGTGATATTTGCAGTCGAGAGTCCGGATGTTTTCGTAGGGAGTGGAAAGGCTGCAGAACTGAACAGACAAACGAATTTCATTTTAGAAACTCCACATCCTTATTCGATTAAAATGAAAGCTCATTTCATTTTTCTTTTAACGAAGATCACATATTCGATAATAATTTAAATAGTAATACTAGTAAATTTAGAACTCGATGTCATAAATATTTTTAACAAAGGAAAGACGAAGAAACAGAACAAAGCATTTGCGTAGCAGGAGTGGCAGAAAGCAATCTGACGAAAAATGAAGCGTAGAGCTATTTATAGTAGGGGTTACATAATAGGCGAGGAGTTCTGGAAATTACTGGACTAGGGGGAAGATCTTAAAATCTCGGAAAGTTAATTAGAGGTTGGTGTTTGCGTAGAGCAAAGCCATTGTTGAAAACGGCCTGTAAAGAAAAACTATAAAACAAATTAATAAACAGACGATTCTGTTTTCACTAGATGGCGCGATGAAATGTTATGACTGTTTTTTTTAGTTGTTAATTTTTGGTAACGAGAATGAAAAGGACAATTGAACAGGCGAGATGTAAGATTTTGGATGTAATTTCGATTTATTGTGCTTCCGTATATCTTAACGTTGAAATATTCAAAATTAAAAGTTTTTTTCTTTCTTGAGATGCAGATTTCCTAGAACTTCGAAATTATCTTTAAGCAAGCTCACTCGAGCATGATTTTTAGAAGGAAGAAAGGTAAGTGAAACCTTTTTCCTTACTTTTAGAACTTAGAAATTGAAAACTAAGAAGTTAACGTTCTTAAAGTTTTAATAACCATCGTATTTTTTCATATTTTATGTATATATATATATA
>KK120194.1:364134-421442 GCA_000611955.2 Stegodyphus mimosarum
GTATACGGCTCATTGAGAGCCATGAGTTATTAATTTACATTTGTGAGTTGAGTATTGTGTTATTAATAAAAGTAAAGTCCACTCAGATGTTATTATTACTTGAGAGCTATCAACAACCTTTTGAACTTTCATATTTAAGTAAATATGTATTTTAAATAACGAGTAGTAACTATAGGCCTGTTTCATCTGCATTGTCAATGTTTTTACGATAGCACTTTGTAGATACTTTAGATCATTCATTTGACAAGCATGTTCCAACAGAACGCGTATCAGCATCCTTTTCTTCATTATAAATACCTCTGTAAAAAATATTTCCTTCCATCTAGTAAACCAACCATAAATTGCATTAAAATCATCTTTCACCATTTTTACTATTAAGTCTTCAGCTTTTTGCCGCATCAACAGATTGTTAATTGTTACATCCTTTTCATGAATTTTTGTAAATCCAAACTTTAATGCCTTTTCGAAATTCTGACTTTTCCCTCTACAAATCCATTTCCTGCTTTTATTTCGATTTTACTTTGATTCGCAAACAATATCTTCCCAATTTTAAAATTTTACATAAGAGGGGCTGAGAAGCATTTAACTTAAGAGCAGCATTTCACTGACTGATTTTTGAAAGCAAGTCAAAGCGATCTAGTAAATTGTTTTTATCCTTAGATCTTGACGCCTTCTACTAGTATCCATAATATTAATTTAGTTTAGTTTATTACAGTACTCTAAGGCCATCTGCCACAGGAGAGGGATGACTTTGCAGAGAAATTTCTAAGGAAAACTGGCTTGCATGCACGTTACATATGGGGAAAACCACGAAAACGCTCATGCAGCCAACACGTTAACCTGGTTTAGAACCCAGGTCATAACCACTAGTGTTCCACGATTTTACCGCTCGGGCGATGGTGGGCTACATCCATAATTTTAAAATGATTAAAAAGAAGTAAAGTGAGAATAATTAATAAAAGTAAATAAAAAAGATTGAGTGTAATAAATAAAGACAACTTTCTAGAACAGAAAATTCATCAAAATGTAAAGCAAGAAAGACATTTTTTAGCATATAAAAGCAAAGTTATCTGGAATTTCAGCTTCATTAACCTGGTTAATCCAGCAAATCTTTGTAAAACTTAGAAAAAGGATATTTTGTAGATGGTCAAGTTATCAAATGAGAAGATGTAAGGTTTAGAATTAAGCAAAAAAAAAAGCAATTTTAATTTCATGTTGATTTTTTCTTTCAGAAACCAAGAAAGAAACAAAAACTTTTGCAGAAACCTTTTCGATCCTTAAGAAGAGAGGTCTCTGCCTGCTCTCTCTCGAAATCGATTGAGTTACTTAAAATTTACACCAAAATAACGTTGTTTTCTTCCTAAATTTAAATGATTGACTGAAATCAAAGTCAAACTGTTTTCTGACTTATTCCTTTGCTTGGCAACATTTCTCTGTCATTTGACAATTTTTATAACCCATTTTGACGTTTTTTGGCGACTTTATCTTTTATTTGGAAGCTCTACTCGAAGAAAAAAATATTATTTAATAGTTTGACCATATTAACCCAATTGTTGATTGCAATAAAAGAGGTTTTTTTTCCCATCTTTTTGTGTACAAACGGGCAGGATTTCAGTAACTCGAAAACAATTAGCCGTATGATAACATTAACTACGATCACATTTAGCGGCGTCTAACTGTCTGTAATATTACTGTTATTATTATTGGTATTATTATTTTCATATTAGCATTCAACTTATTAACTCTCTAAATATTATGTATAATAGGCTACTTATCTTCGTGCATATCTACCGATTCAACCGCGATAAAGGAGGGAAGTGTCACTGACCGCCCATCCTACCTTATTTAAGATGCTGAAACAGACCGTTTCGTTTAAAATTAGAAAAGCAAATAGAGAGTAATAGAATGCTATGCAGCAACTTAACTGAATGGAATATTTTTGGTTTAATGCTTCTGTTATGACTATCAATTACTATTTTCCTCTATGAATGTAAAATGCGCGATGCCGTTCAGCGTATTGTTTATAATTTAGAAATGTTTCAAACAGTAAAATCGTTTTTGATTTTTTTACATAAATGAGGCAATGACATACAAAATGCATTCAAATGTTGAATATAAATTTTATGCCTCATTAACATATAAAATTAATTACAGCATATTAGCATAACCATTATTAACATTTTGCAGTTTTTTTTTTTTTTTTTTGTTTGTTTTTAGTGATGGTTCATAAACTGGAAATCTGTGTTCTCATATTGCTTTTATCTCTACAGGTGAGAATGAAACGGCTTCGCACCTTGCTTTAAACCAGTGATGGCGAAATCGTCGATCGCGAGCTACTAGCAGCTCGGGGGGGGATATTTTCAGTTGCTCACGGGGATATTTTCGATAGGTCACAGAGGGCGCACACGATATGCATGAGGTTGTGCACGTCATGTTTTTCGTGTGTATATGAGACATTTGCTAATTTGGATAGTTTGGTTTACGCATTGGTACTAAGCCAGGTCAGTTCTAATGATAGCGTGCTCAAGCAAAAAACTTATCACTTTCATTCGGAACGGGAAACCGATTACTTCTTTACCCAGGTAAAGGATAAATGTATATGTCTACTGTACTCTGCAAGTGTATCAGTTGGGAAGAATGCGAACGTCGAACGTCGAACGTCACTTCAAAATCGTTCACGCAGGGATTGAAAAGGATTTCCCACTGAATTCTGCTCTGAAAAAAGATAAGGCAGCTAAACTTAATGTTCAACAATAAACTTTTTTAAAATCATCAACTAAGGCGTGATTCCGAGTTTCGAATATTATTCCAAAGAAAAAGAAAAGATAAGAAGACGGTGAAATAATCAAAACTGCATTTTTAGAAGCTGCAGATGCATTATTTGATGATTTCAAAAATAAAACTGAGATAATGTCTGCTATTAAATCTGTACAGCTTTCTGCAAATACAGTAATGAGAAGGTTATGAGTTCTGATGTTACTCACAGCTTAAAACTAACTTTGACCGCTGCAACTATTTCTCCAGGAACCTGACAAATCGACTCGTATAGTTGATACAGCTTAGTTGGCCGTTTTTGCAAGAATCGTTTTTGATAATTTCAAAATAATAGAAGAGCTTTTAAGATTATACCGTTAACAGGATGCACTACAGGACAGAACATATTTTTAGCTGTTAAAGATCTTAGCAATTCTGAAAATATTCCTATAAATAAGTTGGTGGGCTTAGCGACTGATGAAGCTCTGCGTCACTGTGTGGAAAGTTTTTAAGTATGATGTAATGAAAACTGTCATAAACGTATTAAACAAAGTTAGACCAATATAATTCAGAGACATTTGTTCAGAGCACTGATTGATGAACTAGATTGCCAGTATGGTGATAAAGTGCTTCATATTGGAAGTTCGTCGGTTGAGTGGAGGCAGAGTTTTACAGCATTTTCAAGAGTTGCTCCTTGACTTAGTAGAATTTTTGAAAGAACGAGGCGAATGCGAATCCTTTCTAGAACTAGAAGATCCGGCTTGGCTACAGAATTTTGCTTTTCTCGTAGCCATCACCGAAAAATTAATACTTATCCTGCAGCTTCAACGTAGGTATAGAGATATTGGCGGAACAATTTTAGATGTTGCTTCATTCTCCAAAAAGCTGAAACTGTTCGATAAAAATATCGTCCAAGGTGAATGCAAACATGTTGCCTTGAAGCAAACCGTTGAAAAGAAAGGGTCTTCAACGCCTCCTTAAAAGAGCAAGCAATACGTTGAAATTACTTCAGATTTGAGAAGTTTACAAACGCCTCCAAGATTTCAAAAGTATTTCAATTCTTGTACAGTTTGTAAAATTGCCTTTTATAGATATTAATGTTGAAACATTCTCTACTTGTGTCATGAAACACTTTGATTTTCAAGAAGATAATGCTGTAGTGGAGTTGAAGCTGACTGATTTTCAAACTGATTTATCAGTAAAATCGCTTTCTTCAGACTCTGAAAATATTTGGCCTCTTGTTCCTAAAGAAAAATACCCAATTTTGGTCCAGGCTTGCCTCAAAGTGAAGGCAATGTTCAGTTCTACATATCTTTGTGAAATTTCGTTTTCGAGTACGAAATTTATTAAAAATAATACACAGACTCCCTGATGATCACTTGGATAACTGTGTTCGAATGGGTGCCACTACCTACTCTCTCAACATTGAAAAACTTGTTGATGGTAAAATAGAGTTCCATCGTTCTCATTAAAGTTAGTAAGTCTGATAAAAATATCTTATTACATTTGTTACTTATTTCTACCTACACTTCAATTTCTTTCTTATATACAACTCAGTTTCAGTTCCTTTTTGTTATATACATTTTAATTAAAATTGATTTCATATTTACTAGAAATGTAAGTTTATAAGCAATAAACAAATGTAAAATTTTTTTGTAAAGTTGGTAATTCTTTCGGTAATTCTTTCGGCTCACAGTAGGATTTATAAACATCAGAAGCTCAGAAGGTAGCTCAGAAGCTTCGTAAGTTTGGCGACCACTGCTTGAAACTATAAAAATTGCATAATTTAAAAGTGTTTATCAGCTAATTTTGGATAAACAGAAGCAAAGTAGTTTTCCTTGGAAAAGTTCAATTAAGGTCTAAAATACCTCCTCTTGATAATGTTGAATCAGATTTTAATTTCCTTTTTTATGCATTGTTATCTATTTCTATTGTTTTCAATATATTGTTTTTATCTATTGTTTTCAAAATTTCTTCTAAATTAAAAACATTGAACTAAAAAAATGTCGAAAAATTTCGAAATAGCACTAATTTTAAATTTAATTTGTTTCATGACTTTCTAAAATTGGTTCGGAGTTTATTGCTTTTTTAGTCCACATACACGCACACACACACACACACACACATACATATATATATATATATATATAATTAACCATAGATGAATTACATTGAATCTGTAAAGTAACTTGTGGGGTTTTACTATAGATTGAAATAGTTCTAACGTAGAACTCCACGAACAAGCGAATAATCCCTTAAGTGTGTGAACAGAACACGTAAGACTTAAAGAGAGTTTATAGCCCTTTATTTTTCAGTATATTTACAACCAGTTCCTACTTGGAACTTTACACAAAGCCGCCACTCGGGCTTGAACTTAAAATAGTAATAATTTAAACTAAAACTAGCTTAACTAAGCTGTTTGAAAGGTATAGCCGAAGCTATCAGAATCTAACTAGTTGGCCCCTAAGTATTAATTAAATCGGCGAAGCAAAGTAAAGGCCTAAGGTATGGCCGAGCGTAGTAACAACTAAGAGAGACGTAACCAAAAGGCAAACGTGCACTAGTCAGGGAATCAGACTCTCTCTCTCTCAAAGTCGGTGAAGTCACAACTTAAACAGTACTCCTTCTGATTAGTTATTAACTGCGTTCCTGAATTTACATTCTTGCAGGAAATTGTAAGCTGAAATTAGAATAAGATAGGAAAGATACAAAACTTAAAATAACGGTTAATAAACTTATATAAACCTTACATCTTTCCCCACCAGAATTTAACTACTCGAAGAATAAGGTCTTAAACGACCTTGTTTAAGAGTTTAAATTCTAGACAAGAAGTCTTTAATATCAAAATTTTAAACTTCCAATAATTCTTTCTTGAATGAACTTCATCATTAAAACGTTTCCTGTTTAGGGCCAGCTCTACACAATTATCTAAAGCTAGATTAAAACTAAGAAAAATACAGATTCACGATTTGAATGGCTTCTACATTCTTTTCTTTCAATCTGACGTCAGTTTTCACCTTCCATTGCTCTGGAAGGAAAAAGTATTAATTCTTTTCATAACAGTTTCGAAGTTTTATAATAACTTTTCCTTGCAATTAGTTTGGCCCTCAAACATTTTCATTCACACGAAACTTTAATTGTTCTCCCCCCCGCCATGCTCTCCAGAAATTGTTCTGAGTGAGACGAGATTTTTATGTTGTAATTCCGCAACGACAATCTACCATTATCCAATCAGTACGATTTGTTATAAACTCGACTTTCCAGACCTTAGAAAACTCCTTAAACACAAAACTAGACCTAATGTCCTGAATTAGAGCTTAAATTTTAAAATTCTTAAATGAAGCCTGGAGAGCCTAACTTTAAGCACATTAAGTCTACTTTCATTCAATTCATCTTTTACAAAACGATATTTACAGTCATGCTTGACGAAAACTTATATTTGTATCAGTTTAACGTTTAAAATAGTTTAAAAGCTAATATTAACATTTCAAATTCAATGGAACATTTTAACACGTAATACTTTAAAATTCATTTTACATCATTCGTTATAGTTGCTATACAAAATTTACAAAGCTTGGCTACAATCTTTAAGTTAACGCAATTGAAGTCTTTCGACTAAACATATTCAGAAATTAGTTTCTCGGAACTCGAGAATTCTAAAAGAAAGTATTTACAATATAAATTTTCGCCAACTTACGAATTCAAATTCTTTTCTGTTTAACAGATAGTTACAAATACATTCTCGCAAACTTTCGGATTCAATTTCTTGTTTTAAACAGTATTTAGCAACTTTAAACACATGACGTAAATCGAAATTTGAATACAAAATAGAAAACAAGGAAAATTTTCACTTACCCTTTTGGCTTCTATACTCCTGCATTCTCTTAACGCAGAACTCTTGAAATGTTGGAGTTGCCAAATTCCGAATTCTCAGTCGTCAATATTTTTATTTACGGGTTTCGCAATATTTGATTGCGGTCTATAAGGTACCACTTTTAGATGGTGTATGCCAAGGCCTGTGCACAGGTTTTCAAATAAATTACTTACGAATTGTCTACCACTATCTGATATTACTTTTACTGGGGTCCCGTATTTTAAAATACATTTATTTAGAAACGAATTTGCTACAATTTTTGCTGAAGCCCGTTTAAGGGGAATTATATTTACCCATTTTGAGAAATGATCCACGATGGTTAATAAGTATCTGTTTTTATCAATCTTTGTTCTAGGGTAGGGACCAAGCAAATCAATGCCAACCAATTCATTTGGGAAAGCGGTTTTTATGCTATTTAAGTACCCGGCCGGGTTGTAATAATAGTCGTTAATTATTTGACACAAGTGACATGACCTGACATACGCCGTCACAACGTTGTGTAACTGCGGAAAATATACCGCTTCGAGGACCCGTTGCAGGGTTTTTCTAACACCAAGATGGGCTCCTACTTTCGAGTCATGGAGCTCCTCTAGAATACATAAGCGTAGACTCATTGGGACTACCGGCCGCAATTCGTGATTATCATTGGTTGTTTTCGTGTAAAAGAGCAATTTACCTATAATTTCATAATGGGCCGCCCTATTGCGAATAGCCGTTATTAAGTCTACATGTTCAGAATTTTCGGGATCTTCCAGGTAAGCATAAGTATCTTTAAATTCTGGGTCCGTCTTTAGTTCGGCGTTTATTGTTTCCCGGGATTCAATTATTTTCGCAGTTAGCAACCTACATTTAATTGTATTTCCGTTTTCATCGATCTTAATCCTCGAAACGGCATCTGCAACTACATTTTCTTTCCCCGGCGTGTGTTTTATAATTAAGTTAAACTCTTGCAGTTTTTAGAGTCCAACGTATGAGTCGAGGCGAAAGATTTTTTTCCGGAGTATAGACGTCCAACTGCCGCGTGATCTGAATACACAGTTATTGCGGCACTCCCAAAGAACACCCGAAATTTTTGCACCGATAGTCGGACTGCGAGAGTTTCCTGCTCAGTTGCAGTATAGTTTCGTTGCGTTTGATTAAGCGTCTTGCTAAAAAAGCTATTGGCTGCCCCTTTTGGGAAAGAACCGCGCCAACTGCGTAGTCTGGCGCGTCCGCTGCAATTTTCAAATTTTGATCCTCTTCCGGAATTTGAGAACAGGGGCATTAATTAAGGCATGTTTCAATTCTTCAAACGGCGTGTTCACCTCCCCTGTCCTTGTGAACCTAGTCTTTTTTCGTTTCAGCAACCGACAAGGGTTCAACTATCTTTGCAAAATCTTTAATGACTACTCTATATTAGGAACACATCCCCAGGTAGGATAATAATTTCTTAGCTGTATTTGGCGGTGGATAACTTTTGAACGCTAAAATTTTAGAGTTGTCAGTTTCTATACCGTTATCCGAGATTTTATAGTCGAGGTACGTTAATTTCTTAGCAGCAAATTTGCACTTTTTAGGATTAATTTTGAGCGCCGCTTCATTTAATAATGTAAAAACTTCCACAAAATGTTTAATGCGTTCCTCTAGGGTTTCACTTGCCTTAATAGTATCATCGAGAAAAATGAATGTACTTTTACCCAAGACTGGCTTTAAAACAATATCCATAACGTTTTGAAATGTAGCCGAAGCTTCGCTTAAGCCAAACGGCATTCTCAAAAAGGCATACACTCCTGACTTTGTAATAAAAGCTGTTTTTTCGACATCCCAGGATTTTACTGCAATTTGAAAACAGCCTGACGTCAGGTCTAAGGATGTCATATATTTAATTGACCGAATTTTTTTTCTACATGAGTTCGGATCTGCAGCTGGCAGTCCATTCTTCTTTCTACATAAAACTACAAGACTAGCATAGGGGCTGGTACTTGGCGTAATTACCTTATCCTCGAGCATTTTCTTAATGTTTTGCTCGAGAATGTCTTCCTTCACCCGATCATACCTGTATGGTTTTGAACGAACTGGGGGTTCACTACCAGTATCGATAGCATGAGATACAATCTGGCAAAAGCCAGGCTTCTCGTCAAATAATTGAGAAAAAGTTCTTACCTATTCTTGAATTTTTTCTTTTTCTCCTTCTTCGAGGTGACTTAGATTCACCTCCGGGACTGCAATGTTTTCTTCTTGAATTTTGTCCGCCGTGACCTGTAAGGTAGAATCTTTAAAATTAATTTTTGCGCTAGCTGCGCGTAAGAAATCAACCCCCAATATAACTGCGGTTAATCAATTCTTTACTACCAGAAAATTGATTTTTTGAACTTAATTTTTTATTTGAACATGCAGCTGCACTTTTCCCAAGCACACACACTGTTTGGCTTTGGCAGCAATCACGCGTTGTCCCGAAATCTATAACGCCGAAAATGCTTTTTTAAAACTTCCTGCGATAGGAAGTTGCATTGAGCCCCGGTATCCTGTAAGGCGATCGTAGAGACGTCGTTTAGTAGTATTTGGATTTCTGGCAAAGGCTAATTTTGTACGACTACCGTATTCAGTCTGATTTCTAAGGGATTTATCTTCTCACACGGTGACTTCACCCTCCTTCTTGTCACCGTGACTAGTTAAAATTTTTGTTTTGAACTCCTTGGTCCAACTGCTTTTCATTTCCCCACGCTTTGGTCTGATCCACTTACTCTTATCTGTCTTTGCCACTTTCCCCTCTTGCCGACAGGAATTCTGCTGACCCTGAGGTTTTGAGTATTGCCTAAAATTGTTCGCACGCGCGTTTTCGGCCGTTCGCCTACTCTGAAATTTCACAAATAAGCTTTCCAACGTTTGCGAATTTCTGACTTCAAGAAAATCTTGAATTGAAGGAAGCAACCGCGGAAAAATTATTTCAATGATTTCATTGTCGGGCCTTTTCCTATATAATAATTTGACAATATGAATCTTCCTTAAGATCTGTTAATTCGCCGAAGTTAGTTTGATATTTACTAAATAATTCTGATTCCAGTTTTGCGCGGTCTCTTACAACTGGGATGCTTTCAATAGGGAATTTTTAAAATTTTCCCACGTGTAAGTTTCGGATTCTGAATCTCCGAACAAACTCTTGCCAATATTGTTGTACCAGCTGAGGTCTTGACCTTTTAAATTCATCGTAGCAATGATAATTCTTTGCGACTGATTGACAGGATATAACGTGAAGTGTAGATCCAGCTGCTCCAGAAAGGTCATTACGGATCCCCTTCCGTCAAAAGTTACTGTTGGCTTCATCGCCGCTCTCATTGTTTCCACTATAAATCCGAATCCCTCAATGGTGTTTGTTTGTGGTTGAGGGAACTGAAAGGTAGGAGGGCTCAAGGAGAAATCTTCACTACCTAGCGGCATGGTTCATTAAGAACAAGTGTGGGGTTTGTGTGAACCAAATGTGGGGTTTTACTTATTTAATTCCAAAGTTCTGTCCTAGAACCCCACGAACACTAACAAGCGAATAATCGCTTTAAGTGTGTGAACAAAACACGTAAGACTTAAGAACGGTTAACTACCCTTTAGTTTTCAGAATAAATACAATGAACTACTTAGAGTATGCACAAAGTCTTTACTTGGGCTTGAACTTAAATAACTATGAATTTGAACTAAACTAAGCTTAACAAAACCTATCTGAAAGTATAGCCGAAGCTATCAGAATTCTAAGTAGTTGGCCCCTAAATATTAATTTAATCGGCGAAGCCAAGCAAGGGCCTAAAGTATGACCGCGCGTAGTAGCTCAGAGAGAACGTAGCCAAAAGGCAAACGCGCGCTAGTCAGGAATTCAGACTCTCTCTCTCTAGAAGTCGGTGAAGCATTGACTCAAATAGTACTCTTACTCATTTGCATTAACCTACTTTCTGAAATTACATTCTGGCAGGAAATTGTAAGCTGAAATTAGAATAGATAGGACAGTTGCATAACTCAAAATAACTGTTAATAAAATTAGGATAAACCTTGCACAATCTTGGCCGTTACGTACAGGTCTCTTTCTGGGTACCTCATAGTCAACTTTTTTGCTTTTGAAAGTCAAATTACAAAAATATGGCGAAGAATATGGAGATTTGAGAGCTTCCTAATACTTGGGACCGTATGCCTAGGCTTCGTGGTTCTAGGCATTAACCAAGCTCTGGGACAGTGAAGCAAAAATTATATCTATATTTGCTTAATACCCACAAGTTTGAGTTGTACTTCTTTCCTATATCGTATCCATATGTGCTTCTCCATGTCCTAATTCGAAATCCTTTCACTTACTTTGACATTTTTGACACCTTAATCCAATATAGACGTAATCTTAAATTTGTTATTTAATGGCTGTGATACATTGCCAGCAACTTTAAAATTTCTTTTCGTATTTTTAAACAACATTTAAAGTTCAAGTCCAATGTTCATAACCCATCATTAGTGTAGCACTGTATGAATAAAAGTAATTTCCTTTGATTAACTAAAAAATTAATTTTCTCATAATTTCTCGTGAATGAATCTTTCACGTTTTGCTTTTTAAGAAACCAAACTAACGAATACATTTCTGTCTGCCATTATAATTACTACCTGTACTGTCTACGTTTAAAAAAAGTAATCCAACCTTCATCGATGATTCTTCTTTTAGAAATAAAATGTGGTAAATCAAAAGCTCTAAATTTGAATCAGTTTAACTCTAGATTTGAATCAATAGTTGTTATAAAGTCCATCACTGAAATATGCGTTTATTTCTGAAAAGCTTTAAAAACGTTTTTCGCAGCTAGAACAAGTATATGCCTTCCCAAAATGTCAAATTAAATATAATAGGGATTACACTTTTACTTCACATTAGGCAGCTTGATTAATTAGTGCCTTAACGATCTAACTTCATGGTGCTGTCTAAACACGATGTTTATAACCGCCTACTCTGCGCAAACAAAGACAAGAGAACTGCTTTTGATCCACTTGATTTTACTCGTTTGCTTTGATATTAATGTAACATTTGCTGTTAGAATCAATTTAAAATATGCTTCCTTAAAGAAATCATAGATATAAAATAACTCACAGATAAACAAAATAGATATTTGAGAACTTATATGACGTAAGTCACATTCGAATATCAGTTTTAGTAAAACTGCAAGTTATGAGTTGTATAAAGACATAGGAATCGTTATAACCGTACTGTCTGAACAAAACTGCAGAAAAAACTTATACATGATCACTGTCATAATATCATTAAAATTTTAGCTGCCGAACTGATGGAGTCATTCTCATGAAAATTTTCAATTTCTTTTATGTAGTCTGTCTAGTAGTGTAATGTTATTGTTAAACTATTTTTCTAGTAAGGATGAATAGCAGTGGTAAAAATAGGGAACACTGATAAACGTTGGTTACTTGTTATGACATCCCATGTCATCAAACACTTCAGTTGAAGTAGCAAAAACATCGTCATTAAATTTTTATGGTACTGTGGAATATTTTAAGTAATCGAAATAAGAGCATAGAACAGAAAGGCTGCAAGGAATGATGGGATAATTTCGGGAAACAGATAGCTTAAAAGTTAAGCTGCATTCGTACAGCAAGAAATGTACTCAGTGCGACAATCAAGTTGAGAACAGTTCGATAAAGCTACATATATTTTAATTAATAGACACTTATATATAAAGTAAAATATTTCACAAGATAAGTATTTCAACTTGTAGTTCATTTCACTATTAATAAGTCTATTTAGTTCAAAAAACATTTACCTCCTCAGGTGTATACCTAACTGAATAAAGATTCTGAAAACTCAACTAAGCAATAAACATTTTCTGCTCTTGAACATTTCCCGCATGAATTCTAAATTTAGAATTGCGTCTGGGCTATGTGTCCAAGGTTTTCAAATAAAGGTATGATATATAAATTTATGCCTCACTTTTTTAATTTTATCGTCATAAAACCTTTCATTCGTTTGCAGGTTTGATAACCGATAATATAAATTGTAATTTTTACAAAGTGCAGGAATTTTATGTTTTAATTCTCATTGCATTTTAGTATTTTATGGCGACAATAAACACAAATTTGTACTTAGGACGAATAATGAATACTAAATTTTTAATAAAACAATAATTTTCATTATTTTAAATGCATGTTATAGACATCAGTTTCCTGTTTCCGTTTAAACATGCGTGAATTTTGTTAGAGAGGTTTGACCCATCATAGAATACAATGAAACTAAAAATGGAGTTAGCAGGTTTTAAGATACCGTTTTACAAATTTTATGGGGTCATTCTTCGTGGTCTCTAATTTGAGGTTTATTAAAATGTCTTTATAAAAGCCTATATTAAGAGGTATTAAATTTTTATGCTATAGCTTCTAATAAAAATTCTAAAAGTGGTGGCATGGGAATTTTTTGTGATTCGATATTCCTTAGTTTATGAAGAAGTTGTATCGTTTTCAATATAAGAATTCATTAATTATATAAACAAATACATATAGATATTAATAAGAAACTGTGTTGTTAAAAAAGATTCGCTTCTTCATGGACAGCGAAAAAAAGTAATTTTCCATTTGCCAAACACAGCACGGAAAAAAAAATTCAAATAAAGAGTGAAAAAAGGGTAACTGGATGAGATTTTCATATACTTTTAGTCGTCATCAAAGAACTAATAAAAAGTATTAAAATATCAAACGGCGTTTTTTATTCCAAGGCTGGATTGAGTTTCTTCAATAATGAGGTTTTTAAATGAGATTAATTTAATGAACCACATTCTTTCTTAACATTTGCAGCAGCACCACATTCTTTTTTAACATTTGCAGCAGCAAGAAGTGATTTTTAATGAACTCATTTTATTATTATTTCGTTTTTAATTGATTCTAGATTTTATACGTATATCTCCCTTAGATTATTTTAAAACTCTTCTATTGTATTTCATGTCATTTTCAATTTAGCTGTCCTTGTACAAAATAAACTTTAAATGAAACATGAAAAATTTGCTAGCTAGACTCGTAAATGCAGTATTTATTATAAAAAATCCAAAAGAATTGTTTTTCTTTTAAAGTTAAAAGATAATACTAAAGTACATGCAATAAATACTTCATTCCTGCATAAGCATTTATAACAGCATTAAGAATTAAGAACGCCGTAAAATTTGATTTGCAGAAAGAAAATGCATTATAAAAATGACTAGAATATATGCAAAAATTTCCAACAAACTAATAGGAAGATTCTGAATTTACATAAAGAAATTTTCATTATATTTTGTTGATTACTGAATTAGAATGTATGATTTTCTCATTTTTCTCTCAAAAATGACATTTTGTTTGTTCGTTTAATGCCACATATGTCTTCTGTTTTGTTTTCTTCAGAATTTTTGTTCATTTTCCGAATGAAAACAATAGTTCCATTTACTTGTACTTAATATGACTGAGAATATTTTTTATTTACTTTTACTTACAATCTGCTATAATATCTGAAATTTTCGTACAATGTTTCCCTCTTGCGTCAAGTCTGCTTTAGCAATCTTGATAGTATTTTATTTCAATAAGTTAATTTTATTATCTCAAATATTTTCAATGTCATTTTAAGTGAAAGAAATTTTATCAGACTTTAACGACATCACTTCTTTAATATTCTATAGCTAAATTTGCATGGGTCATACAAAGGTTTATAATCTAATGTATATTTTAATGGACTTCCTTTCAGAAAATATTTTATCTTACCTTACGGAAGTTAAATCCTGTAAGGAAGCCATTAAATTTACATTACGATGCAAATGACGAAAAGGGAAGGTGACAAAAATTAGAAGTCTCAGGTCATTATAATACATATGTGCTTACGGAAGGGTAGCAACCATGCATCTTTTCTCGTAAATTCGATAATCTAAGGAAAGTGCTAGCAACTCTTCGCCAAGGGGGGAGAAAATTGTATTTTGAAGCTGTCAAATACGCCTAGTTAAAATCCTACAGTTTCTTAATGTTTAGCACTTCAAAGTTAGAGAAAGAATATTGATTTCTCTGGAGACTTTAAAATTCTTCTTCATATATAAAACTTCATAAAACTAAATTCAGACTGTGATCCATGTATTTGTTGCTTTGGTTTTATAAATTTACACTGTTGTCTTTTATTTATATTGTTTTAATCTATGTAGCGCGAAAGTATAAAATTAATGTACGAATTTTACGAAAGGCATATTTGGAACACTATATTGCATTATTCATTCTGCAACATTTCAATTTAAACTACTAGTTTGTTTTAAGCTTTGCTATATTTTTTCCCGCTTTACCCAACTCAATCATATCCTGAAGTATGCATCTTTAACAATTATAGAACAGATGTTTTAAATACACGCAGTTGCACATCGAGATATTGAGTTATGAGCGATGAATCCAGCTACATGAATTCCTCAGCAAAATGTTTGATACCAATGCTCAACTGAAAAATATTTTGTTTCAGTCAGCCTTTCTGTAATAACAGTGTGCGGTATATACCTCACCTAAAAACAGATGATGGGAAAGAAAGGAACGTATACATTTAACTTTATTTCAAACTTGGTAAAAGTGAGACTATCAAAAGTATTTCTGCAGATTTCGGAGTAAAAGCATTTGGCCAGATGACACAGGTCTATTTATTTCAAAATTAAACCGAATGCCAGTTCAAACTGACTTTCACATTTACTTAACTCGACTTGAAGAAATCCGGAGAACTTTTCATACCGGATTATCTTGCAAAGCATGTCGATAAATTTTTTCTGATGAACGTATAAATATCTGTGAGGACTTGGCTGTGTTTGAAATGCAACAGTTTTTGACATCTAATAGCATTATGGTTCCATTTTCCTCTCATTTCTCCTTAAATTTAGCTTTTCGATTTCTTCCTTAAAATGAAAATGAAGCTATAAGAGAAATAATTAATATCGTAAGTGACGTCACAGTCACATATGATGGCGCGCTAAAAGCAAAGAATTTGCAATTTAGCCTCCAATAGTGTTAAGTCCACAGGTGACTGAGTGTATATGACCACTGAACATCGATTATGAAATCCGTATTCAAATTCAAACGAAAGAACTTAGCTGCTTAGTGCTTTTTCCATCTATAAAGTAAATACGAGTCAAATTTCTCTGTAAAAGTACTTCACGAAGACCTTTCTTCCCTTAAACAGATATCCGCTTTGTGGTTTACTATCTACAAACAAAGAAGCAAGCAAACTAATGTGATGCAATAATAGCAGATGAGATCGAAAGGTTGTAATTTACTTATCGGAGTATTTTTGTCACTTTTAAAATAAATTTTTCCATTATTTTCATAATTTTTTGCTTTATATTATTCTGTAAACTTATATTATAATATTTTAAGGAAAAATCTGCTACTGTTATAGCTTAAATATAAGAATCCGGAATGTGGAACATCGTACTTAGAGTAATATTACCTCAATTTAAAGCGCATTCCATTATCAATGATTTTGTTTGAAAAACATGACGAAATATGAAGAAAATACAAATCAGAAATATAGAGCTATACTATTTTCACATTTCTGATTTAATAAAAGTATTCACGTTTCTGGTTTTTTTTTAAATATTCAGCCTAGTATTCAGTTTGCTTTCCCATAATTTTAATAAAAGATGCTATGACAACATTGTCTTGTATAAATATATATAAATGTTCTGATCCAAGTACTATATATTTTAAACTTAGGTAACGCATATCCCTAAATTCACACTTCATAGAAAAAACATCATGGAATTTTAAGAATCTTTCACAGAATTCCTTGAAGTAGCTTTTCCATAAACCAATGCCATTCTAAGATTGCATTTGGATTTTTTGCATTCTAAGATTGATTAAAACTCAAATTGGTATAGTATTTAAATTTTGTTAAATATTTCATAGCATTCAGTCTAAGATTTGTAGTGTTCATTTTTTATGAAAACTGAAAAAAATTTACTTTCAAGAAACATTGTTTTGTAAGCATTTTTTAAAAGAATTTCAGAATTTCAAGTAAAGCACTAATTAAGGATAAAATAAAGTAAAAGCAAATTATGTATGAAAATGCATTAATTTTCTTTACCAATTTCCTCATATGTGCTTCGAGCTAAATAACTAATATAATTTACAACCTTTTATATGTCTGAATGTTTATTTTATTTATTTCTTTATTGTAAAAATAATTTACAAAATACACTCACTTCCAAAAGTTAGCACGGAGAGGAAAATGCTAATTTCCGGAAGCCATTCAGAATTGAAGAGGTTGCAATTCGCTGCAGAGGTAGATGGAAGTATGCAAATATATTAGGTAACACCCATTCGCGCTTTCATGTCAAGAAATATGCAAAAAAGGCAGTCTTATAAGAAGCCAGCTTTATGAAGGGTTACAGAAGTTGATTGCAAGTGCTGATAGAAGGTGTTTAAAACTTTCGTACAATTTGTTTTAAGACATACGTATTTCTATGACCTTCAGAAGACGAATGGAAGATTCTGAGCGCTGGCGTGCTGTGGGGCGCATGGAAGCAGAACAGTCGATCACAGATGTTGCTCTTTTCTTCGGCGTTCATCATTCTGTAATTTCACGTTTATGGAAACAATTCCAAACCACACAGACAGTTGTCCGAAGGCCCGTAGCCGGTCGCCCAAGGGTTACAACCCCCACGGAAGATCGATATATTGCTATTGTAGCCAAGCGGAACAGCAGAGCGACTTCCACACGTGTGACATCTCTGGTTACAGCGTACCTTGGTAAGACGAAATCTGCAGTTACTGTACGCCGAAGATTACGTATGAGTGGACTCTATGCCCGGGTACCTCGAGTTTGTGTTCTATCCGTCCAATCAAGAGGGACACGTTTACAGTCGTGCCGGGAACATGTCAATTGGAATGTGTCTGACTGGGGCAATGTCATGTTTACTGATGAGTCAAGATTTGCTCTGGAGCCAGATGAAAAACGTATAAGGATATGGCCTGAACAACGGACACGCAATCAGTCCCAAAACATCACCGAACATCACGCATTTCGAGGCGGAACCATTATGGTGTGGGCAGGAATTTCATTAGGATACCGCACCGACCTGCATATCTTTAAACGGGGTTCTTTGACGACTGTCCTGTATCGAGATGAAGGCCTAGAACCCATTGCGAGATTGTATGCTGCAACAGTTGGCCCTACTTTTGATTTAATGGACGATAACGCACGTCCCCATAGAGCTGACATCGTCGATGACTACCAGGAGTGAAGGGATTGCGCGTATGGCGTGGCCAGCATATTCGCCCGACCTTAATCCCATTGAAAATCTTTGGGATTCTCTCGGCCGTGCTGTATCTTGACGTTTCCCACCTCCAGCCACTCTTATGGAGCTGGAAACTGCTCTACAAGAAGAATGACGATTGCTTAATTCTGCGGTGGTTGACCACCTAATTGAAAGCATAATCACAAGGTCTAAACTTTGTATACAGATGAGGGGGGATCACATACCCTATTAATGTCCTTTTTTTCATTTTATGCTGTTTATTTTCACTTTATACATAATTCTGTTTAAGTCTCCAATATGCCATTATCTGATAACTTACAAAAATTTAATATTGTTTTCATTTCTGTATATAATTATTGATTTTGTTTTATGCATAAATATATACGCTACTTTCTTGTCGAATATTTTGTGTCAATCAAAGCAGTATTTGCTGATTATTTTTGCATTTTATTTTTTTTTTTTTTTCTGGCATTTTACATCTTCTTGCTTAATTTTTGGAAGTGAGTATGTATAAAAATACTTGAAACAAGCAAAAACAAAAATATTGTGTTCGTTTCTGTTGTTCTTTCGTCAGCAGGTTTTTAAATCTGCCCTCCAACCGGGATAGTGGTTAGTGACTCTGACTGCCGTACCGAAGAGCCCGGGTTCGAATCTCGAAGAAAACATGGATGTTTGTAAATGTATAATGTCTGTGCGGCATGGGAGCATTCTAAATATGCGAAAGTCCTCTCGAGAGGTTGTTGGTTGCATTTGGACTAGGAAACAACCTCTCGAGAGGTTGTTGGTAGGGGAAGAGGGAGGAGGTCCTCAGTCCCGTTCCCCCCACTCCCGGGGTGCTGTTCTTCAAAACTGAGGGTGAAACTAGGCAAAGTCGTGTATTTCACCTTTAAGGTGCAAAAGGCTCTTGCCAACGACAGGCGCAATCTTGTCTCCTTGCCACGAGGAGCATTGTGGTCTTGGTCTCATATCAGACAAGCGAGCTTAGTCACAGCAACTTATCTAGTGATGTGAATCAAAGTTTTGGTAATCTTAAAAATAATACCTATTTCTTGTGCCCAGTTATTAGGATAATGAATTTTCAAATATAGCCTATGCATTTTCATGATTTTCTCAGCAGATATTTGTTGCGTGTTTGAAGATAACATTTAAGTTGACTAAGAAAGAGAGTTTTAGAGAAATGAAACTTGGGCTTCTATTCAGTTTGAAGTAATTTTAATACTTGTTTTAATTAATCTGGAATTTTAAATCTTCAATGCAGAGCTTTTAGAATCAATCTAATACTAAATTTTAAGTTTATAACAATCACCAGTTATTTTGATACCTTGACCGATATTTTTAGCTGCAGGTTTGTTTTATTGAAGTGTATGCAAAACTAGAAATATAGTAGAAAGTAGTACTTTTTAAAATTCATTGCAAGTCTTTTAGGGCCCATTATTATTATTTCATGACAACTTCATGCACTACAGATTTGAAAGAACTATTTTACCCCTTATTCTTTCACTGATATTTGGTAATTCATTCATAAGTTATAATTTCTGCAGATAATTTGCTATTAATTAGCATAACAATTTATGTAATGCTTTTCCTGAGAACTGTGAATTTGAATCTCCATAAATCGTTTAAGAAGCATTATTTATAAATATATTCACTAAAGACAGAAGATCTTCGATAAGTTGAGTTCTAAAGTTAAATCAAAATTAAGTTAAGTTTTCTTCTTTTCTATAAAAGTTTGATTGATTGACTTTTTCCTCTATGTTGCCTTCTGTTTACAGAAGTTCAACTGCATTTAAAACATAATTCACGCTCGAAATTATTAGGCTAGCATGTATTACCCTGTTCAGCCCACTGAAGATATGTATCATTCTTGCTGTATTACTCGTACACCAAAGGGAGATATTTTGGGATTTCACTTGTCATCTTGCGCATAAAAATGCATTAGCCTTATAAAAAACATTAAATACATTGTCGTTAAAACTTAATATATTGTCTAAATAAAACGTCTGCATATTAACTGATGCTGGCGTGTATAATTTTATAACCCATCGAAAAATAACTGTTTTCGTAATGTCAGAAGATTGTGAGAGATTATTTTCTTTCCTTAGATTATCATAATGGTATTTGATAAATGCATAGGTTGCAAAACTTTCCGTACAGTATTTTTTATAATTCGCAGACAGTACTTTTGTACAGTATATTTCTGTGCAACATTTTTTATAGTTCATATTTTCTAAGAATATTTCATTTACATATTTGGCACCAATACTAATGCGCTTATTTAGGAATTTATAACAATGCAATTTAGATCTGAAATATTTCGTATAAATTTAGAGCTGCATCCGTATTGAAATTTGCTGTGAAGATATCATTGGGTGCACTTTTCACACTGCTAGAGTAAAATTTATTGAAAGTGTAGTGAGAGTGTAACCAACTCTTAACACAGCGTTTAAAATTCTAGTTTAAAAATCTTTGCTTAAAAAAATATTAAAGTCTAATAAATGCAGCCATTTTTCTTTCAGTTCTTTTTAATTAAGAAACTGTGTTTTTTTTTTTTTTTCAGTAACGTTTTCTTTTAGTGTTTAGTAAATTTTGAGTGAATTTTATGTTAATTAACCAGTTAATTATAATTTTAGCCTTTGCTATAAATTCTTCTTTCCGTATTCCTCAACAGAATGCAAACGAGTGGTGAGTAAACTGAGGATTTGGGACTTTAAGACAGACCACGCTCCTAGCATCGAGTGAGCGCTACGCCGTTAGTTTCCTGCCTTCTCGCATAGTAATAATTACTTGGCTTTGAGTTCCATCGCTGCCGGAAATTTAATTCTGACGCTCCCGTAGAGTTAGTGAGCCAAGTTCTAGTAGTATTTAATTGTGTAGTCCTTGACTATTGTTCAAAATATGATTTAAATTGCACTGTTAGATTTATTTGCATCATCACAAGCTGTGGACATGTAGTAGCACAACATAATGCCTTTATGTTCTAAATTCTGTTAAAATAGAAAGGTTATTTTTAACCTTGTCAGAGCTTTATCATTATTCTCAGACATAGCGATAATTCGCTTCACATCTGTTAGGTTATTAGACTGAAATAGCATTATCAGATCAAGTGTAGCCCTACACATTTTAATGCGTATTTCTGTGCAACTGAGACGTGAGAAAAGCAAAATCATGGTTTGGTGATCGTTGATCATCATATGTGTGAATAGTGATGTGTGATATTTTACGATTTTAAAAGCAGGTACTTCATTTTAATTGTGTTTTTCAATGCGTTTAACTTGTATCTTGATATCTCAATATATTATGCAAAATCACCTATATATTGAAACTCATTTTTATGTTAAAAATATATTCTCTGTATTCAAAATAAGAAGTCCAACTGTCAAGTTAATTAGGAGTGCTCCACAATTTTGTTACACATAAGTTTTATCAATATCCCCAGCATGGTTAAAGCCATTAGGTTAAGAAGTTTCATGTTATTGCTCTAAAAATTAACTTCTGTGGTGACAATGAATGTCTCATCTCTTATTATCATTTCATTTAAGTTATTTAAAACCACCGTGTACTCTGCTGTCAGAACATTTTGATGCTGAAATCTAAATCATATTCAGATACTTTGAATTATTATGGTTATAATTAAAACTTGAAGCTGAAGGTATATATAGCTGACTTAAAAACTGTAACTTAAAATAACAAAATTATTCTAAGTGTGCGTTAGAAATATCTATAAAAGATTCCACACAAGAAGTTTTAATCTTCATCCATCGTGTTACATAATGCTAACATGTATTTGTAATCGGTACGATATGGCAGTTGTTGTCATTGTTGCATGAAACCTAAGAATTTTAATTTACTTTATTGCCTCACAGTAATCATTCTTGAGACTTCTGCCATTTGGCGGTGCATAGGATCTTTATTTTTCAAATTTAATCAATCTATTATTCCTTAATTAGGTGTTATTTAAATGAATAATGAATCCTTTTCAATTTAAATCTTTATTTTTAAATAAAACAGTTAATTGAAATGATACAAATTGGCTGTAATATACTGCAGCATTACTGTAGTTACTAAAGGGCGTTTTTATCTCACACTTAAATGCAGAACCATATAGTCTTATTTTAGGCCTATAAGGTATAATATCTTTATTATTATAGCTTATAGGCAACGATTAATGTAATTTAAATTTAATTTACGGTAATCTTGCGAGTTATGGTACTTCATGCAATCCATAATCCTTTAGATAAATTGAATATTAAGTAAGTGAATTATGTAAATTGCTTAAGAGTAACATTTTAAGAAACTTCAATATTTATCATTATTTTAAGAATATTTTACTTATATAGTATTGTTTTATAAACTAACTTCGCGAATATTGTTTTAATGCTAGGAGTAAGATCTGAAGAAAAAAAGGAATTGTTTTTTAGACGTCCTTATTTCTAACTTATAGATTTCAGTTTAACTGTTAGGCCTTTTGTGCAATTAAATGCGAATTTACATAAGTTATGTATTAAGTTACGCCTAGCGGTTGCTGTATTTGGTAATGCATTCAGCTGGTAATTGTGAATAATTTCAATACTATTGTAAAAACTAAAAGTTGTTTCTTATGTCACACATTTTGTAAATTTTAAAAGAATGTAATTAAAATAGTTTTTTATTATTTATTTTATTAGGACTAATGCATGAGATATCAAAGAAGAAAAATTATTTCTTTGTGGAAAAAGATTTGGAAATATATCAAGATGAATTGATTATATTCATTTAAATGGACAATTAAACAATCCATTTGTGTATTTCATAAAAAAACTAATGATATTTCTTTGAGTAATTTCATAACTTAAAAGTGAAGTTATTTTTATGTTTATATTCTTATTACTATTTTTTGACATACAAATAACTGTATTAAAACATATATGCATGCATACATAAACATACGTATATACACTTGGAAAGATTTTGCTTATGTTTCATCGGAAAAAAATTCCGTATGAAGAATTAATACTACAAAATTTAACAAAATGAAATTAAATTGTATTTAATCTTCTCTGAAATGAATTAAAAGTATTGCCATGTAATTAAAAGTTTGCTTTGATTTAAGATTAAATTGGATTATGCATATATATTTCTCACAGTCCGTCTGTGAGACTTTAAGCAAAATTAATGTTTTTGCTATTGATTATACACACATTTATATGTTGCATTTTTATAAATTGTAAATGATTGAAGATGAAAAAATATTAATAGCTTTTTATACAAGGAAAAATATACATCACAAAGCTGAATAGTTGCGTGAACCCAAGTTTTTCATGCTTTTTAAATACTCAGTTGTAACAGGGTACATTATACTGAAATTAATGGTCTACTCAAGAAATGAAAGAATCATTTCAGTTTTTTTTTATTTAAGTAGACCTTTAAAGTGTTTTGATTAGACATGTGTGTTTAAAATGTACGCTTCTGCATTGTTTATTGTAAACTTTGAAAAGTAACACGAATTCTGCTTTTTATAATAGCTTAATCACCTCATATTTTAAAATTCTTTAAATTACATTAAATAAATTCAATAAATTTTAAAATCTTTTCTAATGATTATGTCTTAAATTCTTCTAACTCTGAAACTTATTAGAAAGTATTAAAACTATCTTCCAAAATAAATCCTTCAGTCAATTCGAAATTTTTGCAGGTACTTAACGTAAAACATTACGTCCTTGTCTCAAGTTTATTTTTTATTAATTAGTGCACTTAAAATATTTCTTTTTTATCAGACTGATTTTAAAATTGTACATTTTATTTCATGAAAAGTTGTTATCAGTAATTTATGTTGCTTGGAAAATTTTAATTCGACTAAAGCCATCATATATTATTTTATTTTTTATTAGAAGTATTTGATGAATACTGATTGCAGTTCTGTTGATTTAATAAATTCTAAATTAACCCTAAAAGTTTCATCTGTTCAGGCATAATGCTTAATATTTTATAAATCAGTTTTTAAGTAGGAGGCATATTAATAAATACTTACTTAATGATTTTATTGAATTTCATGAACTCCACTTTTATTTTACATACTTATTTTATTAGCATATACAATTTAATTTAAATAAATATTATCAGTTTCTAGATGATTAATGCAGGATTTTGTATTTAAGAATTTATATGGCCTGTATTTGGTCGGAGAGGGGGAGGAAAATAAAGGTTGGCTAATTCTGATGTTAAAGATAAATATTAATGCCATTTCTCTCAGTAGGAAGAAACTTCCTCGTACATTTTCCATGCATATTTCTATAGTAAAAATTTAGAATCATCGAAAAGAGGAAAAGAAATCGTAATGCGGTTGGAAAATACTGGTCTTTGGTCAACTAATATTCAGTGCCCTTCTGTAGTGTAACGTATATGAAAATGAATTTAAAAAACTGCAGAACTAGTTCAGATTCCTCTGAGTGTAAAAGCTTATGATAATTATATGCAAATGAACATAAAAACCTTTTGCTTCACAAGTATTTGAGCATAATATATGCAAATAACGCGATCGCGAGTACATCACAGAAAGAAACATCTTCGACGCGGCACAGATATTTAAGTTAAACGTAAATATTTAAGTCTGAAAGTGGCCAGATGTCGTTAGTTACGTCAGTGTTCAAATAAAAGACATAAATGGTAACTTCTCAATCACGCTGGACATTTCCAGAGAGCTGAATATTTAATAAAGCATTAACTCAAAACTAGGAAACAGTTTTTAGTTTTGAAAATAATTTGTGGTCTTGCAGATCAAGGTCGTCTGAGGCCAACTATGTACTAACACATCTAAAGACCGTTATTTGTCACTATTGACAAGAAGTAGCAATGTTTTAGCATCATTCAACTACTAAATGAGAAAATAGTAGGTCTTAAGAAATGTATATGTACAAAATTGCTTTTTTCCTGTAATTTAAGTTTGATTTAATTTTAATAATTTTCCTTCTTTTTTAACTTTAATTTCAAAAACAACGTATAACGTGGTAAATGAATTCTGAGACATGGTGATCCAAATGTCTGTAGTAGTCAATAAGTCGCATTTCAGCGAGTGTTCAATGCACATTAATGTAATTAGCACAGAACTTCATAAACACATTGGCTTTTTTTCCTAAGGAATTTTATTATGCAAATTATTTGCTTACAAATATACTCGCCAAATGGTGCTTCATTCCTGACACAATGTAAAATGACTCATAATAAATTCTGAATCTGAACAAAGCGGCAGCCATCATTACTGAGCTGCAAAGGATGATGACTGGGATGTATGGATAGCGCAAGTAGCATTTTTGCAAAAATTATTGACTCGTGACATCGCATAGCGTTACATAATTCTTGTTCTAAAAATCGCTAGATTTTTCATAGAATATCACAGAATCCAATTTTCGTTTGTTTCAGGTTAAAAATAAAGGTGTTTCATAGAAACTCAATATATGTTGATTTTTACAATGATAATTCAAAATGAGATCCATTTAGTAGAGATTCCAATGTATAACACCGTCTGGTGAACATAAGCGGAAATAAAAAATTTACATTATCAAATTTCATAAAATAAAACCCTTGATCACATGCATTTCTATACGAACAGCCTTATCATGCATTGCAAATTCACTGAAATAAGAAGTTTTAAAATTTTGCTCGATTGTGAATCACTTTAAGCATGAGTCACAAAAGGATTACTTGCATTTTTATTCTTTTCTAAATTATCATAAATTTGCTGTGTGGTATTTCCTAATTACAATATTAAAACAGTGCTTACTAGATATGATATAATACTTTATTTTCACAACATTTTACAAGAGACAAATAGCTTAAAAAGCACAAAATTTTACCAATATATGATATGACTTTCTACTACATAAAAATCACATTTGATCCCTTTTTTTTTATTAAAAATAGAATTTTTATAAAATTTATATTACTGACTTCAACTTTTCTATGTGTTGAGAATTTCCAATTATTAGCAAAAAAAGAAGATAGTAATTAATTGCGATCTACGGACATAAAAAATAGAAACATCGATATATTCACGAAATGCATTCACGGGAAACTTTAAATTGAAGAATACTATCTTGGATTTATAATAATTACAACATAACAGGATGGTTCACTAAGAAACACAGTACTCACTCACGTAGATGTTAAGAACCTGTAACATTAAATTTATCAATTACAATCAATATATTAACAAATACTTTTTACAACTATACAAATAATTGTACTTCCGCTAGGCTAACTCTGTTAATTGTTTAAGATTTCGAAAAATCTTAATGTGACAAAAGGCAAACATACTGCTGTGAAACAATATGCTCTTAAGAAGGTATACCATATTCTGGTAATTCAAACAGTGCTGTTAACATATGAAATACGAAATTACTAGACATTTGCTGATTTACAAAGCAACTGCATCAGATTAGACAAAGGTGCTTTTCATGGTGCAAAGTTAACTTGCATAGATAGTGCAAACAGTGCAAATGTATTTACAGTTTACTCACCATTTTAGGCAATACTTCTAGCAACTTAATCACTGCTCGAGCAAAGCTAAAAATCTCATAACCATTTTCTCTCTTGATCTCGTTGTAATCATCCTTTTGTATAATAACATCAGTATTAGGAAGCCAATTTTTATCGAATGCAGTCTTTCTTCAGTTTCGATGTAACTCGCCGCTTATATTAAGATAAGAATGTGTGTGGTACAGTAATTCTAAAATTATAACCGTACAATTAGGCAGATACTAAAAATGTCTCGTACTGCAAGAACGTAGTTAGAAAAATCGTAAATTGAATATTGCCAAAATTAAGTTATTGCCACTAAAACGACATATCTTTAAAGCAGGATAGACTTTAAAGCAGGATAGAACCAAAGAGTAAATTTCAGAAGTTACAAATCTCTTTTCAATAAATATGATCAAAGGTTATGATTAAATGTTCAAGTGAATGCAATAATTATGTTTGATCTCATTTTAGTTAAAATAAAACGGGACTTTTAAATGTATTTTAACTTCATATTTTTACTTTTCAGAAGTGTTTACTACTGAATAAATTTGTGCGTTCTAAAACCTATCATTAATTAACAGCACACTCTGAAAAAATAACTTAAAACAAAATTATATTGAGAAAATTTTGTGTGTTCGTTCCACTATGTTTGATTTCAGAAACGTATTTCACACATTCGTCTTTTAACATCGTTATATTAAAAAGAAACTATAGAAAGACTTGAGTCATTCTGTTAATTTTAGTATTAGGCGTCGACTGAAATCCGTTAACAGCCAGCAAAATGGTCGCATATTCGAGCTCTAAATATTTCCTTCTATTTCTTTTATTTCATTACGGTAAATATTACACCGCAGTTTTTTCATTGCTATACGTGGTCTTACAATGTTCTACTTATGTGTACTTCAAGCTCAAAGCTATACCAGATACATTGACTTAACATAATTAAAATCATGCATACCATTAATATTTCTTCCAAGATTTTTAATGTCATGAATCTAAATTTCAGTTCCAAAAATTGAATACTGGCGTATCTCTTTCTGCTTTGCGTATTCACATAAATTTTATAGATCATACATATATTTCATTCAGAACTTAAAAACGTATTTTGTCTCAATTATTAACAAAATTCTAAAATGATTCTGTTTTTAGCTCGGCTTTCGCAGATCAACTGAAAAATATAAATACGAAATATTCGTTTTGAAAACAGATCTATTAAATGAATGTAAGCTAATATTTGTTAATCATAGCCTAAGTAAATAAGAAACTTATTATCAAGTTTAATGCGCAGAATTAAATTTATGTATTCATTATGCATGAATTAAATCTATTAATATTTATCTATTATTATAAATTTAATTAATTATTTATTAAAATTTCAAAATTTACTTCGTGAAAATTTTTTAATTTGCTAAAATTTTAAAAATTCGATTTTTACCCTTCGTCAGCATTTTCATGTAAAAAAATTGCAGGAAAACTTTAAATTTGCATTTAATCAATTCAAAGTTTTAAAAACTACCCTAGCTTTAATAATCAAATTACATGTATCATGCTAAAAAATTAAAATTTGCTGAAACTATAATTTTTACAATTTTATATAATTTAAAAATAATACTTGCATAGTATAATAGTCTTATATAAAAATTTTTAACTTATTTGAAAAACTTGCCTATGCAAAAAGTTACTCGCACAGGTTTAATCTTTTCAAACTAAATTTTTATACTAAAATTAATTTTAGCTTTTTGAATGTACTTCTACCAGAATTTCTTTTCGTGTACTTGAGTAAATTTAACTCTTTAAGGCATACTCACTGTCACTGATAAAGGATATTATAATAAAAGAAAAAAGCAATAACGCGTACATAATACATGTAATTCTAAATTCTAATCTAAACTGTTCTTCTTTATGAGTGATATGTACATTAAAATTAAATAGGAATTCATTAAGGATGATTTTCTTGAAAATCAAACCACCTTTAATGATTCGTTAAAGACGGTTGTAAGGAAACGTAAAATTTCCAGAAAAATTATCAAGCTTGCATAGCCCACAAGCCGCTCAGTTTTCTAAACGATAAGATTAATTCTCCTTCATTATTAGCGGTACATATATTGATGAATTAGGAATTTGTTAAAGGTGGTTTATTTGCAAATGTATCATCTATATTGATTAATTAGGAATACTTAAAGGTGATTTATTTGCAAATGTATCATCTATATTGATTAATTAGGAATACTTAAAGGTGATTTATTTGCAAATGTATCATCTTTACTTGCTAGTTAATCCTTCTTAAAGAAAAGCTCTAAATGTACGATGACTAAAGAGCCAAGAGCAAGGCAGAACCCAAGAAATATTTCTGTGCCACATAACTTTATCGATTTGCTATAGAACTATTTTGTCTTTTAATCTAAATAATGTTCAAAAGCTTATGCAAGTTCATTTAATTAACAATTTTAGGATTCACAAAACGTTATGTAATACCTTTAAAATGTAAATTATTTTTTAATTGTAAATAGAAATGAATTAATACAGAATTCAGTAATTTCCCTTTTAGATTAATACGGTGTTGGTTTACAGAAATGAACTAAACTTTATTGCACCTTACATACTAATGACTTGAGCGTGCAATGAATCGCTAGTCCCAACAGAATTTAGAAATCTAAAAAAAAAGTATATTCTTTCCTTTTTTTGAAGGCTTTTCTTCGTAAATAAGCAATGCAAGAAATCACATGAATGTAAAAGAAATAATGAATATTACTTAGAGTAAATGTTAATCATGAATATTACCTGTATATGAATACAAGAAAGAGAAAGTCATTCAAATGATGTAAGTTTACAATCACTGGATATGTTGATTTGTATTGTTTTAGGTCATAAAAGTTTGATAGCTTTGGATACATCGGCTTAATTGCAGAATTCAAAAGCTTCCTTCAAATATAGCTTCAATTACATAGGTTTAGTAAGCCCATCCTTTCATATGATTATGGCATATTAATGATACTTTTGTTTTGAAACTGTATACAAATGTAACAATGTTTTTAAAGTTCGCTAAACTCTGTGAAAGGAAAGAAATTAGAGCACTTTTGATGAGTGACTAATTCCGATCACTAATTGATCTCATAAATGTATGTTAAATAAAACTTTTATTTAACTAGTCAATTCTTCGTGCATGTATAAATGCACTTATATTCTTTCATAGCAAAAGGAAAAATAAATAATTGAATATATGCGTTATAAGAGTTCTAAATTTTATGCAATATTATATCCAGCTGCAACTTTAGAACAATTAGCTTAACAGTTCTGACATTGTCAAATAGAATCAGAGGCTCAAAATGTATTATAGATTCTTCTCACTAATGGCTGTTTTCCTGCTTCACTTTGGTAAGCGTATGCAGTATTTCAATATCTAGCTTTCATAGGAATTCTAATGATTCTCCGACCCAGTGCATCCCCTTTCTCAATGTCTGGATACGTTCATTCGCATACCAATAAATTAGAAAATTGATTCTGGTGCTTCCATTTCTATTCTAAATAGTACCATTTGATTACTTTGTCTTTGACAAAGCAATAGTCAATGAGTGCAGATAAACAAGTAATAACGTTGTCGATTAACTAAAATAGCTGATATTAGAAGTTCATTGTAAAAGTACTTCATCAAAATTTCATAATCACATGCTGTGGAGATATTTTCATAAAATATTAACAGCATTTGAAAGCAATGCGAACAACTATAATACTATATGAGAATAAATAAAAGAAGTGAAGTGCAGTCATTAAATACAAGAAATAAATTGTTTTAATTCAATGAAATCGCTTGAAATAAATACGAATGCTCCATTGCCTTAATACGGTTAATAAAGGTAATTCTTACCAAACACCCTTGCTGAGTCCTGGATGTAATCCGATATATTCCATTCCTTCATTTTTAATGAATATAATCTGATTACCGATAGGGAAACCAGTAGTACACGTCAGTATACCTTGATAAGACAAGCATAACAATCTGAGGTATTTCGTGTTCAAGGCAAAGCCTTTCAGATTTTCTACTTAATACTACTACACGAACAAGTTACTATGAAATTCTAAACAGGAAGAATGCATTCTTTTTATCACATTTAAACATCGAATATAGAATAACATAGATATAAATTCATATTTATCTAAACTGAAGCTTGGAAAATGCTAACAGAGCTTTTCCTTTTCCTTTCTACTATCTATATATGTATATATGCATATAGGCAAACATAGATGCATATACTGATACACACAAAACAATTGTGCTGACACTGAGATGCAGTGCGAACAAGTCAAATACGTACACAAAACATGAACACTTGGGGGATACAAAGAATACAAATAGCTCCATCGTATACAAATTCTGGAATGTATACGATGAAATCCACAAATACAAACATAAAATCCACAAAATACATCCATCATACAGCGTCTACTGGATCTTCGGTCTGGGGAGCACCATCTTCGCATTTTATTGGCTGCCCCTGTGGGTCAGTTGTTTCTAGCTTGCCTATCTTAGCCGGTATTTGTCGCAAAATAATCGAAGGAAGAAACCCAGGAACACGAAATCTTGAAAGAACTAAGAAGAGAAAGAAAAATGCAGTAAGAATCATAGTAAAGTAAATGTTAGAAGAGAGAAATTGGGTAATTCCAATCGAAAATTTTGAAACAACGTTCAAGGATTGGAGTAAGTTTCACTTACTCCAATATCAAGAACTATGTTTTACCATTTTATTCAAATATTTTACGTTGCACCATAGGAGAAGATATCTGGCAGAGATGGAATTTTGTCAGTGCACCGAAAATAAGAAAACTAAATATCCTCAGCCTCTTCACAGTATTAATAAAGAACCTTAGTAAAAAAAATGCCCATAAAATTCGAGTTTATTTAGATTAAAGCCGCATTAATTGAATTTGTGTATGTAAAGTTTATAATCATATTTATTAATCTGATTACAATTTATGCGACTAAATTGCAAGGCATTTTTATAGTACATTTTGCATCTTCCCCTTTCTGCTTTTGAAACTACTGCTTCGATAGTAGGGTGAGGAACATGTATTTTTATTAATCTGACGACTATAATAGGGGTAGGTTAAAATATATTAATTTAGAAGTGAAACAACAAAACTAAAAGTTATATCTGCAAAATTTTCACAAGACTAGTTTTGATGGTTTTACAGAACCATCCTCCTCGCTGGCAAAGTGCAAATGAACCTTTTGTTCATCTGCACTTTGACACTTTGTTTGACTTCTAAATTAATAAAATATTGGTACTTCATCCAAAATACAGAAACGTTCACTTAATGAATAATTTTTTGACGACTTACCTATCTGGAGTGTTTAAATATTTTTGCATGAATTTAAGTTTGAGGCATAAGAAGCAAGAAAATACCTATTCATACATAGTAAATAGTACTTGACGCTTCGTGACATTTCATTTCTAAATGCAATTTAGTGTATTAATACTGATTAAAATTGCATTTTGTACATATTAGATGCTTAAAAATGCTGGCTGCTTGCAGTTTTCCTCATGTGCGAAGTAAATACGTGCCAAGTTCCCTTAAAGCGTCTTATACGATGACATTTCTCATTCCTTCTCAAAGACAGTTAGTCTTGATGGTTTGTCTTGATAAAATAAGCTACACTAAAGATAAGCGAATATATATTTGGATATAAATAACTTCAAATAAAAATAGAAAGAGCGTTAAAGTTAACACTAAAGATAAGCGAATATATATTTGGATATAAATAACTTCAAATAAAAATAGAAAGAGCGTTAAAGTTTCGTATCAATCAACAGGAATCTTATGTCCGAAAGGGGAAATTAACAAGTCTTCAATAGCGTATCATAGTTGGAAATTTAATCAGAATTTTGACTTTGGGTCTGCAAAAATTATCCAAAAAGCTTCTTCCGTTGGTGAATTGGATTTTCTTCAGGCTTTTCATATTCACAAAGATATAGCAGTTTAGTGAATGATTTTAAGTCCAATCCAGCCCTTCCTAACGCTTTTAAATTTCTATTAACATAATTCTTGGTTATTATTTTTGCCAATAGATGGCGTTGCCTCCAAGCGCATGGTACTACCCGAGGGTAAAAAAAAGCCGTTACTGAGGTTGCTTTCCCTTTTTAAAAATTTCGTTCTCCTGATGAGGAGGGACCTGTAGCTGCCCTCGAAATCGATTAAGTGTTTTAATAAGTTACGCCCAATACAAGGTTGTTTCAGCGATTTTGATTGTCACATTGGCGCGTTTCTCTCCTATTCTCATTAATAAACTTCCAACGATTTGATTGCCTGTTCCACTCTGTACTAAAATCGTGCCAGTAATGTAATGAGCCATCTATAAAGATTAAATTTCTTCTCAATGATAGATGTAATTTATGCCCACTGGTCTGCTCAATTTACATCGTCAAGGAGACACTGGGCCTAGTATATGAATGAACCTACATATTTTAGTAAGAGAAGTCTTCGCTTCAAATATTACTCAAGTAATATATTTGTATGATCTATAGTGTCCGCCAGACAGTATTTTTATCAGAAGAAAAGAGAGTCTTATAGTACGTGCCATAATAAATATGGATTGCTTCCTTCACGAAACGCTGTCGTTGCCAAGGGTTAAGAATATGTTTAAGGCGCGTCACGTATGCGAAATTTTTATCATTTTTATTTAAAAGTCACAGATTGTATATTTCGGCCTTTTTAGCCTGTGCCCGCTTAGTAGGTCAACTAAGCGATGCAGCATATCCGGGCACCCTCATCAAGAGTTCCTTTGCATCATTGTAAAAGAGAGCCAATATGAAACAGGGCGGAAAAAGTAAGAATTCTAAGCAACAACAAAGAGCTAATTGATAACCTGTTACGACTGAATTTAAACAGCGGTTATCAGCCTGTCTCCATCTGGACATAGCTAGAAATTAGATACGTTTTTTATCCAATGACAAAGTGATCACGATGGTTGTGACGTACAGATAATTCAAAAACGTAACTAAATACCTTTTGAACAGCATATCGTACAGTCATAATTCAGTTTTAGAAATCTATCAAATAAAGAAGTTCTTTAAAATATGAAAATATTCAAGTGATGTCTTTAAAAAAATATACGCATCTTTTAACTTTTTTATGTGAGCCACCTAAAATTACATCAAAGTGCCTTCCAAAGCCGATGTGGCTAAAAAGATAAATGCCAATATATTATTAAATAAAATTTTTGGAGATAGAATATAAATGCTAAAAAACGTACTCAGATATTCCGATATAAATTTCTAAGAGACAGCTAAACGGGAGACAAGTATGATTTCAGAAATAAGTGTTTAAATTTGTGCATTTGCAGACTACAATTAAAAGCATCCATTTCTGAAAAGATTTCGAAGTGTATTTATCATAAGAAGCTATTTAAGTCATATTATGAGAGATTTTTTTACAGTTAGCTTTGCAAATTACAAAACCATTTCTTCTTCTTTTTTTGTAACCATCTTGAGCTAAATAATGTAATACCTACATGGAAGAGAGACCTTTACTGCAAAATGCCAGATGAGAGAAAAACAACCTTAGATTGTTATAGATATCTTAGAAAATCTCCCTTTATTTCGAGGACGACTGACACAGGTCTCTGTCCTTCAAGAAGCAAAATGTTCCAATCTCGAAGAACAGGGATCTATGAAGGTCGTTATCAAAATAGGTAGCTTTACATCACAAATTCGTTTAACATGAATTCAGTACAGCTCTAACCAGTTAACCCAAAAAAGCAAAAATGCACTTAAGCAAGGAATTAATCAGTTCGTGCGATTTCTTAAGCAAAGTGAATATTTTTATCGGCAAATGGCAGCGACAAATTTATTTTAAATCTACAGTATTGTTAAAATAGGTTAAAAAGGTTAACAAAGGTAGTTATTCCATTGGCTGTGTTAGCTTTTATAATCGATTGTAACAAAACATTTCTGAATTACTTTTCTAATAGAAGAATGCTTTCGTAAGGTGCTTTCTAGAATAAACTGCTTCTTATTCAGCAATTGCACTGACATATTATTTTTGTTATTATTATTTTAGATTATAGTAAAGCATTCGAGGGATATCTGTTTAAGGAAAGGGATGCCTTTATGGAGAACTTTTAAAGGGGGCAGTTTTTTAATTACGTCACATATGGGAGAAACATGAAAAACCTTGATTTAGCAAATCCGTTAGCCGGGATTTGAAGCCGAATGGAACTACCAGTGCTCAACGGTTAATCCGCTCGGCTGCTGGATCTCCGTTGCACTGAAGCAACGAAGTTTAAATGTCAACATTCATAGCATATCTAGTAGGGATTGTCCAATAACGTATTAAAACACAATTTATTTATTTAGTTATGTTTTAGGTATTAATGTACTTAATAGAATCAGTTGTTAATCGTTACATCAGATGTTTATATATGTTAAAACTAGCTTTTGTATTATTCAATAAAATCAAAGACGCTAATAGCAGAACAGCTTGAGCTACGTTCCATTCACATTGATTATATTAAATGAATTTTGTTGTACGCATATCCAGATGCAGAATGATGTTTCGAAGTTCTCTGACATTGTCATAAAATTCTTCGTTACGTATCGCAAATTGCATGAAAATGCAAGGCAATGTTCGAGCATTCTTGCTTAATTTTACTGTATAATAAATAATATCTTAATCAGTGTATAGATAATATATAAAAGTGTAAGCTGTTTGTTTTTATAAATTTTATAAGAAACTGTCGCATTCTGCTGAGCAAACTGTCGTGGTGTATTGATTAATACGTTCAGCTAAAAATTAGATATGTCGTTAGAATCACAGGGAATGCACTCTCCGTGTCAACTGCTTCGAGAAACCGATATCTTTATAATGGCGCCCCGACTGAAATACACTCTTTGACAAAAAAACGACGCACCAAGAAGAACTTATCCGAATGGGACGAAAATCGGTAGGAGTGATGTACATGTACAGAAAAACAAATGATTACAGTTTGAGAAAATTTGGATGATTTATTGAAGTGATAAAGCTTCACAAAGTGAAAAAGTCAATAACGCGCTTGTCCACCTCTGGCCCTTATGCAAGCAGTTATTCGGCGTGGCGTCGATTGAAAGAGGTTACGGATGTCCTCCTGAGGGATAATGCGCCAATTCTGTCCAACTGGCGAGTTAGATCGTCAACATCCCGAGCTGGTTGGAGGGGTCTGCCCATAATGCTCCAAACGTGCTCAATAGGAGAGAGATCCGCGACCTTGCTGGCCAAGGTAATGTTCGTCAAGCGCTAAAGCAAGCAGTAGAAACATGTGAAGTGTGGGGGCGGCCATTATCTTGCTGAAATGTAAGCCCAGGTTGGCATGATATGAAGGGCAACACAACCGGCGTTAGAACTTCGTCGACGTACCGCTGTGCTGTAAGGTTGCGACGGATGACAGCCAAAGGGGTCCTACTATGAAATGAAATGGCACTCCAGACCATCACTCCTGGTTGTCGGCCTGACAGCCCGGTTGGTATCACACCGCAGTCCGGGACGTCTCCAGACTCGCCTTCGCTGGTCATCGGGGCTCAGTTCAAAGCGGGACTCATCACTGAAGAATATTATTCTCCAGTCAGTGACATTCCAGTGCGAATAAGCCCGACACCACTGCAAACGGGCTTGACGTAGTACAGAGGTCAATGGTAGTCGGCGCAAGGGGCACCGTGACCTCAGCCCCCTTTCTGTGAGCCGTCTATATTGAGGTCACTAAAGCACTAGTTGCACGTACAATCGATGATAATGATGCATCTGGGGCTGTGAGTGCCGCTCTGACGATTGCTCGGTCTTCACGTTCTGTCGTTTCTCTAGGCCTACCGCTTCCGTCTTAACACTGTGTGCGGCGATCGTTCACCCATTTCTGCCAACATTGTGTAATAGTGGCATCGCTCTTGCTCAAATGTCGAGCTATTCGCCGATAAGACCAACCGACTTCTTTGAGCCCAACTTCACGACCTCTCTGAAATTCTGACATCTGCGCATATCGTTCGCGCACCTGTATAGCACAGACATAGTTTTTGTCTACCAGAGTACACGGAATGAAATTCGTGAAGAATTTATAACCTGGAATCGTAATTTTTCCTCTTAAATATCCAGCCATTTGCGCTAATCAGATGTGCTGTAGCGACAACCCTTCATTCATTGGCAGCCGAAATGTAAAATTTTGCATTTTCCGTCGAAACCTGTATGCATATCAGTGTGTATCCAATTTGCTTTATATCTTCTCGGTGCGTCCTGGTGCGTCGTTTTCTTTTTCTGTCTAAGAGTGTATAATGGACGATAACGCATCACCATTAGGATTTCGCCGATTGGGTCTCGCACTTCTGCCTATCCCCCCTTTAATTGGGTAAGACTGAAAAGTATTCCTACTGGTGGCATACATAATAAATACGTCCAGCTACATTAGTGGTATGAACTCGATGAAGGTACAGTTGGTTTTTCCTGTTTTCTACTTTGAAAACTGCGAGGACCATCTTAAGCGAAGGAATGCCTTCGTGGAAGACTTTCTAAGAGAAGTTGTCTCGTATTTATATTACACATGTTAAGAATAATAGAAACACACATTCAGGCAGCCCGTTCGCCGAGATTTGAGCTCGGTTCGAAAGACCAGCGTTCAACGGTTTTGCCTTTTGGTTACAGTGGGTAAAACTTTGATTTTACCTCGTAAATAACGATTTTTTCAACAAGGATTCGTGTTAAGAATGACTATAAGTATTCCTTTTGCTCCATTCTTTTGCTTAAAGCGGTTTTGCTAGGCGCACAGAATTTGATGAATGAATTTATAACGCCAATTAATGTTAATTAATGATGATTATGATGAGTTATTATGATTATGATTATGCTGAGTTATTATGATTATTATTTTTTACTTTGATTTTTCTTCCCGTACTTCTCACCAGAATGCAAATTAGATTTAAGTGCATTTAAATTGAGGGTTTTGGGATTTTAGACAGCGAAAAAGCTGACATTCGCTTAGCTTTGTTAAAATTTTGTCATTTCCATCTAAATATATCTCGGTTCTACATTCTCTCGCAGCCGGTTGCTTTAAAACTAGCGCGGCGAGTAAAGTTAATTGAGCCAGTTTATAGCTTAGTTTATTGTCTGTTATTTATTACTGTACTACTTTTATCAACCTTTTAATTTATGTATGTGTTATTAATCAAATCACATTCGGCACAAGTAGTGGTTTATTTGTAGCACAAGTCGTGCCTTTTCTGTTGAAAGTTCAGTTTAATAAAAAGGTTGTTCAAAACTTTTGCAAACCTTTGTCATATTATTTCAGACCATAGCGATAACTCGCTACTTGTCTAATAAGGTTGCAGGACTTAAATTCAATTATCAGCTCAATTACAACCTTAAAAATTAATAAATTGTATTGAATAGACTTTTTCTGTATGTAAAACAAGAAAATAAACATTCTCTAGGTGGGGCTAGGATAATCTTATAAGGATTAATTTATTAACTGGAACAGTTTGGGGTGTCAATAACCTATAAATCAAAACAGCTATAATTAAATTTTGAGAAAATAAAGAAAGAGAACACTTTTTTTCTCATTTTTAGAATAAAATTATGAATTTTACTCTGAATTTTGTATTTACGCATGTAACTAATTCCTGATTATGAAACTGGTTTCGTTAATTGATGAAAATAAATCAACTCGAGGTTTATGGAAAGAAATTCTTTTGTGGAAGATGTTTTAAGAGACACTATTTCGTATCAGCCTTACACATGGGGGGAAACGACGAAACCTCCCCCGCAGCCAGCCTTTTCGCCGGGATTTGGACTTGCTTGGTTGAACTACCAGTGTTCAGCAACCTTTTCACTCAGCCTCTAGTGGACAATTATGAGATTATATGCGAATCATAGATACACCAAAAGACCTTAATTCAGAAGACGAAAATTATCTGATTAGTAACACCCCCCCCCCAAAAAAAAGAAGAAGAAAATAAGAGAAGAAGGAAAAGAAAATAGGCTCGAAACATACACTGTTTATTTTATTCAATACATTGGTTCTCATTAATAATTTTCAACTTCTATTGAAATGATTAAATTGCATATTTAAACATAATTTATGATCTACTCAAATTTTCTTCTGTTTTACTGCATAGTTTCTTAGAGATTGCTTCTTAATGAGAATAAAATACTGATTTTAAAAAGAGTAGCTTGTATTACAAGTAGTTAGACAGTTCAAGAATAGCAACAGGATTAGATAGGACTACCTAATTATAGAACAGCACACTAAAAGTATTTGCTTACAGGAATGAAAAGGAAGCGCACCTCTATTAAAAGAGTGCTTTCATAGAGGAACTTCTAAAGGAAACTGGTTCGTATTTATGGTACATATAAAGAGATTGTGCCCAGCCAGCCTGGTTTTTGGTTTATTTGATAATGGAGAAGCACTCGAGAGTTATCTGCTTAAAGCGGGATCCTTCGTGGAGGATTACCTAAAGGAAATGGCTCTATAGGCTTTAAACATGTGAAAGACCACAACAGCGCTTAGGAAGTCAGTCTGTTCTACCAGCAGTCAAAGATTTCACCGTTCGGCTGCTGGCTGGCCCAGCTGGCCTGTTCAACACCGGAAGTAAATCCCAAGGAAACTACTATTAGTTCGGGGCTTCGGCAACTCGGCCAATGGCGGGCAATACAGTAGCTGTCATCACGCCTGTCAATGGCCCAGTTGAAACAGAATCATAAAACTTCGCAGCAAATTGTTTCCATAAAATCAAGAGAAATTAGCTTTTAATTCATAAGCTTTTTTCGCGCATGTTTTTTTTTCTTCTGAACATTAAATGATTATTGTCAATGTGGAGTCTTTTGAGTTTGGGTATCCATACTTATGCCACTCTGATATCTGGTAGTAATGCGATCAATGAGCCCGGGTTCGAGACCCAGAGATATCACGAATATGTGTATTTTCCTCTTCTTGCAGGTGCAGCATCAGACTCTTACTATGATGCAACCTGGGCCATCCACTTGATGGCGAAATGGCTAAATGGCCAATGGGTTCGGACGTTCTTAATTAATGCTTAATTAAAAAGTATCTACATTTGGAAAGCATTCTTACCAATAATAGCTTACACGAAGTAAATGGCTACATATATTAGCGGTTCTAGTCTATAAACATTTTATATGCTTTATGGTTTTTGCTGACCTGTTAAAGCTAAAAGAGAAAATATGTATGTTATCAGATATTAATTTTTCAATTTAATTATCCTTAAAGAAAAAAAGAAAAAAAAAACAAGGAGTGCTCAGCATAAATAGCATAGTGCGCCAGAAATCTCTCCCGCAATCAGCTCTACTTCAAATTAAAAGATGTTCATCTAATTGGCTTTATCTGTAATTCTTGAACGTTCGACATAACCTTTTTTGCATATATTTCCACGAGTCCCTGCGATTTAATGAAACTAATTACAACGTAAATACTGCTCATAAAGGTAAAATGCGTGCACTTTAAACTAAGAAGCTGTTATATTCGGAATGTGAATTTGCATATTTATCGGAAAAAGAAAGATTGTTGAAAAATAAAAGACAAAAATGGTCGATTTATGCGTTCTTTTCAGAAAACAAATATTTTAAAAAAGCGTATTGCATATTTCAAATGTTTTATATTTTTATTAAAAGAATTTACTATTTGCTAAAAAACAAAAGTCATTCAGGACTTTGAAACAAGTACTTCTATGTCTGAACTTATTTTATCTTAATAATCTGGAACTTAATTTACCCTAAAAATCATTTAAAAAATAGTTCATAAAACTGCGCTTCTAATTTTCATTAGATGCATTTCATGAATATGAATAGCGTCTTCCTGTAACAGATTTAGTTTGGATTTAAGCTTCTGTCAAGTATTCCATGCTACAGTAGGCAGCAAATTAATTGCAAATTTGTTGTGGATAACTGCTGGAATAGAATATTTGAAATGAGAAGTATTATATATTAGAAAATTAGTTTCATTCAAATCCACACCTGTTCGGCTGTTAAAAATAATTGACGTATATTATGCCTCTGCAGTAGGAAGTATTGAAAATTCTTTTGAAAAGCAAATAAAGTTTTTAATATATTTTGGCTTTTCCTGTTATTTGGTATTTGTTATACTTGAATTAAAATCTAAACTCATTGAATTATGCATCTTTTCGTATCCATTCAGCGTTGAGATGCATTCTTTTAACTTGAAAAATATATTATTAGCTTCTTTTGCGTGAAAAATGCGGATGCAGTTCCCATTTAAAATAAATATGTTATCTTTCTTTCTTTTCATTTATGTGTCAGTCATTTAAGTGGGTTGTAACATGCAACTTTATTATCGTCTTTATTTTTTTAAATAAAATACGAATGGGTTTATTTTAAGCAAGAGTATATCGTAATTTGACAGAGATGTTGTGTTTATATCATATCAATTTCTTCTTTGACACCTTCATGACAATATCAACTCTTTCTTTCAGAAATTCTGAAAAAAGTAAATTAATATTGATAACAAAATTCTCAAAATCGTACTTATACACTATGTTGAACAAAACTATTTAAATTTTACTTTTACCTCGTATTATTACTAAATGTTTAAGTGCAATATATCATGCAGATTAGTATTTTTTTTTTCAGTAGGATGTAGAATAAAAGGAAGACTTATTTCATTTGAAAGGTAAACTCTTTTTGCCCTAAAATATTCAAGCACAGCATAACGCGGATTAACGCGCTCAGCATAGCGCTTAAAGCGGATTCAATGTTTACGTTAATCAATAAAATCAATCCCGTTTTATGGGAGTAATATAAACGTTTACTTGAGTTTGCATGCATGCGTGTGTATGTTAAGCTAAATTTTGTGTCTCTTGTCTGCATCCGCAGCAAAATGTTTGCTTAAATTCAAAAACGTTTTTAAAACAGGTTAAAACAAAAGTAATTATTGCATTGGAAAAGCCCTAAGTAGTGTCAACATTTGTATTTTAAAATCAAAATTCGTTTTATAAAGCATTAAAACACTTTTCATTTTCTATAATCCTTGATTTACCCTCTTCTCAACATACACTGGTGACATAAATTACGAGAATTTTCATATTTGATCTACGATCTCTAGAACTACTGGACAGATTTTAATAAAATTTGGTGTGAACATAGGTTGATATAATACAAACAAAATAAATATTCAACAGTTATAATAGGCACACATGTTCGTGTGTAACACTCATGGGAGTCTAAAGGTCTGAAACAGCGGTTGCAGAAGACACAAAAGAAATGGGTTAATAGGAGGTATGGTCTCCTCTCACAGCCATACAGGCCTTGCAGCGTGATGTCATACTGGAAATAAGGCAGTTTATCAATGCCTGTGGCAATTGGTCCACTCATTCAGCAACGCTGTTTTCAGTTCCTGGATGGTTCTCGGTGGGGGGTTGCGAGTTGCAATTGCCCTCCCCAGAGCGTCTTAGACATGCTCTGTAGGAATGAAGTCTGGAGACCTGGCTGGCCAATCCATCCGGCGAATATCGTCATTTTCGTGAAATTCGGTCACCAGAAGAGCTCAATGTGGACTCGCGTTATCGTCCTGTAAGATGAACTCGGGGGCCACTGTACCCCGGAAAAGGCAGAACATAGGGCTCCAAGATCTCATCCCTATATCTCACACCAGTCACAGACCCTCTGTCAAAGACGTGGAGACGTCCAACATGATGCCTTCCCAGACCATTACACAGCCACCGCCATAATTGTTGATTTCGCGGACACTGGGGGGTAGGTAGCGGGTCCCTGCCTCTCCATATGAAAATAGGACGAGAATCGGTGTTTAGGTTAAAACGGGACTCATCGGTGAACAGAACGGTCGCCCATTGCTCCGCACTCCAATCACTATGCTGCCTGCACCATGCTAATCGGACTCTCCGTAGACTTGAGCGGGACGCAAACAGCCGGTCTCGTTCTTCTAGCAAACAACCTTCTCTCATGCAGTCTTTTGGAAACAGTCACCCTTGTTACACGGGTTTCTGTGGCTGCATACAGGTCCCGAGAGAGCTGAGAATCTGTAACCCCTCTGTTACACTTCAAATGGACAAATAGCGATCTTTTCTGGCTGTCGTGTCTCTTGAACGATCTTGCCCAGGTTTTCTCTCGATGGATCCAGTATCCTGGAACTGTTTCCATAGGTTATAACTGGGCGTTAAATTAAACTCTCTGCATATCTGGACTTGCGATTGGCTTGCCTCTAGCCGCCCCACAATTCGCCACCCCATTCCATTATCTAAACGTTGGTGGTTACTCATTTTTACTGTTCCGATGTGAATTTAACCGATTGTTGCAAGATAACACCAAGAAATTCGCCTAGGTATGCTAGCGAAAGCAATTCGCCTTACCTCCACGCGCTTATAAAGCCTGCTTTTCTGCTGGCTCCGCCCACACACACGTGTGCGCTTACGTATTTGCCGTACAAGATTGGCATTTTTATCTAGAAGCAGTGATTTTTCCTTCAGTTCAGTTCTTTTCATGCAATTCGACAAAATATACAAATTCTCTTAATTTATTTCACTAGTGTAGTTTCAAACCTGAAATTATAGCGAACACTAACTGCTAATGGCAAAATAACCTGAACTATTTTTTCAGTTGCATACAACTTGCTGGGAAAATTCTGTTCAGTGTTCATTCTGTTATGAAATGAAGCTTCAAAATCCGCTTTATAAAGTGATCGTCAGCTGTGGTATGAAAACATCGAATTCTATTAAATTATTATTTTACTCTTTGTGCAAAACCTAGATCTATAAAATGTTAAGGCACTAAATAAAAACATAATCAGTTAATTTGTATTAACTTTTACATCTTTATCCTTGAATTTATTTTTTATCAATTATCGCTAACTGACAGATAATGGTTAATTGTTCTTACTGCCTTTACGTTCACTTAACGCGATTTCATATAGCGCGCTTCCGCTAATAGATAAAATAATCGCATTAAGCAAGACCTTCTTGTATATAAATAACTATTGGCTATTAACATGAACGCATTTTGTAACAAATATTTGCTTTAAAATTAGCACTTTACATCATTAAGTGCCGAGACAACTTAGCTTGATAAAAGTATATCATTTTATTAAGTTATTTGTTATTAATTAGTGAAATTCCACTTTAAATGAAACTTGTTTAAAGTTAAAATATGTTGCAAGATCTAAAATAAAGCAAAAGTGTTATTTTAATTTCTTGCAAGTATGTGAATTTCGGAAAGGGAAAAAATGTTTATTCAAGACAGAAGACAAAATTCAAAAAAGTAAATAAATTAATAAATAAAAATAAAAATAAAAAATAAAAAATTTAAACAAAGACAAAATAAAAAGTAAATAAATTAATAAATAAAAATAAAAATAAAAAATAAAAAATTTAAACTGCATTGAGATGAATGAGTTAAAGGAGAACTGCTTTCGAATGAAAGAACGGAAATTTAAATTGAATAATGAAGGGGGGAAGTCTATTCTCCATTTGTAACAAGAAATGACAAAAATACTTTTTAGTAGTAGAATGCTAAAGTAGTGTCTTTTAGGTTATAAATAAACCTATGAAATAAAATAAACAGACATTTAAGGGAGTTCAGTGAAGTCTAGTCTACGGCAAATTTGCATCTTGAAAAGAATTTCAAATCGAAAATATCTCAAATTTTCAAATTAATTCTAATACATCTACTCGCTAATGATCCTCTGGTATTTACTGTAACATAAGCTACAATATCATATATTTTGACACTTTGCAATCTTATTTAAAGAAACCGTTTCAACACGAGAATTTTCTTCTCGCTATTAGAGGCTCAGCTTATGTGCAGATGCATAATATTAATTCCAAAACATTTATTTCTATACGAATTACATTAACTTTAATTGCATTCTTCGTCTCACATCAGCATGCTTTCCTTTCTGAACATTTCTATATTCACACTAACTATGGACATCGTACCACTCCATCATTCCTTATAGGCATGCTCTTCATCAACTCTTTGGAGAAGCTCACAACAGATTTATTTTCAGAGCTTTCAATTTACCTCGTGTCACTGACAGGAATTCCGGAAAACATCACTCCAAGCGTTTTCTTCTATTTCCACCTGTACCTTCCTTTCGATTGTGTTATTAGGAATTTTCTTACAATTGATTCATTTTATTTATTTTTTTTTATTTTTTACATTTTTTGAAGATTACGAGTTGTTCAGATTTAAAATGTTAATTTCATTTCTAAGAAATTTAACTTATTCTGCAAAATATAAGAACCATCTTATTTACGGGAACTTCTTTCTGCAAAATATACGTTCCATCTTACTTACGGAAACTTCTTTCTGCTCTAACATGGAACCTCTTATTCTTTAATTACACGCATTTTTTTTTCGATAAAATTTTAAGCCTAAATTCTTAAAAACCGAAATCTTAAGGGAACGAAAATAAGGACTGGGGGGATATGTATAAAAAGTTAGATTTCTTAATTTAAAAAAACCGTTTTCCTAAAATTAAAAATGAAAAAATATGAACATTCGCGTCATTAAAAGCATCTTTCTAATTGAAAGTACATACCTAAGCCCAACGTATTGAAACATATATGCCGGGTAAAGACTTTTTTAGACATGGTGTTATATAATTGCCATATAAAATCCATTGTAAAGGTCATACACGAGATCCACTTAATTATACTATATTTCCTATTTAAGTATCTTTTGCAATGCTGCTCAGCAAATGCAGTTTTACCTGATTCAGTAATTTAAAGAGTGATTTTAGTGGGTAAATTATGTGCAGTGAATTAAAGCCTTCTAATATGCAAGTCATCGCTTTTTTTCTTCTACGAAATTGAAGATTTGTAATTTGTTATGTTAAAAGTGCCTCGAAATGTTTCTATGCGAAACGTTGTAAAATCTAGTCTTTAATTTTACTTTATGAATTTTGCTAATTGCAATCGCTGTTGCGCAAGATAACTTAATAACTCATTAAACAGATAATATTAAATTTACGTCTACGCGACGAGGAGTTCTGCAGTCTTTATGCTGGATCATCACCATCAACAGTACAAGACTTCCCGTGACAACCGCTTCAACTCCTGGAGGAGGAACAAAGGTTTGTGTCTTCATTAGAGATTGAATGCTTATGCATATAGAAGGAGAGTCGGTTAGAAAACAAGCGCATTGCTGTAATAGTACACTCATGTCCATAAATTAAGGATAATGCAAAATCAGGCAAAGGAAGAGTTAGAAGCAAAACAAATTTGACTTATTTGTAAAGCTTATTTATTCAACAAAAAGTAAAGAGCAAAAAAAGATGCTATATGTTTGATATTATTAAAAAAATTAGCGATTTTTTCTCCCTGGAGCAAATTACAAAAAACCAATATTACATGGTTGGTATGATTGTTAATACACTGTATGTCTCCCAGACGATGCAATACAGTCCGTACAACGGCTAGGCATGCTGAGTATCAAATTATCGATCTGATTTTGGGGGATATTCAAAAAGCAATGCTCTCCGAAGTTCCGATAGACATGTAGGAGGAGGTTGACGGGCTGCAACTCGTCGGCCAAGCATGTCCCACACGTGCTCTACCGGATTTAAGTCCGGTGAGAATGCTGGCCAGTCCATACGGGTGATATCCTCCGATTGAAGGCATTCGCTTACGATGTTTGCACGGTGAGGACGGGCGTTGTCATCCATAAACACAAATTGTGCGCCCATGGCGCCCCGAAACAAACGTACATAAATGACGTCCCGATAGATTTGGCTTGTCATGGTTCCAATTTCAACAAGCAGGTCAGTTCTGGAACTCAGAATAATTCCCCCCCCAAACGAGTACTCCTGCAGCACCGTAACGGTGTCGTTCAATTATGTTTTCTTGGTGGGAACGGGTACCTGGAGCTCTCCATATGAAAGTCCGGCTAGAATCAGACTGCAAGCTAAACCTGGACTCGTCGGAAAACGTCACACAAGCCCACTGTTGCGGTGTCCGCAATGCATGATCTCTACTCCAGGCTAACCGCAGGCGACAGTGAGTTGCAGTAAATGGAACGCATCTGACAGGTCTACGAGCATATAGACCAATCTGCCCTAAGCATCTGTAAACGCTCTGCCTTGAAATTGTCGCACCAGTGGCTGAAGAAAGCTAACGAGACAGTTTCTGAGGCTGTGCTCCGCCTGTTTCTTTTGGCAGTAACTGCCAAATACCGGTCCTCATTCGGCGTTGTAACTCTGGGGCGACCTGTGCTGTAACGTCTACTCACATTACCATCATCTTGGAATTGTTGCCAAAGCCTGGAGATGACACTCTGGGCATTTCCAAGTTCGTCTGATACTTCCAGTTGGGTACGCCCACATTCCAGACGGCCGATAATTCTACCACGTAAAAAATTATCCAAATACGTCCTTTGTATCATAACTATTCGGTTATTGCACTGAAATGCTTATAAAGCGCCTGCGAACAATTTACTTCTTATATATCACTCTCTAACACTCTCGTCATTGTGACGGGCCATCGGTGTCATCTGGTTACTTCCTGAAATTTGCATATGATTCTTGAAGATGTGTGTAGTGATTTTACAGGTGATATATTTATTTTAGAGTTCGATTTCCGCGTGACTCCGAATTATCCTTAATTTATGGACATGAGTGTATTTAAGGTGAGCATTCTCGTATACTTTGGGGCAGTTCACATAGCTATGCTAAATGATGATTAAAACATATATAAATAACGAAAATCCTGCCAGTTACATAAAAGAGTAAAGATTAAACTTAACGTTTATTCCCATATAAACAATAGGTTTAGTATAGTGAACAGAGTTATCTGAACTCCAGGGCGGAGCTAAATTAAGCTTGTTGGTAAGTTATTTACTTGTTTCTTTGATTTATATGATAATTAAATGCAAGAAGCATAATAATATAATTTTCCCTCCTTTCTTTAGATAATGGAAAAAAACTATCTTGCCATTCTAAATGGCCGGACACTTGCAACGTAATGTATTCGTCGGAAATGTCCACTAACCATCGGTTATTTAACTATCTCATGGAACACCGCCCAGGGGGAAATCACAAGGAGCTACGGAATTACACTCGTGAGAAAGGAAAAGCTCTATATATATATATATATATATATGTGTGTGTGTGTGTGTGTGTGTGTGTGTGTGCGTGTATATATGCATATATACATATATACACATAAGACTCTTGAAGCAAATTTAATGTGAAATATTAATTGCTATTGTACGTAAGGCTAGTCTGGCCAGCTATCTTAATGTTATCGAAGATATTAATAAATGAGTTTGATTTTATCTTAGCACTTCCTTTGTGTGTGTGTGTGTGTGTGTGTGTGTGTGTGTGTGTGTGTGTGCGTGCGTGTGTGTGTGCGTGTGTGTGTGTAAGATAGGAAATATCTAAATCAAAATTGTAATTTAAACTAGCAATAGCCTCTTAATTCCCCATCTCTATTCTAAAACTAGTAAAGCCTTTTTCTGCAATACGTAACGCTCATGGCGTAGCTAATTCTGGATTTGAACTCAAAATTTCGAGAACTAAAACTGTCTCTTAATACGCAACTTAAACCGAAACCTTCTCTTGGTAAGTTTCCATGTTGGATAACTGCGCAACTTTTGCTTCTAGCTCTCTTCCAGTTAAGACGCTATTTTGCTCACTTAGCGCTGCATAAAACCTTCTACATACAATCCTTCTTCCAGGCATTTTACAAGAAGTCTGCCAAACTTAGCTTTTATTGTTCTCGTAGCATGATATTCAGATATGGAATACAATAAAAATATTTAACTTTGTAACAATAACTAAATTTTTATGTCACAATACCTCTTTGAGTAACTTTTCTCGCTTCTTGCCTTTTACTTGCATTTATGTGAGCAATTTATGAACCTTTCGCATTATTTCACATTCCTGCATCCTGTCAGTAGTTTCGTTCATCGTCATCGACTCTCGATGTCTTCTGTTGAATTACCCTAAACGTCACTGGCATTTGAAGTAATTTGAGTTGTGTTACAACTTTAAACCTGTTTTGATATTTCATAGACTAAAGCTAGACGTTTTCCGAAATGTTCACTGCGCGAAAAAAAAAAGTACAGTTCTAAATCTTCCGTTCTACTGAGCGAATTGACGAAATTCAACTTGCGTTTTTCATGACTCGAAAGCGCGACTTAGGATAGATATATATTAGATTTATATGTAGCATTGTTACGTATTTTGACACAAAATAGGACTTTTTCTGAAATCTCATGCCAATGGTTTTTCCATATTTCGATTGTACGACTTAAATTATGCCTAAATATTAAACTTTGTAAAATTTGGTGCGAAATTTACGAAGAAAATGAAAAATCTATAATGGCGCATTTTTTTTCCGTTTTCGCTAAGAATAATTCACTTGGCGAACTTTTTAATCTATAGCAACCTATTTTCCTTTCCTTTTCTTCATTGCAGACTAACGAAAAAAAAGGTCACGTTCATTACTTACAAATAATTTTAACAAAGTGCGTAAACCACATTTGGCGTTATTATCGTTTGTAACGAATATCGCAGACTTCAAAACACGCCAATGTATAGATTCACGTATATCTTAGGAAATTTTGAATAACAAACTCTAATGTTTTGCAGGTGTGCTGAGAAATGCATCTACTTTAAGATGATGTTAAAAATGTTATAGGTTATAATACAAATAAATCATAGATAAATGACAGAAAATGTGCGAATTATATTTGGATTAAGCCCAAATTTCGAATTCTGGAAGAAGGAATCAAGTGCGTTTAATAACAAAAGAAATATTAATAAATATATCACATTCAATTAACATTGAGGAGCTAAAATTTTGAGAGCTATTCTTTTAAAAACTACTAGTGCGATTTTTACAAAACTTGTCAGTTTGGCATAATTGGAGTCGTAGAATCGAAATATATAAAAAAATTGGCATGTCATTCCAGAAAAAGTCCGATTTTGTGTCAAAATACCTATATTAGAACAATGTTATATATAAATCTAATACATATCCCAAGTCTTGCTTTCGAGACATGAAATACGCAAGTTGAATTTCGTCAATCGACCCAGTTGAACGGGAGATATAAAACTGTCCTTTTTTTTTATTCGCAGTGTACTGCAATTTAATGTACAAGTATTGCTTTACAAATGCTAATTACAATGCACTTGCTTCTGAATACCCAAATAAATCACAGAAATCACCTGAGGTAATTTGATAAAATCGCTTCTCATCACAGGAGGATTATACCACAACTTCGCCTAAAATTCCCACTGCATCTGCTACACATGTGCGTTGTGCTACTACGTTGTTACACCATATATCCAGTCAACATATTATTCTAAAAAAACGAATGACCATCTCTGAGATTCTAAATAATACTGAAGGCATTTTTTTCTTTATATTGGCTAAGAAAAATATATGATTTCCAACTATATTAGCATCAATTTAGTGAATCGTCTGTTTTGTTAAATTTTATGCAGTTAAAGTTTTCAAATGGAATAAAATAATTTACCTGGTGTAGGGCGTGCTAATGGAAGAGCTGCAGTATCTATTTCAATTACAGTGGAATTCACTTCCGGACAGTCAGGGTCGTCTTTAGCTTCTCCTGATGATTCATCTGGTAGAGAGGGCAAAGTACTAACTTCTCCCACTGGTGAAAGCCCTCCCCTTGGAATATCTTGCACTGGCAGAACAGATCCTCTCCTGCTACCAGGGAGTGTATCAGAAGAGCAGAATGATATTTCGCTTGTGGATGAAAAACTGGAACGACTAAGCATAAGGGCAGTTGGCGACGAAGTATTCAAATTAGCAGATCCAGATACCCGACCGGTGGATGATCCTTCCGAAGTTAAGAGCGGGCGTTGGCTATCTGGAGACTCGACATTTTGAATGACACTGACAGAAACTTTCGGAGTTGGAATTTGATTAGCAGCTCCTTGTTTATTTGAAGAAGCTGGTTCAAACTGAATAGCTGGTAGACCCTAAAAGTTAGAAAATCCCGAAAAATATATTAGTTTCTTTTCCAACACCCTGAGAAATGCCTTATAACTAAGAATTTTAAAAAATCACAGGGTAGTTTCTTTGGTAATCTAGCTTGCATACTTGTTTAGCTTATGTTTTATTCTTTCCTATTCGCATTTTATGTAATTCAATTTCATTTTCAGGTAAAAAATGCGCCTAGGTCAGTGCACTATAAATAAACAGAAATTGATTAAATGAATTAAAAGATCACAATTTTTAATTTTTTATGAAAGCCCACTTATACCTCAAATTTCATTCTAGGCATCAAATTTCAGCAATTCGTACTAAGGTTCATTTTCTAACATTTTAGAGTATATCTTTCCAGAGTAAAAAACTGGAAATCAAACTTAGACTATAATTTATAAATTTTATGTCACTAGGGATTCGTTTATAGGCTCAATCAACTAACAGAGTTCAATCATATCTCTTTCTTTTGTTTTTACTTCTGGAAAAAAAGAAATGATACAACATATTTCTAATCGATTAAATATTCCAAATAATTCTTTAATTACTTAAGGTAACATTTTTCGCCTTAAAAGTATAAAACGATATAAACACAGCTTAGGGTTTAATATTTATTAATCAGTTATCTTATTAAATTTTCCCTTATTATTTCTTCTATTTTCGACCCCTCCCACCAGGATGCAAATTTAGTTAATGTCTTTAAGCTCTTGAGTTTTTGAGTTCAAGATAGAACGTGTGGCAACTATAGTTGAACTTCTCACTATTATTTCGCCCAACTTTCGATTACTTGCTTTGGTTTGAACCTTGTTAGCTCTAATTGTTTGCGTAAACTGAGAGAGTGAGTCAAAGCTTGTAAGTGCGCTTTGTCTTGTAAGCCTCATTATTTGAATATCTAAATTTTACTTAAAGTTTTGTTTTTGTTATTCCCGCCAAGTTGAGGAATTTAAGTTCTGTTATTGCATAAAAGTTTACTTTAAACCTTCTTCTGTACTGTAGTTATTGTATTGAGAGGTTAATACTGGTTGATAAACCACTTAACTGTCTTTAGAGAGTCAGCAATTAACATTTAAAATATTTCGGTTCCATACAACAGTTACTGTGTCAGGACTGAGTGTTCGGTGCATATTCTTGGCAAACATCTTCGTGAACTCCTTAAGTCCTAATCTGGAACAGGGAGCTGAATGCAGCTATGTTCTGTGGTAGATACTGTGATTAAGTGGTAGAAGAACTGCACTTGAAAGGGATTTAAAATCCTCTTTTATTAACTCACTATTATTTACAACCACTTCCCAACTCGGGACGGATACAGAAAGTACAGACCACACTTGGGTCTAAAATGAACAATCAGATAAATTTAAACTAAAACTAAATAGAAATTAAATAGTCGTCGCTCACAGAGCTTATAACGCGAGGTTGGCCTCTAACTAAATGGTGCGTAGCAAGATTTACTAATACTAACGCACTTGGATTTATTTCAATAAGCAATCACGTAAAGCGCTATGGCTTAGAATTTAACTGCTAGCTAGTCAGGAGAACGTCGAATAGAATGATCGTGGTCTGAGACTAAAAGCTCTCTCACACTGAGAGGTTTCTACCTTTCGTTTAAATATAACTTGGCTCCACTTCCAACTAGCATAAAACTGAAAGCGCGCGCTTCTTCTAACGGAAAGTTGAAAAGGAGAAGGGATAGAAAGATTTAAATTAAAATAAAACTTTGTTAGTTTAACTAAAACCTTACAACTGATTAACATGATTCTGTCGACTATAACATGATTATAGTCGACAGAATTAGATATTGAGTATCAGCATGGACAGAAGAAGATAGAAGTTATTTCTGATTATTCATATAATCAGTTTCATATAATAAAGTTTTTAACTCGTCTTGTCGATGGGTTTTCAGAAATATTTGATTTGATCATGCTTCCGTTAATCAAAATATTTAGACCATTCTTAAATCAAATTTTTGGTTTTTAACTGTGTTTTCCATAGTATACATAAACTTTTAATTTCAAATCTCGGTGGAATTCATAAACAATTTGCTTTTTATTAAAAATATTATTCTTATTTAATATATTTCAACATTCAGCTAACTGCCAAATGTTGACCATTATGTAGTGATAATACATAAAACAAAACTAGGTATCGAAAGAAACTAAAATTAATTTGTTAATACTAATGATATTTAATGACAGACGTTGAAACTGATAGCTGACAGTTTTCTAACAGTTTACGTCCTTCTTATATCAATGTAGAAAAATATACGCCGCGAACGTAGGAAATAATCATATATAGCAATTGCATATGATTGTAGTTTCATCCAAATACTGAAAATAGCTAAGTACGTCAAGAGTTCTTGACTAGAAAGAACACGGTTTCAAAATAAAATTGATATTTTCTAGGTTTTTCAAATGCACTTCTTCTGTATTATATTATAGTCATGAAGATATAGATCATAGTCATCAAAATAAAATTCATATTTTCTGGAAATGCACTTCCTCTGTTATATTACGGTCATGAAGATGAAGTTTAGTTATTGCAACGGTATGTATAATCGATTCTCAGAGTATGATAAATGCTTTTAAAAAATAGTGTAATTTTTAAAAATGGCAAGTAAAAAGGAGGTATGAGTGAAAAATTTGATAAGATTAATTTGAGAATTCGTTCCACTTTTTTTTAAGATTAAATTACATTTTTAAAGCTTGAAAATTTTCTCAGTTTAAGTTTTATCTCTGCAGTCCCCATACCAAACCTGTCTTACTATATTCAGAAAGTAGTCCAACTAGAATGTTATGTAACTGAAATTTCACTTGACTAACTTTAAAATTATGTGGTTAAAGTATTAATCAACTACTAGGTAATACCCATACAAAAAAATAAATAAATAAAAAAGAGAGTTCATGAAATTTGGTTTTGGTCTTTTGTGGTTCAGTATAACATTCGCATTTCCTAAATAAAGTAATCTGATTTCTTTGCACATCTCAAGAGCAATTGACTTCTTACTTTAATAAGCTTATCAAATTTTACTTAATATACATATCAAACAACTCAGAAATAGTCACAGACATATTACCGTTCAGCTTACAGCGTAGCTTCTTGTTTTTCTGAAAATTTCTCCCAGGAACATTTGAACTTCATAAATATTAGATCACTTAAATGCCCACTATTATCTTAAATCTCTCATTTGAAACTGAGACCGTGCGGCCAGCAAAGCTGAATAATTTATAACGTCTAGTTCTATCACGTTCTCTAAAACGATTAATTACATTGCCATCCTAATGTGCTGAAAACTTAGCATAAGCATATCTATCAACTGTCACAGACATAATTCAATTTGATCTCGCATTTTTATAGCATAAGTTTTATATTACTGCACAAACTTTACATATAAATGGAAATATGTAATGCATTAAGGCGTTTGCTTGTACAGTATTATTATTATTATTATGTATTTGTTCGAAACTGTGCCTTTTAATGCATGAAGAAAATGATTGCAAATACTACTTGTGTATTTAAAGATAGTCATTAAAGAAAACCATGTTCATTTCATTTGCTAAGTTTCTAGGCGAATTTTTGGGATGGAATAGATACAAAATTCTCCTAATTTAGTTAAGAGTTGGACCTAATGCCGTCTATTTTGCTGTGTCTAGTTAAGTACATTTATAGAGTTTCCAAAATTCCTAATCAGCGAATCTTTTGTTATGCACCGCAAGTGTACTACGTAGGTTGATCCAAAAAAAAGTTTACAAGCAGAAGCATTTGAAACGTAATAATTCTGGAGCGAATATTTCCACCCAGGGTGGTTGACAGATGGCGCTAGTTGTCCTACAGCGGTTCTACGAGTAAGTAGCGTCAGTACGCAGACACTTAAGAGCGACAGTAATGGCACGACATCTAGAAAAGTGGTCTCGCATAGAGCCGTAATTCGATTCTTATGGGCCAAGAATGTGGCCGCATCCGAAATTCACAGACAAGTCGTTGAGGTATACGGGGACAAAGCAATGAGTAGACAACAGGTAGCGAAATGGTGTCGTTCTTATCAAGCGGGCAGGGAGCATGTGAAAAACCGCAATATGGATGCGAGCGGCCGTCCAAGTTCTTCAAGGACGGATATCAACACGGCACTTGTTGAAGAAATCATCCAAAGGGATCGACGAGTAACCATGCGTAACATTGCCTCAGAGTTGGACCTGAGTTATGGTAACGTTCAGCGTATCGTAACCGATGAGTTGCGATATTCCAAAGTTTGTGCCCGCTGGGTTCCGCGTGCGTTGTCCGTGCAGCATAAGGCCACTCGAATGATGTGCAGCCTCACATTTCTTCAGCCATACCATTCGGACGGCCAACACTTCATTGATTGCATCGTTACCGGTGATGAAACATAGCTTCACCACTTCACCTCCACATCCAAAAGAGCCACCATGCAGTGGAAACACGCTGGATCACCGACGAGGAAGAAGTTTAAGGTCACACTTTCTGCCGGTAAAGTGATAGCAACCGTTTTCTGGGCTACGACTGGTGTTATCCTAATGGAGTATTTGGAGCGTAGCCATACCATTAAGGCCGATCGTTATTGTGCCACCTTAACGAAATTGCGTAAAGCCATCCGACGCAAACGGCCTGGATTACTGATCAAAGGCGTCATTCTTCAGCATGACAATGCCAGGCCTCATACAGCTCGCCAGACTCAGGAATTGCTGCAAAGGTTCAAGTGGGAGGTCTGGAATCACCCCCCATACAGCCCCGATTTGGCTCCAAGTGACTATTTCATTTTTCCGGGGCTGAAGCGATACTTATCCGGAACACGGTTCACCTCAGACGATGCAGTGAAAACAGCTGCCGAGAAATGGCTCAATGAGCAGGGCCCTGATTACTACCAAGACGGGATAAACAAGTTGGTCGAACGTTCTGACAAATACCTAAACAGGTTTGGCGACTATGTGGAAAAGTGAAGGCCAGATCTGTCTCTTGATTCCCATTTATATCTTGTTTCTATTGTTAATAAATACTTTTTCATTTGCCTTGTAAACTTTTTTTGGATCACCCCTCGTATATTATGGCATATAAATGACTCCTCTTTCCACTATCGTGCTTTAGGTTTTATGATTAGAGAACGATATAAAATTACAAATTTCTGAATTATGAATTATTTCAGGTTAGTTCTATAATTTCAAACATTTAAATACTATTTTGCTGCTTTGGGATTACTTTTTCTTAGTAATATAAGCAATCATAATTGAAAATTATGAGTAGCAAAATACGTTAAAGGGCATTAACTTGGGCTAATAACTTTATATTATACAAATTCCTTTGATATCCTGTCTTTTATCTCGAATTAAGAGCTTAGAGTTACCTTACCATATTAGATTTCGATTTGTTGGAGTATAATTAAATATGCTAAAAAGCTGACGTTAACACCCTGTACATTTCATTTCCTGTTAAGACCTCTGCGGAAATTGCGTCAGTGGAAGATTATATAATGGCACATGCAACTTTGTTAGTTAATTACAAGTCTTAACTGTTGTTAGCATAGTAATGATAGCATGATTACTTTAGTTTCTACGTTTACTCTTCTCGCTAAGTTCGAAAGCACTGCTTCAAGCGACTCAAAAATATTTCGTTACTCATCATAAATATTCATACAGTAAACTGGAATTTGCACGTACTTGAAAAGTATTTAAGCTTATGTATTTGTATTAAACCAAAGTTACAATTAAAATAAAATTGATGAGAAAAATTTGCCCTTTTTATCTCTGAGAATATTCTAATCTATACCAATGTCTGAAATCAGAGTTCGAAATAGAGTTTTGAAGGGTTCTCAATAGTTAGTGACTAATGTTGTCAATAGTTAGCTATAGTTTAATAGCCTAATTATACTATATCATATATAAAACTATACCACAGCATACTACTAAACGATAGTTAACTATAATTTAATAGCTTCCCACCCCCAGATGGGAAAGTGGTTAGGTACACTGACTGCCGCACCGAAGGCCCAGGGTTCGAATCCCGGAGAAGGCCTGAAAGTAAATTGTCTTTCCCTTCATGGGAACTAACGGTAGCCTACCAATTAGACGCCTTCATAATAAAGTGACCAGCGGTTCTGGCATCAGTAATGGCCTACACCTATAACGTCTAGTGGCCGCCATTGTAAATAAAAAGAAAGTTCCGTAGCCTCCTTAATTTGCATCTTGCCAGCTTCCGACATTCAAATGTGCAGATTTATCTTCAACTAATGCTTAATTTTGCAGAAGGTGCAGCAACATGAGAAATTACACGCTGCGAACAATACTGGCAGAGTGCACCGTACTTGAGTTGCACAATGCCATTAACACACACATACACACAATACATTATAAAAATCCATTTTACTCACATTTTTTTAAATATCAAAAATATGTTTAAACTTTTCTCTACTTTTGCATATAAATCCTGTTTAACTTTAGTCATTATCCCTAAAAAGTATGCGCTCGGATATTTTGGAGTAATATATCTCTTACTTTTCAAATTTAGAGCAAAACAGTAATTTGCTAGTCTACGATATGTACACCGGCAGGAAAAGTTCTTCTTCTTACAATTACTTAATCCGAAATATGCTTGTAATAAAAAATTCGCGGAAACGGCATGTGTACAAAGTAATCCAGTTGTTTAATTTCGCTCTCAGAAGGAGTTAGCGTACTCTGTACACAAGAATGTACGAAGAGACAACATCCGGTACAGCGTAGTTCGTGTTTTAGAGCAGACAGAGTTAAAGCATCTATCGAGTATTAATCATGATGCTGTATTTTGACAGATGGCATTCTAGCAACACAATTAGTGTTTCTTTGATTAGAAATATATGTTTGTTACATTACAAGCGCCTTACCCCTATTACTCAACCTCTGATCTCGCTGCTCTCTCTTACCTATATTGTTCTACGGAGAGAACACTTTTAATAAACATTGAACACTGAACACTTCAAGCTATCCAAAACTATATATCTACCAATCTACGATACATACTGAATAG
>KK120194.1:421472-445943 GCA_000611955.2 Stegodyphus mimosarum
GAACTGGAACAAGCGTATGTGTTCCCGCTATTGTTACTTCGAAAGAGAGATTTGCGTTTCAAGTAGAACTGTCATACAAGATTTTTTTAATGTAAGTGTATAAGGATACCCGCCTTCAATAAATGTTTAAGCAAGATCAGGTAGGTTTTAATACTTTAAGCTTAACTGGTAAAAACATAGTAAGGTGATAGAGGGAGTACGAATTTCTGTTGAACAAAATTTTTCACAGTCCAACTACTTGAGCGCTGTTGTCTTAAAAGTGTCGAATTCATTCGATAGTTCAGAAATATAAAGAATAATCACAAATTACACAAATGGCTTAGGTAAAATGTTTCCAAATTCAATGAATAACAGTGGATTTTAAAATTCAACACGACACCGAAGTAATAAATTTATAGCATTTTTGAGCTAGTGCCGGAATATACTTTGCTCCCAGCTCATGTAAATGTCCCAATGATATTTCTATGGAGGGTGGCAATTTCTAGGATAGGAGAGTCAGAATTCTATTATATAGCTTTATAAAACGCATACAAAGAAAGTAGGAGTTTAAAATTTATTTTAAAGGGCTTTTTAAGGTCCTATGTGTTTAACGAGATTTTATAATTTTAAAATAAACTTAATTCATATGATTAATGTATAAATAGTCTAATTTGTACAGTTTTCTTATTGTATCAGTTTTCCTTGAAAACCAGTTTTCATTAAAATTAAAACCAAATATTCTGAAAACTTATTTAGGACATTAAAATGAATTATTGTTTTATAGGACGGTACGAAGTGGAAAGACTAAAACGTAAATGAAATTAAATTTTAAAGTTTACTTACCTAACAATATAATAATGCTGATTAACTGTGGTAATAGTTTATTGAAATAGTGAATTAATTTTTAAAAAATTCAATAAAATTCAGTATTGTCCAAACAAGAGGTCGTTTTTTAAAATTTTAAACTTTTAACAGCTTTTCTTAAAAGACGTTTTTTATATCAGTGCCAAATTTGTTACAATAATTTTGTTGAGCTTATGTCTAAGCTAACCAATTTTTTAGATTATTGGCTTTGTAACAGAAGATGAGAATATTAAGGTAATTTTAATTCTTTTAATATAAGGACGTTCCAAGCTTAGACAGATATGACAGGATAAAAAGAAGAAAACTTTCCTGAAGTTAGTAAAAGTATCGACTTATAATCAATACCAACATTCTGTTACAAGTAATTGCCTTTTCAGAAATATCAAGAAAATAATTCAAGTAGTCAGATTTCTTATCAAAAGGAGAATAACTTTGCCTAACACCGTTTTCGCCCATCAGTATGAATTTTCTTCAAGTATTGCTTCATAATAATCGATATTAGTTGTTTTACAGTTTGCATTTTATAACAAACGGTAAATTATTAATTAAATTGGTATGTATGTGTGAATATTGTAGATGTCTTTAAAAAGGGGCTAAAAGAAAAGCTGCTGTTACGATAAAATTTCAAGATTTTTTTATTGTAAATATAATTAACTGAATTTAAAAAGAAAATTTTTAAGCTTCTTATAATTTAATCAAGTAGATTAAGATTGATAGCATATGCCAAAACCAAATAAAAATTGTTCACCAAACAAGCTTCTCCAAGGAACGTTCCATTGTTTAAGAAATTTTTCATGACAGTTACGTCAAAAACATGTACGTTAGCGTCTCTGTAGTTGAAGCATATACCTTAAAACGCAACACAGCTTATAGCTTAAGTACTACAACAAAGGAAATGGTTTGTTTATAATGTAAACTCAGTTTTTGTCCGCTTATCATTTTGTAAAGTAGATTGAAAAGTCAAATTAATTTGCATAATGCAATTTTACGCATTGACTTGATGTGGTAAATGAGATGAATTACTTTTCTAGTTTACATTAACAAATGAAGTCAATAGTTTATCAACTTAAGTTAATAGTTAGTTACTTTAATTGCAACTTAACTATACGCATATGAGCGTATAGTCTTAGTGTGCTTTTTCATGATCAACTAATCCAATCCAATTTAAACAGCTACGTTTAGCAAACTATTTATCATTACAAATCAAATATGGTATTTATAAATACGGGGTTATTTTTATACGCATCCGCTAAATTTAAACTACTGTTTAACAACTTAACAAAAATTCTGAAATGTAACGTACACATCACAACAACAACTTACCTAGGCAGTTGCGATGCAGCTCTCTAGCCGTATTATCACGGAATCAAGACTGCCGATAATTCATCAAAGAGTCATAAATTAACGATTATTCTCAGACTGCTTAAATTTCGTTTGGCATTTATATAACGAGTTAAAAACTACCAAAAGCTAAAAATGGCAAAATAATATTTAAGGATAAAGTTTCAGGAAACTAAGTTTTACAGCCATAATTTTTGTAGAATTCATGTTCGTGTAGATGAGATGTAATTACCTTCCGCAGTATTCAATATTTAATCATACTAGAAGGGCGGAAGGTACTTAAAATGCATTTTTGTGAAACCTATATAGAATGATATCTTTTGAAAGTAATTAAATTTTTGTATTATATTATGCATGACACTCATTTAGCATGAATATTAAGCAAAAAATACATTCCAATTTGAAAATCAGTATGTCCAAATTGTGTCTTAAATGTTTTCGAAATCCTAATTTGAATTTTGGATAAAACTTTAGAATGATCAGGCGACACTGAAAAATGCAATATGCAGAATTAAACAGTAAAACAAAAAACTTCTGTTATTACTTTATCTTAACTCTTTTCTGAAAGTTTAAGCCGTTATTTTACAATTTTAAAATGCACATATCTTTGACTGCGAATGATGAAATGCAGCAGAAATCATACCTAGGTAGTCTGTAACTTGTTTACTACACAAATGATTATTCTTCTCATTCTCAAACAGTTCAAGCTTATGATTACATAAAGCAAATCTCTCTTCGGTTATAAAACTACTGGAAATTCTTTGTACCTAATTGTTGTTATAAATTAATGTTCAGTACTATCAGCATTCATTTGACTTTCATAATAACAATTTGAAAGATATAAGTGTTATTTGTTTAGAACAGCAGCGACAACATCTAAAATATAGGACGTATGAGGACAACATCTAAAACAGCCTCTCTCAACATGATGCACACTGTAAACTTTAAGGTACTCAGCCAAACAGCATATGTGACTAGTTAAATTTGCTGATTGATTTCTCAGAACTTCACTTAAGCACTCTTAAAGCTCTAATAAACTAGCATTTTCCACTCCCTAATAAAAGGTGAAAGTGAATTCGAGACATTTTCACATTTGATTCGCAGCAACGCAATCTTTCTTTGTCTCAAAAACTGTGAAAATGATTTGCATACACTGAAAAAAAAAAGTTCAAAGCATATTACCGAAACAATATCTCAGAACAATCTTTTTTGGACAAAATTAGGACGTTTATAATTTAATATTTATAATCATAGTAGTTATGGAAATCTGAATGTTTATTAATAAGAGTATAATGGATGTTTAAGATGTTTTCAGATTCTTCTTCAGCAAGATAACTTCAGCTACTGATGAAATGTATATGATAGTGCAAGCATTTCACCGATTGCTCAGTAAAATATTTCCAAGGTTTGTTAACCTCTTATTTTTTGTGTTTATAGTACATAATCTCTCTTTCACACCCGCATATATGTATGTAAGACACACAATATGTAAATAAACTATAAACTGTAATTTTCAATAGACCGAACCAAGGACCGTGTGGCTATGACAGCCGAATACTAGTAGTTTGACCTGGGTTCGAAACCAGGCGAACGAGCTAGCTGCATTTTTAGGTTTCATGGTTTTCCCATGTTTAACGTGAATATGGGCCAGTTCTTTAAAACGTTTTGAGCGAAGAGATTCCTCCTTTTAGGAAAGTAGTTCTTGTATACTTTGCAGTATTCTAATTAGCTATCCTAATGTTAAATCGGCTTACACTAAATCTCTCACAACTGCATCATTTCCAAATGTATCCAATTCTTACATAGCACTAATGTCGCAGACAATTCTGCAAACGAACTCAAACAGCCAACTGAAACATTCCAAAATAAAACTCATATTGCTTTGAATTTAGTTTTCTTGAACACCTCACATTTTGCTTTCAGCTTCCCCTTGCTAGCTTGCCTGCTGCTTCGTTTATTTAAAAAAAATCATTTCAAAATCGTAGACGACATCGATGGCGCTTACTGCGGCACTTGATCTGTGGCTGCTAGGAAACTGCTTATCAACTAGAATAAAAAGGGATATTAAAATAGGGCATGACTTCAAGCTTCTTCTTTATCCATCAAGATTAAATCATTGCAGTTTTTATTTTTATGTAAGAATCATATGACATGGATTAATTTGAAATGACGCAGTTTAAATAGATTTATTGTAAGCATAGGACGAAAAGGAGAAGCAGCCACATTAAAATGGGGACTGTTGAAAATTAAGGGATTACTGCAAGTTAAAGTTAGAAGTTTGTCTTACATAACTGACACATAAAATAAGAAAGCAGTTTCTTTCCGTGGCGATGAGTTCCAGAAAAACTAAGGTCTGTAATAGTTTCTGATGGAGACTGGTTTCTACCACTTTCAGTTAGAAGACGGGGATGTATAATGGTGCCTCAACTTGTCACCGGTCAATCTGGTGTCACAAGAAAGATGTCAAAAGAATTTGACATCTTTCTTGTGACAACTTTTAATGTCAAAAGAATGCTGCACATGCAGGAACTGCCAGAAAACCTGCTGCTTTTTCATTCCCTCATTCTTTCATATAATGGCTGAGAAGTGTAAGAAAGCACTTCAGGTGAGGCAGAGAGGCAGATTCTCAATACTCTTCATAGCGGCGTCCAGATATTTTCTACATTTAATAGTGTGTTACAATCTGGAAGACGCAAGGAGTACGAGACAACCAATCGAATACTGTTAAGCAGGATACTTGCCGAGGTGAAATTATCCTCATTTGAGAAGGAATCAGTTTAGGATGTTACACTGGCTTGAATGAGTTTACTGTGAGATCTGTTACAGATTAGAAGCCTAGGGACACTTCTAAGCTTTATTTGAGACCCTAAACTCCAGCTCTCTCAAAGCACATGCATGCATTACGCTAAAATTTCTTTTTCATTTATTATTTCCATAGGACTAAAGCCATTACCAGTTACGAGATACAGCAAATATTCCGAAATTAAAGTCAGCTTCGAAATGTTGCTGATAAAAACTGGATAGAAAAACTGTATTGAGAAAATTTTATGTTGACTAAGTGGGTATTCATTTTGCAGTGTCGAAGTAGACAGGTTTCTTTTTATGGTGCAATACGTTATACCGGAGAAAACCTTAGTAAAAGTAGAGTAGTTCTGGTGTGTCGATTCACCCGAGAGTTGAGATTCTTAGATTACAGTGTATTTGTTCATTAATTCACGCTATTAATATGTCCACACTTAGGTAAGCAGAGAGATTTTGAGATTCGTTAGATAATATTTTGCCTATTTTTGCCTAGCATTTTGATCTGATTATTTAATCTCTTTTTAATGACATTTATCGGCTAAGCGAATCTTTTAAATCTCTCGCTCCTGAAGAACGAGGACTTGTCTCTGGTCGCCCTCCAGCACGATAGAGTTCAATTTTAAATTTACGCCAAATTAAGGCTATTTTTACCCCGTTTTAATTAAACAGTTTAATCTCAAATGTCATATACGCTCAAACAGCCATACTATTCTTGTTATTAATAAAGGCAGAGTCGCTTGTCATTACTAAATGCCTGAGTCTGGAGACCATTGTGACATTTATCTGTGCTACTCCTTCAATAACTTGAGTGACATCGTCTTTGACAAAGGAAACGAGCTTGGGATAGATAACTGCAATTTGCAGTTCGTTAAGCCGAGTTAAGAACAAGACGCAGTTTCAGAAATCAAGTAATTAATGTATTAACATGTCTTAAAATACATTTTGAGAATTTGGAACATGTAGGCTTGCCTCTTTTATTTAGATTTTCTCAGTAATATTTATGTTTCAGTATATACTTTTTAATAGCTTCTGTTAAGTTGTAGAATAGTACTATTTAGGAAAGAAAAACATTTTGTACTACTTTCAGTTTTCGTACTTTAAAATGCCTAACCACTCATTTTAATTACCTGGTATTTAATATCTGCTAAGCAAAAATTTAATTTGGAAATATGACGCGAAGTTTATCCTTCCATGTAATTTTCTGTATTACTTCCTAAATGTGAATCCCCATGCATGACTTAAAATTTCCAGTATTATAACATTTATTAAAAAGTTTACAGAAGAAATAGTCAAATGCCGGAAATTGCACCTCTGTTTTATTATATTGTGGCTGGTCAATTAGTAGTTTTTTCGATTTAAAAAAAATTAAGATTATAATGTATTTTCTCCCTCCTTTCAGCATGCTTTCGTGGGGTAACGGTAGCATGCTCAGCGTGTATTCGAGAGGTCCAGGTTTGAGTTCCAGCGATGGCATTGCACATTTTTCAGCGTCCTGACATCGATAACCCTAATGCTTCTACAGTGGCGCCCGAGCTAAAAGGTGAGAATAATGATTCTTCACCACCAGGATTTGGCGATTTGGTCCTCTAATTCCCAGCCACCCTTTAAAAGGGGGAACATATAAGATACTTTCTCTTTCCTTTCAGCATGCTTTCGTGGAGTAACAGTAGCGCGTATTCGAGAGGTCCAGGTTCGATTCCCGGAGAGGGCATTGCTCATTTTTCATGTCCCTGCTTCTTTCATGTCTCTTGCTATGACATTTTCTGCTATTCTGTTATTCCGTACAGTTTTCTTTTCCTTTCTGTATTTTCTGTAGGTAGTTTTGCTTTACTCTGATAGCTTGTGTTAATATTTCCATCATTCCACAGCAAACCAGCTTAACTTTTTTAAACAGTTTCCGGTAAATCAGCATTTGACTGTACATCGTATTCTTTCCACATTTTCATTGCAACTCATTCGCCACTTAGTTCACTAGGTTCCTCTACATTTATCATAGACAAAGTATTGAAGAACAATACAACGCTAATAAGAAATTACCCATTAAACGTCTGCTCTTAACAATTTCCACATCTTTCTTCAGTTTTGGCAAGGAACTACGCGGTCTTTTTCTCTTAATCATCTGCTACTTGCTAGACGATAGCTTTGTCTCAACCAGAATTTAACATGAAAAGTGCACTTCTCCCCATAACATTAACTGTTATTAAATGGAGAATGATGATATCTCCATTTAATGGCAGGGATTCTTTATTTGCAGGCAATTAATTAAATCATTACCTACTAGTAGAGAAGTTGTTAGCACCAATAATAATACTTATTACAAAAAATTAATATGCTAAAATAATGTTTATTATTAATTAAAGATAAGATCCATTATACAAATCTAAGGAAATGCAAATGATAATGACCGCGAAAATGTGTTGATTTTTTTAACGACAGAAACATTTAAAGATAGCTGGCGGAAACTAAGCAAGGTTGATTATATATCCGATGGAGATGTCAGTTTCAAGCTTACGTAAACTCAACACCTGCTAGTCGGAATTTAAAAGTGTAAGCATTTAATATGAAGTATAATGCATGCTGAATACATAACCACGCGTACCTCATTACTTGTGGCCAAATGCGTCAACAAACAAGACTTTAATATACTCAGTGCATGTTTCTCTAAAAATTTCTTTATTTTCTTCTCCTTTATTTAGTTATTTACGTAAGTAATGAGATTATATTGAAATAAAGATGCCTTTAACAATCGGTCTTGTAAACTCAGCAAAGTTTTGAGTTTGGTTCTGTTGAAGTTTAATATCACCCATGCTTATAGATGCCTATTTGGGTAAGTTTAAAGCTTCGATTTTGCACAAAAACATTTATTTACAGAAATTATTTTTGAAGAAAGAGAAATGTTTCTCAAGTTAGAAAAATTCTCCAGCGTCAGAATGCCCTTTTTAATGTTATCAGAGATAAATTTCCTTATGCAAAATTTATTGAATGGACCAATTATCTTTCAGAAATAAAAGTGTTCAAAGACGTTTTTAGGAAATGTTTGCATTAATAAAAGATGAAAATACTTCGGAAATTTCTGCAACTTACATCCTCCACCATGATTTGCCTGGGTCTTCCTTGGGCAGCCGAATATTCTTGGTATTGAGAAGTTACGCAAAGAACGCAATAAACCTAAATAAATATAAAAACTAGTTTATAATACCTGGAATTCATAATAAAAAATGTACCATGAGAAAATTAATGTAAGTTAAATGGTTATGAAATAATATCTCATAACCATTTAACTCGAATGAGTTATAATCTGATTTTTATAGAGATATTTATAGCTAAATTCGTAAAGATTTCGATCTAAATGTATTTAATATATTCTAAAATTAATGTATTTAATTTCTTTAGCGTAGTTTCCATACATTTAATAACTGTACTAATGTTTTTAAAATGAAGTTTTATACTTAATACAGTTTAGAAAAATTAAACCAAGTTTAAAATTTCATTGATGTAACTAACATAATCTGTACTAATTCTAATACAAGTAAATTTTCAAAATAATAAAAACTGTGCATAGTACCGTATGCAAGTTCTCCATTTCACGAATTTGTTGAGAGATCAAATCTGGGTTAGCTAGATCTAAAACCCATATTTCATTTTCATTCTTCTTGAAAAAATGCATCTGAAATCTATTTTAATGGCAGTGGTAACAAGTAATACGCACGCAACTGAGCAACTGATGCAAAAAGATAGATAATAAATACTTTATTTATTTGCTTTGTGATCAGAAAAAGCTTGAAAATCTGAGTGACATTAAGCACAGAAGACGGAATGAAAAATAAAGACCCCCCTTTGTTTAAGATAATATCTCTTTTCTATTAAATATAAAAATTTTTGAAAATTTAGTGCAATGCGTTAAAGTGTGATTTAGAAAATTTCACGTACACTCAGATGGTACCATTAAAAAAAAACTACTAATGTTTTTGCATAGGGTGCTATTTAAATATAGCCTAATTTTTTGCTATCATAATTTCCTCAATAACATTTATTGCACTTACATTAAGAGCAGAAATAATGATGTCAGTTGCTATAAGAACGCAAAAGAAGGGATCAGCATCCTGTAAACAAAAATTCAATCATTAAAATATTTTTTCCTTTTAATAAATATCAAACAGAAAATTTAAATAATAAAAGGACGAACATCAGTTTGAAATTTTTATCAACTTTAATGACATTCATTATAGAAATTTAATATATTAAAAATATTTGCTATTAATTTAAGATTGCATTAATTATACAAATCTGGAAAATGCAAATGATAACAACATTGAAAATGTTTTCAATTATGAACAAGTAAAGTATTTAAAAATGAATAATCAAATGGACGGAATAAAGCTCACTTTGCTCCGCATATTATGTTTTACATAAACGCGGTCATCGATCCTCCGTTTTTTGCAGAATATTTTTGATCCTGAAGAAGAGGAATCTGTGTCTCATCGCCCTTGAAATATATTTATAATTAAGTTGAATTAATTTAAAATCTACGCCAAAATGAGTTTACTCTTTTTCCTAATTTTAAATAGTAGTTCGTTTAGAATATTTGCATGATTTCATTGGGATCTTTTATCCGGGTACTTTGTTTACTAGCATTCTGTACTCTTAAAACATTAATAATGAATAATAAAACATTTTCCCTAAAATTCATAGAAATACACATATTATTTAGATTGCTTATTTTTTAATCTATTTATCTGTAAGTTTTATTTAAAGTGTTACGAATTTTGTTTACATGCAAGTAATTTTAGCGAAATTATAGGGTCTTGTGCAACACAACATGAATTGCTCCGAAAAACGAAGCTTTACCGGAAAAATAAGATTACAGGCGCAAATCTATTTAACATTGTGGTCCTTAAATTGAGGTCCTATCGCCTTAAATTGGTGAGATATCGCCAAGCCGATGATGGTCTTCAAGACTAATTTTTGTTGCCAAATTTGGCTAGATAGTCGCAAAACTTGGCGACCATTTGGAGACATTTAGATCGATCCCTGTATAACTGTAATTGGTATTTAATTGATCCATATGTATGTAACTGTAACAGTATCCAGCCCTTATGTATAACTTCAACCGTTTCTACCTCCCAATAATTTTGAGAAATGGAAGGTACTAAAGATTTCTCGGCAGTTGGAGAAAACTATACAAAAACAAAGAGAGCACCAGTTTCTAAGGTTTTCAATTCAAAGTCGACTTCCGAGTATTGAGATATCTCTGTGTGAGCTTCGCTCTTTAGATGCGCTTTGCGTTGCGTTGTGTTTCAAGTTCTTAGTAGTTTGAGATATAACTACTGATTGTGTTCTGTAATACAGGTAAGAGCTGTACGAGTATTTTTGTGGATAGTTCCAGAACTATAAAGTATTTCTTCTAATAAAATAAATTTTATCACGCTATCATCGGTTTTGTGTGCATTCAATACATTACGAATCCGTACCTACGCAACAATATGGTCATATTAAGGCACATTTATTTATAAAAACAAATAGGATATAGAAAAAGGGTACAGATGAAGTGAATGCGATCAGGAGATGAATGAAAGTTTTGCGGGGTATTCTGGCATTAGATAGTAGCATCGTAGCAGCTTCATAAGAAATCTATGTAGATTTATACGTACTCTTAAGATTTCTGTGAACACAACTTTTATTTTTACCAAGAGCTGCCTAATACTTATTGTCTTCTCTAATACTTATTAGAAAGCTATTAAAATTATTCCCGGCTGCTGCAGCGTAAGAGCCAACGAAACGTCAGAAAGTCTCATCCTTTTATCGCCTAGTCGTTAATGCTTCATTTTTGATGGTGTAGAGATTTGGAAGACTATTATTAGAGAAACCGCTATAGAATATTGCTCTGCTTCCTTCAAATCGGAATACTTTTGTTCATAAATGCCGTGTTATAAGTGCTATATTCTCTCCAAATCATTGAATGCCTAATTATCGTGTTGTACACTAATGATAAGAGAGCATCGCTCCATTCATTTTGTTCTATCTGAACTGCTAGATGCTTCTTAGCCACAGTCTGGAGCCGGCACAGTGGACCGTTATTAAAAAAAACCATAAAAATTTATCTGCAATTACACAAACGAATACTTTGAAGTCCGTTTCTAACAATCTGATTTGAAACACTGAGGCTACTTCAATGTTTTTATGGGCTATTTGGCACCATGAATTTTTCTAACAAGTACTATTGCAAAAGAGCAACTTTAATACTGCGGTTTCTTTTGGATGTTAACGTTAAAATCTCTTTCATTTTGTGCTATTCCTAGATAACGATCTCTTCATGGTCTTTGTTTAACATTACCAATTTTCAAAAACCAGTTTCATAGTCTATATATAACATTTTGGGACACTCAAGGGCTTCCGCAATACGGGGTTTTGTTCGATCGGTTTCTAGACGAGTGCTGGCACTCCAGTCTACCAAGTCAGTTATCTCTTGCTGTTGAGACATCTAATTCATGGCTAGAAAGCATTCAGGACATGTCAATTATTTCTAATTCTCCTCTAACAAAATGAATTCTGCAAGTTGCTGTTTACTCCTTAATGAAAACGTTTTACTTTCACCGTCACAGGCAAAATTTGCAAACGCTATAAATTTCCTATTTAATCTCATTTCTTTCCTTTTCGCAAAAACTCATGTCGAGTATGTAATTATTTCATACAAGCTCCCAACATCACCAAAATGTTTTAGCACTGTATATGTAAGTTTTTTCATATATAATACCACTTCATTTTTTGTAACATTTGTTTAAAAACGCAGTCTTAGTCATCTTGTACGTGAGTGGGTGCCTTATATTCTTTTTCAGTACTGCAGTGTAAGCACTTGTCACGTGCTCTGTGAGATTTTCTGCACATGCGATAAATATCATATTCCAAATAATTGCATTAATTAATTTTAATTATATTGCTAACATAATGCTTCAGAGTGAGAAAGCAATCTAATCATAGTTTTGTCTGAAACCGAATTTTAAATTAGACTGAAGCACTTGCTAACTATTTAGATTTTCAGAATGATTTATAAAAAAACGCACTTAGCTATAAATTTCTCATAAAACATTTTAAGCCCGTCAGGAATTTTTACAACTATTTTCAAACATTTCTTTCTTATATTTTGAGCACTCATCCATTAACTTCAAAATTCTTACACTGTAAAAACAGTTAATACGAAGTACACTAATTTTTGTATTTATTTTTTATACAGCAATCTACAGGTTTTCATCAAAAATCTTCAAGCATGTTAATTAACAATTAATTACCATCTAGAGCCAGAAAGTTTCAGTTTTCATTGTAAAAAAATTTTAAATATATCTTTAAATTGCTATATAAATGAAGGACAGTTTAATATGAAAAACAAAAGATTAAAATGCTTTTGTTACTCACCGTATCCGTGATAAGATAAAGCGACAGTATGATGTCAAGAATTGTTGTCATGGGGATGCTGAGAATCCATGGTATTAAAAGTATCTTGTTATTCTGTAAAAAGAAAACGAAAGTATTTGAAATTTATTTACCTCGTACACTTTAAAAACTTCACGTAAGATATTTATGAATATTTTATGTCAAACGAAGCAGCATTTTCTCTCACTTTGGTGCATCCTTGGTATTATTTTATATAAGAAATTGTTTTTCCACACATGCACACCAAAAACAATAATTGTGTCTAGTTTAAAAAACGTCGAATATTTGTTTTTGCTTGAGGCAAGCTACTAGGATTATTTGCAAATGTCAATGTGCAGCATTAATATATTAAAGATAATTTTTGAGAACAAGTGTTTTTACACACACGCACACCAAAAAAAATAATTATCTCTAGTTTAAAAACAAATTGAATATTCTTTTGCTTGAGGCAAGCTACTAGGATTATTTTCAAATGCCAGTGCGCAGCATTAATGTATTTTAAAAAAATTTTTGACGACATATGTCTATTGTATGATATACAATAAATTACCCATAATTCATAAAAGGATTTTACATTTAGTAGATAGAATAATAAAGCTTGGATGAAAAGGTATCTCATTGATATAATTATTAAGAGTAACGTCGATTACTTTTATTAAAGATTTACACAGATAGATGAAGTCGATTCTTCATACACGGATGGGTAAAGTCGATTCTTCATACACGGATGGGTAAAGTCGATTCTTCATACACGGATGGGTGAAGTCGATTCTTCATTTGTTCTCCAAACAACTGTTATAGTTTTCGAATATCAGTTACATTTTGGTGTAAATTTTTAAAACTGTCATCAGTAAACTGGTAGATTTTACACCAGACCTTAACTTCTAAATTAATAATCAAATCTCCAGATGCCAATAAATTTCCTTTCTGATAGACAATTGAAAATAATACATTCCTCGAATATTTATTGATTAACTTTAGAATTCGGGGGAAGGTACCATTTCAAATAATAATTTCCAATATTATTTATCTGTTGGAACTGCGTGATAATATAAGCGTGAAGGCTTTCTCATTTCCTTTTTTTTTTCAATATTAATTTCTCAGAAGTATACTAACACATTACACAATAATGTTCGTTTACACCAAGAGTGATGAAAAATCCGTTATATTAAAGATATATCAACTAGTTAAAACCTAAGAGCTTGGTCAGCATATAATGCGTTACGAGGACTGAATATTTTGAAATTAAAATTGACAGGGTAAAATATAACTCAAATATTTGTTTATTTTGCAAAACAACAGGATATACAGTGTTATTCTCATTTCCAGCCTCTCATTTTTTACCGACATAGTTTTCGAATGTTCTTCGCTATTTCGTAGAGTCATTAGGTATTTTTTTGAAAGCAAGTCAGACGAAAAATGAGCAATGCTCGCCGGGACGCGAACCACGGATCTCTCGAACAGGCGTCGAGCGTGCTGACCACTACACTAGGAAGGCGTGCGAAGAAGGCGGGAGAAATACCTAATATACTACCCCTTTTAAAGGGCGACTAGAGAGTAAGGGCCCCAATCGCCAAATCATGGTGATGGAGAATCATCATCAACCACCTTTTAGTTCGGGCGCCAGTGTAGAGACATTAGGTTATTTTTTTGAAAGCAAGTGAGAAAAAGAATGAGCAATGCGCTCGCCGGGATTCAAATACGCGCCAAGCGTGCTGACCACTACACCACGAAGGCATGCGAAGAAGGCGGGAGAAATACCTTATAATTTATAACGATCTTTGTACTATGTTAATTAGTTTAGCTATAACTGTTTCCTGCAATGTTAATTTGTGTTCGTTAGTATTCCTAGATTTTTTTAGCCCAAACTTGAGACTTTAGATAGGCCCCGAGAAATTACTTGTTTAATGAGAAGTCTGGAAGCATGTACTCCATTATGGTTGCTTGAATAAGGCCAACCATAGGATGGTTACCTGCCTAAAGGGATGGATGTCATCGTGGAGGAATTTTCTAAGGGAAAATGGCTTGTATTCACGTTACACATGGCGAAAGCCACAAAAATTCCCATGCAACTAAATTGTTCTCCTGGGATCGAACCTAGGCTCAATTACCAGCATTTAATGGCTGCATACGGACACTAGTGGAGCTGTTTTTCTTTTTTCCTTTATAAATCCCAAGACAAGTAAATAGTTGCTAAAGCACAGATATTAATTCTCTAGCGAAATGCGCAGTTGCCCTTTTTTATGGATCAGCAGCACTGCCTCCTGAGATCTATGGTATTACTCACCTTGAAAAATCACCAGATTGCGGAAAGAACATTTGAAAAATATTTTGCGTAAACATTAAAAAAAGAACGACATTGTTATATTAAATAATGTTATATACTCTGTTATTTGGTAAATTCAATAACTTTTTTGAATTACGTTTCATAATGTTCGCTTCTTGTGACCTATCTTGTAGTAAGTGTATTTTAGCTAATAATAGCTACAATAATATTATTAGCTACAAAAATATATATTTCTTCAGCTAATAGAATGCATCCAGAATGTTTTATAGTTGTAAAATCAAAGTATGTCCTCTGTAATGAAATAAAATGTGGTAAAGATTTCGGATATTATTTTTAAATATTAGCCAACAACGAACATTTTGAAACTGAGAGTATTAAAATCAATTTAAAATCCATAATATGAAACACAAAATGATAACTATCCTATTAAAAAAAGTTGTGAAATAATTATATGATAAAAAGGTAATTAACAATTCCATGATTTTAAGATTGAAATCCTCAAGAAACAAACGGTTATAAGGTTATACTTAGTCTAGTCTGCTACTTTAGTCCAGTAACCTTAACAGAGGTGTAGGAAGTTGTCGCTATTTTTAAGATAAAACGAGAAAGACTGACGAAAGTCTCAGAACTACCTTTTAATTTAAACAGAGCTTTGAATATAAAGGCATGACTTTTCACTACTAGTAACCACAGTTCGTGGCAATGCAACTGAAATAAGAACAGTAAACTCAAACTAAACGATGACCAGTATTCTATACAGTTAAATAATCAATTGAAGCTAATTCAATAATTTACTAGCAAGTCAGATTTAAAATATTGACAGCCAGAAGCGCAAAACCGAAATAATAACAAACTGTAAATTAAGGTATCTAACCACGTAACACTCAATGCCAGAAACACTCTCTCTCTCATGATCTAGTCATACACAGTTACCTTTGGAAGGCCGAGAGTAAACCTGTTTGTTCAAACTACAGTAACAGTAACAGTAACACCGGAAAGCCAGAACTCTATTACCTAGCGTTCTCAAGGATCGCCCTACATAGAATATCAACCTGGCTCCCGAGGCAATCCTCGGGGCCGCGATCCAACCGGTGAAGCCGACGAGCCCTACAAAGTCGAAGAATATCTATGTCAGCTTAAGGGGTCTCATACCTTGTAAATCCATCAAAAAAACGAAAAAAAATTTATGACTTAATTTTATTCTGTATTGTATTCTGAACACATTAAAAAAAACCGCATTAAAAAATTCTCAATAGAACAAAAAATATAGCTAAAACAAGTTGACACACTTTACTGATAAGGCAATGTTTACATTGGAGGGGGGCGTGGCCGATGCAGCTGTTTACTACTTTGGCATCTGTTCTATTCAGCTTTATCTATGAAAAGCGTTATCTTTGCTATGCGAAATGCTAGATAAGGAGCCACACAACCATATTATTCTTTTCCCCAACTCGCTGGAAGGAAGAAAATTCCTCAACTCTGCTTTATTTTGATCGTGAAATAATTTGAATGCTAGAAACGTGCTGATATCTTTGATCAGTATATGCATGTGCTCAGCGATATATTTGATTTTTTGACTGCTTTTTCTATTATTATCTTTAACTTTTTAAATTATTTAAATCCTTTTGAGATGGGTAAAGAATATAATCGATCTGTCGGCTATAGAAGCAAAAAACGCCGCTATCATGGCCATAAGAAAAGTGATTCTGTTGTGAATGAAGGCAAGTCAGCATCTGCTAAAAAGCTGAAATTAGAGACTTCTAATCATGTGAATGATGCAGATAATTACAGTAATTTGCAAGGATATCGATTTATCGATGTTGGAATTTTATTTGCAGCTCTTGCAACATCATTGTGCTGCAAAATATGCCATTCAGAAGTAAGTTTTACTGAAGAATCAATTCGTGGTAGCTCATCAGTGTTTTCTGTAAACTGTTTGAACTGCAATTCTGTGCAAAAAATAAACAGTTGCCCTATGCAAGGATATAAGAACAGTGTGCCTCATATTAACATTAGGTTAGTTTATGGTATGAGGTGTATAGGCCAAGGATTAGCCAGCTTGAAAACATTTTGTGGTGTTATGAATATGTTACCACCAATTGCACAAAAGAGCTTCGATGTCATCACCAAAAAAATAAAAAAAGCCACCCACACTGTTGCCATGCGATCAATGAAAACTGCTGCTGAAGAAGAAAGAGCAATTAGCGGTGCTAATGATATAAGTGTGAGTGGAGATGGTACATGGAAGACTCGTGGGCATACATCTAAAATTGGAGTATGCAGTGTGATTGGTTTGGAAAGTGGGAAAGTAATTGATGTGGAAATACTCTCTTCGTTTTGCAAAGCATGTGAAAGCTCTGCAGCATCAAATCATGATTGCAAAAAGAATCATGCTGGAAGTTCAGGTTCCATGGAGGTTATAGGTATGAAAAGAATTTTCTTACGTTCCGAAGAAACTAGGAATGTGCGATATGTCAAATATCTCGGTGATGGGGATACCAAAACCTTCATGGAAATAACGAAACTGTGCCCATATGGTAAAATTCCAGTGGAAAAACTTGAATGTGTAGGCCATGTACAGAAGCGAATGGGTACACGTTTGAGAAAACTGAAACAACAGTTACATGGCATAAAGCTGAATGATGGAAAGACTCTTAGTGGAAAAGGTCGTTTGACGGATAGCATAATTGATAAACTTACTGTTTATTATGGGAATGCTATTCGCTCTAATACCCATTCGCTACAGAGCATGAGAGAAGCTGTATGGGCTACGTATTGCCATATGTCTTCTACTGATGAAGAGCCCATGCATATAAAACATATGCATGGGCTCAAGGCCACAAGCATGGCCACAAGGGGAAAACTCGTGGTGCAAATATAACAAACATGTGGCCTGTTCTGATTCAAATGAAGAGAGTTTCCATCATCAACCTACTGTACCTGTAGAAGTGATGAAAAAAATTAAAACTGTGTATGCGGATTTATCTGCACCAAGTTTACTCAAACGGTGTCTCAGCGGCAAGACTCAAAATCAAAATGAGAGTTTCAACTCGATTGTTTGGAAATTTTGTCCAAAAATTTCTGGTTGTGGAAAGACAGTCGCAGAAGTTGCAGTTTTTGAAGCTGTCATAGCATTTAATGATGGATATAGAGGTCGCATGGATACATTAAACGAATTGGGCATAAATCCTGGTACTCTTGCATTTACTGCTGCAAATTTAGCCGACATAGAAAGAGTTCGAACTGCTGAAATTCGCAATGATTTCCGAACATTAGAGGCTCGCAGAAAAAAACGCTTGGAACAATTAAAAAAAAATGAACAATTATTATCAGTAGAAGGTGTTTACTATCAAGCTGGTGAATTTTAGTCATGTAAGTTTATTTTAATTTCTTTTTCATAATTATAACTTTAGTGTTTTGAGAAAATGCATCTTAATTTTCATGACGATCCGTAAGATTAAAAAACAATAATTGCATGTATAAGTCCAATTTTTTTTCCTGTGTATATATAATTATATTGTATTTACACATACAATTGTATATAGAATTGTATTAGAATTGTATATAGAATGAATTATTATCATTCATATATTTACACATTTAGGTTATTTTTAATTAGTGATTAACTATAAATTTATCTTTTTCTTTCTTCTTGAAATTTCCATGATTTTTAAACTATTCATGTAAAAATAATTTTTGTATTGTTAATTCATTCTATAGAATTCACTTTTGGGATCATTTTAAAGCAAGTCATGAGCCAATACTTATATTCTAAATTTAGTTATCTTACGGATCGTGAGGTAAGCTGACATGGAAAGTTCGAACTGCTGAAATTCGTGCTGATTTCCAAACATTAAGGGCTTCCATGAAAAAATACTTAGAACAATTAAGAAAAAATTAACAATTATTATTAGGAGAAGGTGTTTCCTATCAATCTGGCAAATTTTAGGGATGTAAGTTTATTTTGATTTTATTTTTTCCATAACTTAACTTTAAGCTGCGTTTTCTCAAAACACTAATTTTCATGACGATCCGTAAGATTAAAAAAAAACTATTGCACGTATAAGCCTAATTTTTATCCTGTGTATATATAGTTATATTATCTATAGAATGAATTAATATCATTTAGCTATTTACACATTTAGGTTATTTTTAATGAGTAAATAACTATAAATTTATGATATTTCTCTTTTTTCTTCAAATTTGCATAATTTATAAAATATTCATGTTAAAATAATTTTTGTATTGTTAATTCATTCTATAGAATGTAGTTTTGGGATCATTTTAAAGCAAGTTGTAAGCCAATACCTATATTCTAAATTTAGTTATCTTACGGATCGTAAAGTAACATAATTTTTTTAAAAAAAAGTTATCTTATATTAAATGTATTATATTATTTTTTGTAATTAAATGAAGGGGATTATTTTATGATTTTCTTAGAATTGAAACATATCTCAAATGGCATTTAAATTTTTGTGTAATTTGAAAAAGTATTTAAAATCTTATGATTAGTCGAGACAGACACACTTTCAGCATGCATCACGACTCTTTAGAAGGTATGAGACCCCTTAACTAAGTCGGAAGTTCCACATCATGCAGCATCACCCGACTCCACCAATAGGGGCGTTTCCCCCAGGACGACCAGCGAAATCTCACAATATAGCTCCACCGCAGCCAAAGGATCAAACACGACAGCACCAGTACGATCTCTGCCAAGCCTGAACCAACCCGAGAATAACCTCGGGCTCTAGTCCTGTGAAGTCAACACATATACCCCCGTGGTTGAGACTGCTTAAGCACAGATCCTAGCCAGTACTTCCCAGGAATTCTCTTGAGCCAAACCCCGGGGGGATGTTCAAACTACAATAGTGTTTCGCCCGTGCGTCATTTTTTTATTGAATGTCGGCATTTTAACCGATTTCGATTAAAGTATTTTAGCTACTGTGACTTGCCTCTTGACCGTATTATCGGGAAAGATGAAAATGACAGTCTGTTTCAATACCTGGAAGAGATAGTTTTTTTATTATTTAATTTCATTTTTTAATGTTGTTTCTTGGTATTTTAATGCTATATATTTTAATGCGTCGCATATGTTTAAAGTTTTAGTTATGTTTCGTAGTTAAAATCATATGAGTTTTATTTATTAGTTTGTTTCAGGATTCATCGTTTTTCCACATCATTTCGATTTTCTAAGTGTGCTCTTGTTTTAAATTTGTGCTTGATTGCATCTTGTACCTGTGACCTGTTTAATTTGGGATGTTTCTGATATGTTTTTGGCGCATATAATCATAAAGGTTTTGTGAAAAGAAATCCATTACCACCATTCTCATGATCCAAAAACTTCAACTTAAATAACCAAACAACTAATTTGAATTTTGATGAGGAACACGGAAAGAAATTAAAGTAAGGATCCAAATCATAATAACTTTGGTTATTTTAAAATAAGACCCTTAAAATGTACTAAATTTATTTTACGACTCAATTAATGAAATTGATTGTTTTGTTCCAGCTATGGGTGTTTTTTGAGCCATAAATACACTTTTTTTTCGAAGGAAGATTCTTAACCTTTCTGCTTAAATTAATTTACTTGCTGAACGAAGAAAGAGTTTTCATCAAATGAAATTGGCATGGTTCCGCTTTATAAAAAAGTGTATGTTATGCAATAGCAAATTTTATTTTATTTATCGTACAATTTATATTTTAATTATGACCTTATTAGTTGACTATAAGACTTTAGAATTTTTCTCTCTTTGTGATTTGAGCAAGACAAAAGAACTAGATATCCAGCTTTAAAATACCGAGATAATAAAAAATTCAAATTTTCTAAAGGCGAAGGATTAACGCAGTTTGTAAGAGAAATTACTAGAGCTTTTAAAAAATCGTTAAAACAAGAAAGGAATTTAACTTTATAGTCGAAAAAAAAAAGCAGTTTATTCCTTTAAGCATTATTCTAGCAATTTATTTTTCTCCTTTCTTAAAGATTCATCCCTCTTTATTTTTAATTCCATTACTGCCCCGTGGCCTTAACATTAAATACAAGAAAGTAATATCAAGCATTTTTCCAACAATAGTAATTAATACAGTAATAATGCAAAATGCGTAATGATATAAAATAAAATATGGCTGAATTGTGATCAGGAGCTTTTATGAGATCAGCTTAATGGAAGACGAAAACATACCATTAAGCAGGTTTCGCCTCTATAATGCATAGCATAAATGATAATTTAGGAAATAAATGGCCAGTGTCTCATATTAAAATGCATTAATTATTTCTATATTATAAAGCATAGCAGTAAAAGATTATGAAGCATTTCTGTACTCACCGTGCAGAGTCCAATAATAAGCAGTATCGAAGATAACACAGATAATGCTGCGAAAGCCACCATTAAAATGCTGAAGGTTATTAGAACTGGCAGCGGTACTGGAAAGAAATACATTTAAAGAAATATATAAGAAACTATAGCTTAAATTATGAGTAGAGAAAGCATTGGTTAATGTGATGACAGATAAATATTTGTTCAGCAAATATTCAGTTATCTAGAACTAATATTGAGTGATTTCCATTTTCTTATCAAAATTAGTTTATTCAAAGTCTGCAATGTTTAGTTAAATATTTGATAATTAAATTTTCAAAACATTTTGTTTTACCTGATACATGATGCTTAAAACTCGTGTACCGTTTGTTTAAAACATGCTTTCAAAACATCGTGGTTAAAAAATGCATTTTTTATGGTTTCCTAATATGTTGATAACCTATCTCTGCTTCGTTGTTTTCATGACATTTTTTAATTAGAAATAATTGCGCTTAGCCATTAAGTAGCTTAAAAATAATTAAAAGGAAAGGTAAAGTTTCATTCAATAAGTCAGGACAAGAGTTCAAACATAAATAAATTACACATAATTGCAAGACATTTTAGTATACGTCAATGACTTTTTCAAACTTTTCCTTGTCAAACTGTTAACACGGGTTCTATAATTCCCCTCGTATAATTCATTTAAAACTTAACGATATGTATAAGAACTTTCAAAGTTTCAGGATACTTCGTTACTAATAACTTATAAATATTTTTCAAAACAATTTTATATCGCACTAGAGGAAGCTAGCTACTTTCTGAAATCTAAGCTAATATAAAAACACATATATATATAACCACAAAATGCATTAAAATTCACGATGTCGCTCTCTTAAGCTAAGAAACAACGTAAAAGCTTATTTTAATCTCCAGGCAGATTCAAAACTGAACATGTCTGAGTGTACAACATTAAGGATTTAGATCTCCCCCCCCGCATCTAAATCCTTAATGTTGTAATCTAAATCCTTAATGTTAATGTCTTAATGTACAACAGTGTCAGTGAAGCAACATTACGCACAACAGGGATCAAGAGGGCATAATATTCGATGATTACCTTAAGTAAAATGAAAAATTTCCTTTTTGAGAACTTTACTTAGCTTTCTATTGATATTATTTTTATTATAATCATTCAGGGAATGAGCGCAGGCCTTTAACTATGCCTGAGCTTTATTCTGAACATTAATACCTTATTTTATTCACAATATTTTTGTTATTTGAAATAATACTGAAATTGTTTTATCTGTGCATCTTAAAAATATTAAAACGCCATAAAAATTGCCTCTTATATTGAAAAATTCCTTTAAGTTTCATTCATTTATAAATAAAATTTTATACTTAGAGCCATGAGTCTTAGCAACAAGTAAGAATTAGAACTTAATTTCTAACGAAAGCCTATCATCTAAGGACAATCATGAAAAATTCCGTGTTAAAGCACCATCAAAATGGCAATGTGATCTTCATATTCACAGTTCGGTTTACCTTTTTAAGTTTTAGGCCTTAACACTTAGTCATATGTCTAATAATTTAAAGGTAATTCCTAGAAATTAACCATACAGAACGTAAAAAAGAATATTTTAAAGTACTGTTCACAATAGTAATGCCAAATGGTACGGAAAAATGCATGTTAAGGTATTATTTTAACATTTGTTAAATAATGTTATTAATATGAAATTTTTGCGCTTGCCTAATAAACAAAAGTATTCAAAATCTAGCTGTGCGTGTTTTTCATCGAGTAGTCTGCGTGCGAGACTTCTAAAAATATTTCTCGCAAATCAAGTGGAAATCATTTCTATTTTACCAAGATACGATGTAGGCTTACTAAAGCAATAACACTTGATTTTTAAGTATTTAACAATTATTACAATTTCTATTACATTTTTTGTCTTTTTTCATCGTTCTTTCTCTAATTTCTGTATAAATGACAAAAGCATGGTATAGAAAGAAAGCGTCAGCAGACAAGCTCTTAGAGAAGATAAAAAGAATTCCGTCTCCTCTTTTTATTGTATTGAACTGCATTCCCTTCTATTTTTAGATCGTATTCGTATATTTATAATTAGTTAAACTGACGTATATATAAAGTTAAATTGTTAATACCATATAATAGTATTATGTATACTTTTCCTTACATTTAATTAATTTTACACGAAAATAAGACTCAATTTTAACAGCTTTCAATTAATAAAAGAGAACAACAGATTTCAACCTACAAAAGCTTTTATTTTTGCAACCTTTGGTCTCAGATATACATATACATCCAATTATAAAGATGTTTTAAATGATGCAAGTAGTTCTGTTTTGGCATCCCAAAATTTAAAATTATTAGATTTGTAAAAATTATCAAATATAACTTTTCATATGTTCCTCTGGTCCCTACAGTTAGGAAATCTTTGTTTTCATAATAAAAAAATAAAATACAAAATGTGTGACTCCCGTACGACAAAACTGAACAAGATGTTTTATTTTAAAGTTGGATCACATTCAGAGAATGCGCACAAATTAAAGAGCTAAATGCGTGAATTTGTACGGATGTCAAATTTAAGTATCTATCGAGAGAAATTCTGATTTTAATTGATTATGTGAAGAAAGTTTCTGTGCAGATTGTTGTAAAAAGTATTGATCAACATGAAGTTTTCAAAAGGACATCTTATTCACAGAACCTTATAGAACCCGTGTTCTAAAAAATACTGGTAATTTTGAGTGTCCCATTAACCAACTCGTAAAATCGTATGCATAAATAAAAATTATTTCTAGTTTCTTGAATTTTTTTGTATGATTCTTAATACCGCTTCTAAAGCAATAAAACTTATGAGAATGTTACTAGTAATGCATTTATAACTTTTGAAAACTTACCAGTCACTTGTGTGAAAATTCTTTCGACATACCATTTCAACAAAATTATAAATTAAAGATTGCTGCACACTAGCAAATCATAAAAGAATATCACTAAATAGCATTTAAGAAAAACATTAACCTCGAATTATTCTAATATTTAATAATAAAGCACGGAAAATTATATTAAATATCCCAAATGTTAAAATTAAACATTTCAGTCAATTTTTCGAGCCAAGCCTTTTTTTTTAATAATGTGTATAAAATGTTTCTAAATGTAAGTACAGGGAACGGGAATCGTATAAAAAGTTGGATTTCTTAACCTTAATAAAACTGATTTTTTAACGTTAAATCTCATAGTACGAATATTTGAAATCACTGGCTTCAAAGCCCCTTACTTTACATCAATTCTATTATTGTTAATATGTAATATTCAGTTTAATGCTTTTGTTCTACCTTTTAATTCTTCGAGCTTTTCCCTGCACGTGTCTTGTAAAAATGATGAAGATATAGTCTCGTTAAAGGGAAATAACGTAAACGTCAGTGAAACTTGTGAATTGAATATGAATTTTATATATTTAAAAATTT
>KK120194.1:445977-466933 GCA_000611955.2 Stegodyphus mimosarum
TATAAATTTTATATATTTAAAAATTTATATGAATTTTAAATAATTTAAAAAGAAACTTTATCATTGTACTTTATATAAATAAATGGACAGCATACGCACTTCAGAATAAAAGTTTTTAAGCAGTAGAAAAAAGCAAAACTTCTGTTTGTATGATTTCTAAGTGGATGCACACTTTCATTCCAACGAATGTCTGGGTAAATAAATCTTTATAGACATGTTTTCATAAGGCTTTCCTGTCACCTTCTTGGACCTGGTAAAGTAAATTCTAAGTCACAATGCATTTATGTGAATATAACACGTGTGTATGTATAAAATATTTCATATTTTCCCTTTTCTTGATGGAAATGAAGGAAAAACTGAGATTTCCAAAGCCTTTCACTTAGGCACGCCCTTTTGCTTATGCAGAAACATGTTTACATGGGTATCTGAGATATGAAGAACACAAAACTTCCATTTCTCTTCAGATTCCAAATTTTACGGAAAAGCTGAAAATAGAAATAGAGGATTCGCGTTTGAAAAAACCTTAATCACATATTGACAACGCGGAAAGTATGTACGTAAAAGGAATTGCAAAAGATGTTCTTCCCCTTCCTAGAAAATCCATTCCTCTCATGAATAAAAAGCTCTTACTCGGTATTTCCACATCTACGAAAGTATAATACTTTTCGTGCATGTTTTGTGCTAGAGATAATGAAATCTTATATAGCACTGTGCAGAAGAATATGTAAAGTATTTTTAGCAAACACTGGTTTCTACCATATATGAATTTAAAAAATATCAGCTAAAGTAAAAGCAAACATTGCGCATAAATTTATCTTTACATAAACCAGACTACAGAATGTGTACCCGAATAATGCTACTATAAGAAATTTTATTTCCGCATCATTGTTGTCAAGTCAAAGTCATATTTATCAATTAAGATCACAATACCGCAATAAGGGGCGGATACCAGCAAGCACATTCCAGCCGACAATATTTCATCATTTTCTGCTTAGAGTAGTAAGAGTGCAATAAAAGGCTCCAATAAAACACAATTACAACCCTCTGTACAGCCGAAAATTCCTCTGGAGTAAGAATAATGGTTAGGAAAATGATTACTTCTCTGAAAGCTGAAGTGAAAGTGTTTGCCTTTTTCTTTAACAACCATGATCAAAAATAAGTGATCCACTCACCGTGAGTTTCCATCTAAAAATAAGAGTAAAGCTAAGTGATGCAATGAAAGACATCCTAAAAAGCTTTTCAGCCAAAGAAAAGATAAGACGTAAACAGATTCTTCTCCCACTGGAATTACTTTTCCTTTGGATCAGCTCAGTATGATGCTTTTTAGTGTACTGATAAGAAAGCCTATTTCAAATATGTAGAGAAGTGATATTTTTTAATATGGAAGTAACATCTTTCTTAGATTTGCCTTGGTAAATGCTCAACACAAGTTATTATGAAATAGTTTGTCTTTGTTTTATTACAAAATGTATAAACGTAAGATGTTCAGCAATTTTAATAATAAATTGCATCAGAACCTAAGGAGCTGAGAATACAAATAATTAAATTAACACAGCGAATACCTAACAATGTGATGTTCTAAATGGGTGGATTTATATTTACTTGATGGGACTACCTATGGACTACACAGGATATTGATGCTTCCATTTTTTTTAATTCAGATATGCTTTATTTTGCCAGAGCTCAAAATAGTATCCGATCCGCAAAAACGTATTCAGCAGACTAAAAAATTACAACATGTACTCAGAAATTACAGTTACCAACAATTTTGTCAAGAGTGTTGTGATAAGCGATAAGTATTAGGTGTTTTATAAAGCTAACTGACTCACTATGGATGAGAAGAACGTGACAAACAGAGTAAGACTTCTGTAATTTCATTAGCAGAGTAGTAATCTAGCTGAATGCATTAATACGTATTATCAGCAGGTTTATAAGGTCACTTTCGTCTGGGATTCGAGTCCTGTTGAAATCGGATAAATAAATGGATGTTTTTGTGGCAGTTTTTACAGCATGCAAATTTGAGCCACTTTTTTGGAGACTTTATCTAAAGAAGCTCGCAGCTTTACTTTCTGTCACACAGTTCTGCCGGCATTAGTCATTTGCTAGCCGAATTTAAAACGCCTTATTGAAGTTTCAGCCAACTTAGTTAGGCAAAATTTATGTAGTCTCTTTTTAAATTGTAAATTCAACTCTATGGTATTTTAATACACGCAAATGGCGCAGTTTTTATTGTACGCACGAACTGTGCCTTCAGCTAAATCCAAGCTTAAAAAAAGGGTTTATTTAAAACTTTCATAAGTCTTTTTTGTACATTTTTAAGATGGAGCTTGAGAGTCTAATAGAGTAGAAAACACTTTTTAATATTTCATAAATTCTGACACTATATTTTGCGTATCGTATATGATATAGAAGACAAATATCTTAACCAAGCAACAACGGAGATAAATCTAGTTTAATTCTGTCTTGAAACAGCGATTTTAGATAGCGATTAATAAACTAAATACTCTGGAATTGCTTACGTTTGCCCACCAGTTGAAGTTGCATAGTCGGGATATGTCTTATGAGGTTTTAGAAGGAGACCGCCTTCACTTTCTAGGATTATTATTGCAAAAAGAGACTATAATCCTGCAGATCCTTCTAGACAAGAAGCAAAATACCGCTACGTTTTAAACTTTCACAAAGACTGAAGAAGGTTTAAAATAATCTTTTTTATTAATTTAGAAGTCAAACAGCAAAAACAGTGTTATATTTTCAAATTTTACAGGACTAGTTTCGATGGTTTTACCGAACCTCAGTTGCAAAAGCGCAAATGAGCGAGATAAGATATAATGATTAGATAAGATAAGATAAGAAAAATTGTACAGGAGACAAGCAACTGGCGCCATCTGTTGATGAAACCAGAACTAAAACATAATTTCTTTAAAGGCTGAAGACAAAGATGGATTGGAATTAGGGTTATTAACTAGAACAGAAAGATTTTTTTGAATGTGAAATGCTTCTAGAAAATCCAGTTCACCAATGGAAGATGTTTTTTGAATAATTTTGGCATCAGAAAAATTGAAAGTGTGATTTTCGGACCAACAATGTTGAGCAACAGAAGACTTTTGTGTTTCCTTTTTTCTAACATATTTCTCATGTTCCTTAACGCGAAATTTTAATACTAATTTAATTTAAATACCCCAGGAATTCATATCCGCAATGGGGTCCTTGAATATGGAACTCAGAATTTTGTTGATGGGAAAATAAACGACCCGAAAGTTAAATTTCTGTAAAATACGCGCAACTAATTAATGGAAAGAAGGGAATGACAACAGAATTTTTATAATCTGCTAAAACAAGAGTCTGCCTTTTGGTGTGTTGAGATGGAAATTTTATGCCTCATGCTCCTTAACGCGAAAACGTTTCGCGTTAAGGAACATAAGGCATTTGTTAGAAAAAAGGAAACACAGAAGTCTTCTGTTGCCCAACATTGTTGGTCCGAAAATCACGCTTTCAATTTTTCTGCTGCCAAAATTATTCAAAAAACATCTTCCATTGGTGAACTGGATTTTCTAGAGGCATTTCACATTCATAAAAATCTTTCGGTTCTAGTTAACGACCCTAATTCCAATCCATCTTTGCCTTCAGCCTTTAAAGAAATTATGTTTTAGTTCTGGTTTCATCAACAGATGGCGCTAGTAGCTTGCCTCCTGTCCAGGTTTTCTTATCTTATCTAATCATCATATCTTATCTCGTTCATTTGCGCTTTTGCAGCTGAGGGTGATGGTTCGGTAAAACTATCGAAACCAGTCCTGTAAAAATTTGAAAATATAACGCTGATTTTTGTTGCTTGATTTCTAAATTAATATTTACTCGGCCTGTTATTGAATCTTAACCTCTTTTATTTTCGGCTAAATTGAACATAAAGACATGAAAGCTCGACTTGTGCAATAGACAAAACAGACTTGTAGCAAATTAAGCAATATCAGACAATTTTGATTCAATCATTGATAACGTAGTCAAAGACTACACATTCAACAGAATAATAAATGAGCTGGCTCAAAGTATTTTGTCGACACGCAGTAAGCATCGGCTATAGAAAAGGCTAAAGCCAAAAACATCAATTTTAAGTATAGCTGGAGAAAATATATTAAGAGTGAGACGCGGCTGTCGGAAGCTCTCTTAACTGATTAATTAAAAGAAGACGCATTAAACTTGAATTAGAGAGAATAAGAAAAAGGTTGAGATTTTGAATCGATAATGACAGCTTGTATAACATTATCATATACACTGTAGAGCCAAAACATTATTACCACCTACTCAGTAACGCGTTGCGCGACCTTTGGCCTGCAAAACTGCTGCAACTGGCCTTGGCATGGATACCACAATTTCTTGGTAGATGACTGAAGACAGCTTTTACCAAATGTCTAAGCAGCATCTAATGAGCTCTAAACTGTTGCTCCATGACATTCTATATGTTCACTATGGGTTTATTATACGGCGAATTAGGTTACCAGGATATTAACTGGAATTCATGCTTATGCTCTTCTAACCACTCCAATACAGCTCGAGCCTCGTGACATGGAGCTTTGTCCTGCTGGAAGATCCCATTTCTAGTTGGGAAGACAGACTCAGCGTAAGAGTGCAACTGATCCTCAGTAATGGTCAGATAGTCCGCAGCTTTCATGATCTGTTCTACTACAACTAAGGGTCTCAGAGCAGCTTATGAGAACATCCTCCAAAGCATAATACCGCCACCACAAGCCTGTGTATGACCTGTTGTAAAGGGACGAGCAACTGTTCGCCTGGAAGGCGGCATACCCTGACGCGGCCGTCGATGTGATGAATGAAAAATCGTAATTTATTCGACGAGGCTTAATTCTTCCACTTAATACATGGTGAAGTCTCAATGTTCCCGGGTCCAATTAGGCATAGTTGAGAAAGACGTTTGTTCAACAGAGACACACAAGTGGGACGTCTGCAGCGCAGTCTCATATCCAACAGTTTAGACTGAACCGTGTGTTCGAAACTCTTGCACTTGGTCCTGCATTGTATTAGGTTGTCTGCTGAGCCACTGCCTAGGGCCGATTTTGCTGTGCCAAATGGAAAAGTCTCCGACGTCCTTTTTCTTTAATCACGTGTTGATGTCCTTCACCTTTTCGTCTACTGCTGGTTTCATTGTAATTTATCCACTTTGCATAAATACTAACAATGGCAGATTGTGAACAATCTGCTAGTCGTGCAGTTTCGGAGATAATCGTTCCAAGTCTTCAGACCATTACAATCTGCGCTCTACCAAATTAGCTTAGATCAGCAGCCTTTCGCATTACTCGCAAAAGTAAGTGAAAGAATGCTTCCTTACCTTCTCCAGCAGCAGTTAAATACCATTCCAACTTAATCACATGCCCATCGCGTGCCTCAGACGTGTTCACTGAAACGTGCGAGGATGGTCACAATGTTTTATCTCATCAGTGTATATAAAATAATTTTTCTCAATCAAACTTATGATCCTGTCAAAGCGGAAGTTTAACTAACTCTTTTTCTTCATAACGCCTCCTCTGGTCTTTCACGCTGGTAAATCTTTTATCAGCAATTATATGTTTTACAAGTAACTATTTAAAATTTCGTTGATAGTGCAATAAAGATTTATCGATTTGTTAGTAGACCAGTAAATATTTCTCGATCTAACGCCTGCTGATAGATGATACATAATAAAGAGTATGCTCTCTTAACGCAAAATATTAAGAGATTTTAAGTTAAGAAACAAATTCCAGTGGAACAGACCAGTTCCTTCTGAAATTTCAGTAGAGAATTAAAAATGATACTTTAACAAATATTAAAATAGAAGACAAATAATTATCTGTTCTAGAACAATTGCGGTGGTTAGCGAAGGATGGTTGCCACGTTGTTGGACGTGTGTTCGAAACCTGGGGAAGGCATGTATGTTCTTACTGCCGTGTTCTTTCTGGGGGAAGAGTGAAACTTAAAATATGTAGATCTGAATGTCTTCTTGACAAGTTCCTTGTAGAAAAGAAGCGATACCAGACCCTAGGCTTCTATTCCCAAGAATATTCTCGATAAAACTGGAATGCAGCTGAGCAAATTCATTTTGTTCCCACAAGTGTCTGAGACCTTTCACGAACGACAAATCCCACTAATCCATCTAAGTTTATTCATGATGCCGTTTCCCGGACACAAAGATTAGTAATAATATGTATTCAACAGCATGAAAAAATTACGATTTAAAATAAATTTATAAACGCGCTTTTATGTATTTCATGCTTTGCTCTTCCTATCGCATTCACACTAAAAAAAATGCTAAAATGGAAGAATAAAAATTCTGACGCACTTTTTGCTTTCACAATTTAATATCGAAAATCTCACTATCCTATGCGAGGCAGAAAACATGAATCTTGAATGCAGAAAGTAGAATTTGCGCATAAATCTTATTTGAAAAGCATATGGTATAGAGTGTTATAAAAGTTGCTGATTCCAGAGCAAAATACCTGTATGCTAAAGGAAACAGATCGAAAGAGAATTTGAAATGCGAAATACATGCCATGAGGGCCTGCAAGAAAAAGGGGAGGATAGTTACTTAAAATCGATAAAATAGAATGCCTTCATTTAACGAATGACGACTTCAAACATTGAACTTAAATCTTATTAATGAGTCCACTGTTGATGTTTCCTAATTCCGTGCAGACCTCCCCCCCCCAAGGTTTTTTTTTCCTTCTTCTCTTCCCGAAATTTTTGCTTTAAATAAATTGGGTACGGTTTTCTATTTTCGTCTGCGATTAAATTAAGCCGATTATGAAATTTCCAAAACACGTTTTAAAAAATAATTTTTCATAACAAAAGTGATCATCTTCATTAGTTTTACAATAACATTTAAAGCTTACAAAAATTTAAAAAAAAATGTTTAAAAATTAGTAAAATTATTCGTAATCAGAAATTTTTCATTTTTGTTCAAATAAATGCATTATTCTAAAAATATGGTACACCCCCATGATGATATCCATTCTAGGCTTACGTGGAAATCATTTTTATTGAGATGGCCATGGAGTTATGTATAGTTCATCTTTATTTAAAATTAAGCAAAATTCAGCCTTAGACAACAATTCGTTTCGTAGAGCTCTTGCAGTCTGTGGAAGATTGGCAAAGAGACTCTTTCCTTCAAACCGCAAAAATATTCTATTATATAGCAAGTATTTTTGTCTCTTGAAGAAACGGAACTCCTGCCATTCAATCCTTACATGCATAAAGTTTTTTAATAAAGCGTATGTAAAATCTCAAAGCAAATTTTCCTTATCTGGGAATGAATTATAATTTTAAACAGGTATGCTTCTCGCTTCTCTTACATATATCATGCAGCATCTTTCAACAATTAATAATGCAAAAGAAATTCTAAGAATTATTCTATACAGCATACGTTTGTGGCACTGAGATGTCTAAACAAACTGCAGCAAATATGAACAAACGCAAAAAGTATCAAAAAGGGTCAAAAGCTAATGCACACTAATTTTTTTCCCAAAGGTTTATACATTCAAAAAAGAGCACATAGCAAAGCTATATTTGTTTCGTATATTTTTACAATGAACCGAAATCGTCGACACATTTATTCCCTTACAGCAGCAGTTTCATCATACCTTATTCATAAGCATCTGTTTTCAATATACTATATAGCCATCTGGCATGTATTACGTAGATTGGATTTCTTCTGGCTAACCGAAAAAAATGGATTATATGGAGATGTCCTTGCGGTCTAAAAAATCACTACCATATATATGCACCATCTGATTCTGAACTTGAGTCAAATTTATATCTCCAGCCACAGAAAAAAGAAGAAAGCTCAGTATAAATTTTTTCTCATGCTCAGAAATGCTCTTTTTTGAATGCTCAGAAAAGTGTATACTGAGATCCTTGCTTTTCAATTGTAGACCACACAAATGCGAGATTTAAATACTACGATTCACGCTTCTTTCGCCATAGGTATAGTTCACCCAGAAAATTCGTTTTGTAATGCGGTGGTCAGAACAGTTGTGATAAGCCCCCTGCTTACAAATGAAAAAAAAATATGGGTTACATTTTTATCTTCCTTCTGCAAAACGTCAGATTCCGCACTGCATTAAATACGTAAACTTAAAAATATTGCAAGATCTAGGAAGAGATATGATTATTGACATTAAATTTCAAAATTTTTATGGATAGGACCACTGAATGATGACATTTCGAAGAGTTCAAATTCCAGTAAACGGGCTTGTTTCAAATCCCAGTGAACGCGGTTTTGTGGATTCGTCCATGTGTTACTCCAACACAAACTCGTTTGTCTCAGAAAGTTTTCCATGACATCACCCTTCCTTTAGACAGATAGCGCTTTTTTGCTTCAGTGTAACCCAAAGCAAACAATGTTATTTTTACGAAACAATTATCGTATTTAGTTGTTCAAATGCCCAGAATATGACCGCAAAGCTAAAAAACACATTAATGAAATAGGTTTAGCAGTATTTAAGATTAAACTGCACTGTAAAGTTTAAAATAAATGAAAAGTCGTCTGGCACGTATACGATTGCATGCACCGGATTAACTACATTTTCGCAAAGCAGACGAGAGCTGTCTGCGTAAGAAAAGAGTAGACTTTGTGGAAAACTTTATTAAATATCTTAATTCACTTACATATAACCTCACAATTAGCGTGTATGTTAAAAATCACTCGCAAAAAGTTATTTTATTAATAATGGACTTATCTTAAAGCCCATTTGGCATAACTTAGGCATAAATATCATTTGATCGTTGTACTTAATAAGTATAAATAAAGTTTTTACACATTTATTAGTAAAATCTTTTCCTGTTTGCTTGAAAGAATTTATTTTAAAGGTAAATTAATTTATGATTCACTACACGGGTAATATACACTTACGTTGGAACTTTAGCCCTTCTTCCTAAGTGTAAATATACTATTTTAAAAAAGGTAATACTAGAAATAATTTATCTTGGATTGGATTAGATGACTTAATTATACAAAGCATACAAGAGCTTTCGGTTATAACCGATAGAGGATGCTTTCGTTGAGATAAAAAGAAACCGGATCTTACTGACATCTTTTATGTAATAGAAATTTTGAAAGCTACGTTCAGCTTACCAATTCAATTTTGTTGCTCCGACAACAAAACGCAGAATGAGCTAGCCACATGATAACTAGTCTTAGTCGCACAGCCACTGATCATCCATGCATTTCTAACATCCAGTCAAAATAGAGTTGCTTTTAGGTTAAAAGTAAAACGCTTATAATATCTTGGTTAATTAAAATATTGCAAATTGCAAAGAAAGTAATAATTACTAGTTAAAAAAATTAAAGATGTAATAAAAGCAAACTTTGAGTTATAATTTCTAGAAAATTGTATTGCTTTTAAATGACCTTCAAATGGCAAAACAACGGAAGACATTAACTGGGCCATTAAAAATACTGAAGAAAACAAGAATAGTTTAAAATGTTATACATTTTTTAAGGTTTCTTTGACATAAGTATTTGATTTTATATTAATCGGAAAGAAAATATATTTGAATACCTTACTTTAGAAGAAGTATAAATTCGATGATTAAAAAGGATGTCCTCGGTAGTTTTCCATGTCTACCATTCTGTGCATCACAGAACTCATCGTTATTCGGAACTGCTCGAAAGCGAATACGTTTGTGCCATTTTTGTAACTATTACACAGCTTTCAGTAAAATGAAGTATTCACAGTTTGGACTCATATTTGAAATATCAGTGGATCCTTTCCCGTTATATGGCAACACGTACCAAACAATTACATGCGCCATTTTTATACTTCTAGCGACAAAACATGTTTTTATCATCACCTCATTTTGATCGTGGTAAAAGTTTTATAACATAAATATTTCTCTTTTGTTAGCTATTTCATTATTAAAAAAGGTGGAACATTTTTTTTACATAGCCAAATATTTGCTTCTAAAACAAATAAGAAAAGAGTGAAACAGAAGGGTTCCTCTTAAAACTTTTTATTGATAATACCTACTTTGGAAAAAGATGGCTTTAATACGAGATAAGAAAAATATATTCAATTTAACGGTGGCTAATAAGTATCATTAGCGCATATGTCCTCCTGCATAAAATTATTTGTCGTGTGTTGTCCTGTATCTGAAAAGATTCACATGAAAAATTTAGAAAGTTTCTGATTATTTTCACAGTTCAGGGTGTAAGAGTTTGCAATAGATCTGACCCATTAGGCATTCATTTCAGCTTTCTAGTGCTGTACCCGCAGAGACCAGTTCGCTTATTTTTAGGAGATCTCTTCTTTATGATGTTAGATTTTTTATATTGCTTTTTCTAGAATTTTTACGTGCACTCGTTATACCTCAGACCTGTAGTTCGAAAAAAACAAGCTGCTCCTATGTACTTTCAAGGAACGTCGAAGTTCGAGAAGAAGCTGTTTAGCAGCTTCTCTAAAGCAGCGATACTTACTGCAGGAGCGATGCTTTATTACTTACTGCAGAAAATTCCTGGCTTCTAACCCTAGTTTAAGTTCATACATTAAGAAGTTTGGCACAGATCACACACCAAACGTTTTTCTGAAAAGACGTTCACGCCAACTTGATATCTCCAACAAGTAAACATACTTTCGTCATGTCACTTCATTTTAACTGCACTAAGGGTTTTTTAAACATAAGAAATGTGTTTCTTATACTCATTATTTCAATAAACAAAGAAAGAAATTGAATGATAATTTCTAAAAACTTTTACTTACTTAAACAGTACTTACCTTGAAAAAAGAGCACTATTATCAGAGTTAATAATACGATTAATTTAACTGTAGTCGTACGTTAGCGTATGCATCTTTTTACAGAAAATTGTTTCGAGCGTGTTGTCCTATACGGAAAATATCAAATAATTTTTATGAAGAGCTTCAAAATTTGAACTTGTTTTAATCATAATTTTCTTTTCTGAAATCCTACTTCGCACGAAGGAAGTGCCAACAATTCGATTCACTACAAGATCTTTTACATTATAGATATTACTCTTTAAAGCTTTTAAGTGTTCTACAGATTGTTAAATTAACGATAAGATTGTTTAGTTGAAGTTGTAAGGTTTATCCTAGTTTTAGTAACAGTTATTTTATGCATGTTTCTTGTCTTTTCTAGCTTCAGCTTACAATTTCTTACCAGAATGTATTTTCAGAAACGCGGTTAATGCAAATGAGTAAGAATAGTATTGATGCCGATGTTTTACCGACTTCATTAGAGAGCCTGAGTTCCTGACTGGCACTCGTTTGCCTTTTGGCTACGTCTCCTTAAGCTATTGCTACGCTCGGCCGTACTTTAGGCCCTTGTTTGGCTTCGCCTACTTAATTAAGATTTAGGGTCCAACTACGTAGAATCTTGATAAGTTCGGCTATATCTTTCAGTTAGCTTTAGTTAAGCTTAGTTAAGTTTAATATCACATTAATTTAAGTTCAAGCCCAAGTAGAGGCTTTGCTGTATGTTGCGAGTTAGTAACTGATTGTATCATATTTATTTTGAGAAATAAAGGGTAGTTAACCTTTCTAAGTCTTCCGTCTCTGTTCGCACACTTAAGCGATTATTCGCTTATTAGTGTTTGTGGGGATTCAAGGATTGAACACTGAATTAAGTAAGTAAAACCCCACAAAGTCATAAAAAGGAAACAAAAATCTAACAATATTGAATCACAGTAAAACTAAAATTGCATGAACAGGTATTTTCTATGTCATTTTTAATTATTCTGTTAATTCCTTTAAATCTGAAAATTCATTGAAATAAGATTAAATTCCTGGTTTAAACTCAACTGCTTTAATTGCTTAAAATTCTGAAATTCCTAGTTTTGACTTAGTTAACTGTATCAGGTTAAAACTGAAAGCGTACACTTAGCAGTAGCTTAATTTAGATAATTTGATTTTCAACTATCTTAATTAAAATCTAATTTCTAAGCTCTATCAAGTAATGTGGTACTTCATGTCTGATGAAATTAGAGTGGTAATTAAGTAATTACTTATTTAATTTATGAAAATCTATTAGTCTCCGATAACGCCTAAAACCGACTGAAAACTGCTCAGTTCTGTGTTACGGATTTCGTTTAAAAGCAATAGTTCTTAAATATCTCTCTTAAAATAATCGTAAAAACGAGGTATTATGCCTCAGACGCTTTTGGTATTTTTTATCGGATTATTATTATTGTTTTATATGTTAAAGCACGTGAAGGCTATTTGTATAACAGAGGGGATGCCTTCACGAAGAACTTAACTAATACACATGGAAAAAATAACAATAACATCCATGCCGCTATCCTGCTCACTAAGATCTGAAACCAGGCGAAATAACAGTATTCATCAATCTTATCCACTCAACCACAGGTTGGCCTTTCGATCTCAGATTCATACAACAGCAATTCGTTTCGAAAGTAATTTGAATAGTAGTGGTTTCATGAGCTAATAACGATTTCTAATTCATTCAAAATATACTGAAAACAGTTATGGCGTAGATGTCCCAATGGAATTTTGAACGTATAGAACTCGTCATTATATTCCCGAAAGTAATGAGAAGGTTAACCAAGATCTATGAATCGAAACTGCCTTCGGAGAGAGATCTATCCATCGTACACCTCTATACCGCTGCACCATAACTATGGGGTGAGATGCAAATTTATCAACTTATTGAAATACAGCATTCTAAAATTTCGTTTAAGTTCTTTGGACCAAAACAATTGCATGCCAAGCAGTATAAAATTAAAATTATCTCTCTCTCTCTAATTTTTTTCTTTTTTGGATAAATGAACCAACGTCCCAAATTCTTAATCTAAATTCTCTATGAACATTCACATTTGCATCTGAAGGACTATTTAAGCTTTTTCATAGGAACTACAGAGGGCATCACAGTTATCTGCCTTGGTGAAGTTCATAAAATAAATTTTGGTATCTCCAGGATGAGCATAATATTATGTACGTGGTCCGCAGCAATGTTCAGATAACCTGTAACGTTCAGGTATCTATTTATTGGAATGAATGAGCCATATGCGCAAGAGGGAAACATTAATTTGAGAGAGAAACTATGAACAAGAGAACTAGAAACAAGAGAACTAGAAACAAGAGGGAAACTATGATTTTGTTTATACGATTACGGCAAAACCTCAAGGGCTATCTGCTGAAGTGAAGGGGTGCTTTCGTGGAGGACTTTCTAAGGGAAATTGGCTAGCATACACGTTAAACATGAGAAAATCCATGAAAACGCCCACGCAGACAGCTCGTTCGCGGGATTCGATCCTCGGACACCGAACTACCAGGATTCAGCGAATTGACCGCTCAGCCGCTGGTGGGCTCATCCCATACTGTGACTCATTCTCAAGCTAGTATTTACGAATAACATTGATACCACATAAAACTTCATTGTAATATGATTTAGAATTCCCAAATTATCTTTGAGAAGTGTTGGAGTAGTTAACTTCATTTGTGCACGTTTGAGAAAGCTTTTGATTCTTTATGTTGGGGAGCTATAAAATTAAAATAGAGTTTCCTCTGCAAAATTACTGTAAGAAATAACGTTCTTATCTGGAAAGATAATTACATGGATTAGCAATAGTATATATGAATCACTCTTTCTAACACCAAACAGAAATGATCAGATGAAAATGGATTATAAAGTTTAGAAAACAGTTTAAATTTAAATTTAGAGATATGTAGAAGTTTTTTAGAGTTATGTTTAATACGTAATGATAGAAAGCTTAAACCTACACTGATGATATTAAGCAAGCATTAGAATTGGTTAATCCCACATAGAACGTAATGATATTGCACGAGTGAATACAAAAGGCAATATAAATTTAAACGTTCTTTTTTCAAATGTTATAACAGTAAACCATAAAAAAAGCAAGTTCTTTACGAAACCTGAAGAATCTTTGCTCCTCAAGGCAAATGACAAAATTCAGTTTTTTAACCGTATGCCATCAAACAGACATTTAAAAATTACAGCTCGAAATAAAGTTAAAAGATGAATATAATTTCCGTTTTCCTTCATTTATTCGTAAGCAAATAGCCAGAATGAAATCAATGAAATTATTACATTGCCTGTATCACATACATAGATATTTATATGCTATCGTTTGAAATATGAACAGATAATAGGGCATTAAAATTTGAACCTCCTATATGACTTATAATGATAGTAGTTAGAATCAGCTCCGTGGTCATCTCTTTTTCTGCAAATTAAAGCCACCGTTTTAAATAGGCATGAGAGAGCACGTATTCATAAACTGAAGAACAGGGTCATTATATGCTCCATTTTAATATCTGCACGCAACTGTAAATTTATAACGAAGAATAGTTTAGAATTAACAGAATATACATTCAATTTAACATATCTTCCTAAATTAGAATTCCGTGTCAGTGAAATTTTTAATATAAAGGATCGTAAAGGTTTATCCACGGTAAACTCTGACGGAGCATTTTCATTCTTAATTAAAAAGATATGAATTAAATCTCATTACCTGTTACTTACAAAACTTGGTATGTTTGGTTGGAAGAAAAGGAAGTTGCATGCATTTTGGTAGACATAACGCCAATTTACAGATTAGGAAATAGCCGATCAAACTTTGCCTAGCTTGTAAATTTTATGAGCATTTTAAAGGCAAAGAGGATTAAGAGTAATGAAAACTTTAAATGTGTTTAAAAGTTAAGGAATTTAACCCATGAATCACTTAGATGTAGACTGTATGTAAATTAGATTGAAATTGAAATGATGCTGCCTTTGAATTTCATTGGTGAGTTAAAATAGTAATAAACAGCGCAAGTAAACTTGAAAGTATTTTAATACCTAAGGACGTTATTTGAACATAAAGATTAAAATAATTATGTACTAGATTTTTAACATGGTTGGGTAAGAACTGCCGTTAGTTTCCTGCACGGAAATATCGAAATCAGAAAATGTTTTTAAAAGCGGCTGAAGAAAAGCAGTTAGCGATATATGATTTTTATTGCACAAAATTTAAAAGTATAAAAAACGGCCGTATAATTGAGAGCTTATTCATTCGATTCATATTAGATATAAGTATGCTTAAAGCTTTCCTTTTGCCAAATACCTTCTAGAAGGCTCTGTATCGAACGAATACAATCGCAAAAAAATTAAATCAACCTAAGAAGATTAATCATTTTCCTCAAAAGCAGATGTCAGTATTCAAAGTTTTACTATTTAGTCTGTAGAAACGGTTCTCAAGCTTTACTATGGGCTGTGCTGTAGAGTCATTAGGATTTCATTAAGATTTTTTGTGCAGGAAACGTGAAAAATGTGCCTTGCCCGCACCGGGACTGAAACCCTGGACCTTTCGACTACGCGTCGAATATGCTTCCAAATACATCACGAAGGAAGGCGTAAAGAAGAGAGAAAATATCTTACAGTATTTCTAGGAAATGTCAGATTACTATTCGTGTTGCTTCCAGGTACGCGTATCGGAAACTTCTGAGTCATAGATGACTTGCAATTCGTTGCTAGAGGGTACAAATCCTTCTTACTCTTTGAAATTCTATTTCGCACCCCATGATAGTGAGTACATCTTAGGATAAGAATTCCTTATCGTTACAGTGGCCCAAAATGTTTGAGACAGAAAAAATAAAGTGTCATTTAAATGTTAGCGATTACGTTTCTGTAAGCTTAGCGTGACAGCGTTAAATCTAAGATTAGAAGGTCCAGTTATAACATCTGCTTCTAAGTTTTAGCCAGCCTCTATATATTTAGCTAATTAGGGTCTTGAAAACTTATTTCCTCTTAACACCCAAAATTTTATAAACCTAGAAAAATAAATTCGGAGCTCGAAGTTTATGAAACTACAGCTTGGGTTATAGTTTGAAGCAATATAAAGCAAAAGCTACTAAACTGCAGGCTAGTAACATAAATTGAATAATTTGTGTTCTTGTACTACTACAAAGATAACGAAAAATCTGGATAAAATCTTTTTTATTATTATTAGCACTTCAAATTTTAAGTGCAAAAGAACGCATATTGAACCTACTAACTCTACGAAAGGCTATTTTTTCTGGCTAATGCTCCTAGCAGACATAATTCTGATTCAATAATATCCTTGACATTATGAAAGTATTAAATAAATTCCCATCTAGACGGCTCAAGTAAAAATTTAATAAACGTAACTTCTCTCCATCTTAGCCTGTTTTTTATTTACCTGTTTTATGCGAATCGATAATAAGTGAATTGTGTGAAAAAATTATAGGTAGAAATGCAAAACTAGGAAGGCAAAGAATGTTAGCAAATTCATAAAAATTCTACAAACTGTTTTTACAATTAGTAACTCATGGTGAAGTTATTCTCTTAACGTGATAGCTATTAAAATTCAGCTTTTATTTAGAAGAATTTCAATTAAAAATGTCAATTCAATTAAAACCTTTTCAGAAGAAACACGATAATTCCTCTTGAGCAGGTTTCAAGTTTAAACACTTTTTCTCTCATTCTGCATCTCAGCGAGTGCTTCGTATCCGTTGTGTTTAAAGGAGAAAGATTTGATATATCAACATAGAATAATTTCACATCTAAAAAGAGGGAATATTAATTTGTCTTCTCAATGTGCATTAATTTATAAAGTATATCTCCCACATTCTTAGCGTGCCTTCGTGGTGTAATGGTCAGCACCCTGAGCCGGTATTTCAGAGGTCCGTGGTTCGATCCCCGGCGGAGGAATTGCATATTTTTCATGTACCGGCGGAGGCTGTGCATATTTTTCATCTCTCTTGTTCCAAAAAAATACCTAATGTCTCTACAAAGTTAAGACTGTTACATCAAAGAAAGACTGGATTTTTTGATTCACAGAAGTTCACGCTAATTTGTATTTTTTGCATCTACCACTACACTTGATGAAATAGTGATAGAAATCTCAAATTTTGCGTATAAATTTTATTAATTTAAAGATTAATATATTTTTCAATCAAACTAAGGATAAGCTAAGTTCCTTAGATTAAATCTGATGAATTTTGCAGACAGTTGTTAGAGAAACTAAGTTTCTTTTACACTAGTATGATCTGCAAGTTAAACAATCAAGGAATTTCTCATGATGCACATCTCCTTCCTTGAACTTCTCTACAGTCATTTCAAAAACTTTGTCCTCTGCATTTGTAAACCCTGAAATAAAATCACGAGAACCGTACTGAACGTTAACTAGTAGCGTAATCAGTAAAATTACGTTACTAGTTGTCTACAGCCTTTTTTAGAAACTAGTTTGTCGATTCTAATTTATGGAAACCTGGCTTTTTAGATTGTAAATATTTAACCAATTTATGTTATGCATGAGCTTCTTCCGTTTCAGGAATTTCTTATCGTCTAAGAAATATTGTATTGATAGAAACAAATTAAAATAGTTATATCTGGGCTGTAAGTCAGATGAAACAGGAGTTCTCGACCGACTTTCGTGAGTCTTTATTGTACATTTTGCGAAGAGTAAGGTCATTTGTTATAATGAAGTAGTAGGATTCCTATTTTGTTGGGTATTCCTGGCAATCTTATTGAAAATTTTGAATAGAGATGAGTGGACTGAGCAAATTGGACTTCTGAATTTATATTTTTTCCAAACTCTAGGAACTTATAACAAATTTCGAATCTTTTCCTCCGCCAAATGCACAATAAGCCCTTTTGCCCATGAATTGCTTTTTTTTTCCGGGGGAGGATGTCAGCGTTTCATAATTAATTTAGTTTACAAGCGAAATTTTCTGAAATTCACTTTTCTTTTATTTCAGTTATCGTATATAAAAAAGGTCATTTTGAGGTCTAGAAGGAAATGAAGAACGAATGGCAATAAGTTGTACTTTCTTTACTTCAGTTTAACAGCACGAGTAAACCACTTTTTTGGTTCGTCTTTCCACCAACAGATAAGTAATAGAAAATAGTTGCTCTTGATATGTTTGACGTTTCTACGATTTCATTAAGCGTCTGTTGCGTTTTTCTTCAGCTATATATTTCGAGGATGCACTTTATGAGCATCTGAATGTTTCTACTAATTCTGAGTGCACCTCAGTAATTTTGTCCATCCTAACTCTTTTTAATGAAGCTCGTACAACATGCCAACTTACAAAAATCATTGCATAGTATTCGACTACACTTAGTGGATCACTTGCCATTTTCAAACTACCAATCATAAAACTGAGAACTTACTTCAGTCAATAAGGCACATCATTAAATACGATATAATTAAGCACAAATAATTTGTTTTTTAAAGAAAAAGGTCTGCCAATTGAAAAAACAAGGTTGGCAGTAAACGAAAGAATTTTTAATGGGCATTCAAAATTTGAATTTAATCCATTTGCTTTCTCTTAAGCCAGAAAAATCTGTTAATAAAACGTTTTATCCTAGATTATTGTTAACAAATGTACAAAGTAGTTAATGTTAAAAATGACACTACTCAGACCTACGTAAAGTCCTCTCTTCTTCACATATTTCGTTAAAACTTAGTATGTAGGTTGCATGGACCACCGGAAAAAGAAAACTGCAATAAAATATTCGTTTAAATTTCCACAATAGATGTTGCTTTTCAACAAACACAGAAAATGACATTATGCAAATTAGAAACTCTTTCCAATGAATATAAAGAAGAATGCGTTTTAGTGGTTGAGGCATCAAAATTATAGTAATAGTTTAATTGTACTGCATTAAAGTAACATATTGCAATTAAAGTAGCCCACACATAAATATATATAGTTTCGTCGAAAGCATATCGACGTTTTAAAGGCTCGCAAAAATTGACTATTTCGAAGAATGGTTTGAGAAAGACGATTACTAAATTTGAAAAGACTGAGTAGTTCGGTGTGCCACCAGTAAGAAGACGAAATCGGTTTCAAATGAAACTCTGGCAGAAGTGAACCGTTTTTCTTTAAGAAGAATACTCAAGGCCCTAACTCAAGGCCCTAAATGGTGTAAAATCGTGGATGTGAATTTCTGCTGCAGCAAGTGATTTCTGCTTTTACAAGAACAAGAAAAATTAGAGATTACTGTCTTTATGCAAAATGCTGCAACACCGACAAGTGACAAACAAGTGATGATTGACAATTGTAGGAACTCTTTGTACTCACTTTGGAGATGATAGAGTGATTTGGAGAAGTTTTTCGAACGCCTGGCCTTCTCGTTCTCCAAACATGAATCCCTGTGACTTACAGCTGGGGAGGGGGGTTCTTGAAATATTGTGTCTATGGAGGAAACATAATGATTCTGCCTGAATTGAAAGCAATAATAACAAGCTACGTGGTTGCAGCTTTTCAAATATTTTTCACACTACTGGTGAATATATTAAAATGCGCTCTGAACACGTCACATGTAACGCACATTGAAAAACGCGCTGTGATTCAATAAAAGTTTATGTTTCAAATTGTGTTTGTTCTATGTCCTTTATGTGCCACATTATCGCCTAGTGGTCGATATTTAAATTGTTATTTTTTACAGAAGTTTTCTTTTCCTCGTTGTGCATATAACGTATCTACCAACATTCACCGAAATAAATAGACTAGTGAGAGGTCTACATATGTCTTAGGGCAGTCATTTTAAATATGGTCGCTCTATGTGCTAAAATCAAAAGAAAATCAAACCTAAGAAGTTATCTCTCTGAAAACGCTTTAGTTGCAGTTACACGAGAAAACTCTTGTACTCGAAAATAAACCTTTAGAAGCATAAAATCTCTTTAAGAATATATATATTTTGTCTTATTCTCTTCATTATCTAAATTATTCAATCAATTTTCTTGATGAACTATTCCCTCAAACTTTAATTATTTCCACATTGATTCAATTACATCCCATTCAATGTCTGTTTCACTTCTAAAAGAACTGTGTTTTTTTTCTTTTTTTCTGTTTTTCTCTTTGGTAATATTCCAGAAATAAAGGAATCTTACTAAAACAAATGAAATGTTCTTTCCCTGGAGATATTTTAAAGGTTATTTGGAAGTTAAATTAATTTTCTTCGAAATGAGAAGGAGAATTTCAAGGGCGCTTTTTATCTTAAATACTTTATCTTCTGAATAATCTTCATTAAAGCTGAAATTTCAACAGCTTATATGAAGTATCTTGACCTTTAATTTCAATAAAGTGTTTTTGTATAAAAGGTCAGCAGAGACAAGGAGATGGTTAAGTACATGGACTTGACAGCCGATGAAAGACAATGAAGTTTTGAAGCCTATCAATCAGAAGGGTAAATGAAATCATTCCAAAAAAGAATTATTGTTAAGCTTCACTTCCTTTTTGAAGTCAAAACTTATTATTTTTTATTCTTAAATGTAAAACAGCAGCCCTTATTATTGTTTAATGTATGGCAAAAACAAAAGCGATTTGAGAATCTAGACATAAAGGCGTTTTTCCCTCTTCTTGAGGTTTTTTATATTTTTTGCTTGTTTACAGTTTCTTAACTAGCCATAATAAGCATAAATAATCCTTAGACAACTCGAATAAAATCAAACTCAAAGAAAGTCGTATTTCTTTTTTGTTTAAGCTTTACTGAGTAGATCTAGATAAAACGTTTTAACTTTTTTTTTTTTTTCGTTTCTCACTTTTATGTTCTGAAGTACTAAAGTTTTGTACCTAGAACTTTTTATTGCTAATAATATTATTTCAGTAAAACGTTCATATAATCTTTTACCATTACATTTTTATTATTAGTTAAAGTAGTATTATTTTACTTAATCTGTATTATGATTTCGTGTTTGCCAAAAGTAAAATGTACGAAGTTTTTAAAATAAAAGCGAAATAATTTTTTTAAAATGATCATTAATGAATTGATTCTTCTTTTAAATTTTTTTTAATCATTCTATATAGTATAAGCACAGAAAAGACGTTTCCATGCAAATATCATCCGTTTATGTTATTTTCGAGACATAAATTCTTTTTAAGCTTTTCTTTAAGGTTTACATTTTCTAAGGAAATTTCTGATGATATATACTATATTAAAGCAAATTTTTAAAATGTAAATTTTTTATACT
>KK120194.1:472904-508121 GCA_000611955.2 Stegodyphus mimosarum
TACGTACATAACGTTTCGGAACGAAAAGGTCCCTTTTGAAACCATTTTAAATCCATGTTACAATTCGTTTTGGAAATCTAGTCGTCATGCAAAACAATTCGCCCAAATCGCTACGGGAATGGTCAAAATAAGTATTTCCGTTGAAATATGATTCTCTAAATTTTTCGCGATGACTACTTCCTTTATTTCTTACAAAGAAGTAAAAAGGAAGGGGTATTTTCTGAAATAAGGAAAATGTCATCAAGTGAAGAAGTGCACATTTTTATCATATTTACTCTGTTAATAATTTACACTAATATTTGAATTCAATTCATGTATTAAAACTATTCCCAAAATAAAACATGTTTAAGTAAACATGGAGAGGAAACACCCTTTGGGATTTCTTGGAATTTCATCTGATTATTTATTAAATAGAAAACATCAGAGAGATTTATTACATCATCTAAGTTCTCATCAAGCATAAAATTTAAAGAATTTTACTCGCTACAACTAATTATTTTGTTTAAACTTACCTGGTATATTAAATAGGGTGTGGAGATGAAATGAACCGGCAGTTACCACCACGATGTAGAATGTCTGAAAGAGAAATGTAAAGAATTAGATAACAGGCAAGAATAGACAGATTTAATCATTAATTACTTAAATTTCCTTTCAGATGTTCTACTTTATTACAAATGAAACTTTTGACATTAGCTCAGAAGATATTTTTTTTTCTTAAATCGAAAATAATTACGTTTAAGAACGTATTTCGTAAAAGATTATTTTGGAGAATGTAACAAAATACACAAAAGGAATCTTCCTTTGAACCATTTATTTAATGGAAAAAGCTTAGAGGAAGATTTAAAATTTAAGTATTTCTAAACCAGCACATTACTAACAACTTAATGTACATAGACATGCAATTTTATTTCTTAGTTGAAGATACTCAAGAAATGATTAATGAATATCTGTTTTCTCTTCCATTAGCAAATAGTCAAGAACTAGCCCTAGGTAATTTCATCGAAAAAGAATTATTGCTAAAAATAATTTTGAACAACTTTCTTTTGTCTTAAGGTTGATAGTTATTAAGGACATAACAACACATTTTCTACTCATTTATGTATTTGTACGTTGTTCTGAAGAAGAAGCCGTGGACATGTAAGTAGAATTTATTTAAAAGAATGAAATACATATGTGCTAATGCTACTACATATCGTAACAGTATAAGCAGAACGCTGTGCTCAGTTTAAATGGTGAAACTAACAAGCAGTTTGTAGTGTTCTAGCTAAAGTAAAGTTATTTGACTACTGGAACCTAATAGAACTGTGTATCGACTTTTTCTAAGTTCTTTTACGTAAATAACAACTCCGAAGAAGGGTTAAAATACCTTTTCATTTTAACTCAAATATATTCACAGACGGCCCTACTTGGGCGTGCAGGAAGTCGGAACTTTTGGTTTGAACTAAAAGTAGAAAATATAAAATTAAAGTAATGCTAAGTAGAATAAACAGCCTAAGCTGTACAAAGTTGTTTAACACGTAGTTGGCTCTTAACTAAAGTCGCTGATGTGGAGTAACAGGCCCGTAATAAGCACGGCAGTAAACTAACAAGCTCTAACTCGTAACAACGTGGCCAAAACGCATAACACGCTCTCTCTCTCTCACTCTCTAACTGAAGTAGCTCAGACTTCAGCTTAAATAGGAGTTTCTAACCTATTTGCATAAAGCACTATTAGAAAAATAAAGTGTGACCCTACAACCTATATAACTGTGTAACAAAAAGCGATATCTGACCTCACATACTTTAGAAATATTAAAAGAACATTATGCTTCTTAAGTTGCCCGCAAAAGCTAGGAAATTATTTTACATGTATACATTTACAAAAACTCTTCATAGATTCTATGAAAAAGCTACAAACGCTTCCACTTAGCATGCATTTCATATGAAGAAAATCTCTGGAATGACGAGATTCGTAAGATTAATCCGTAATACGGAAGACAAAACTGTTAGAAAACTCTAACCATAGAAATGTCGTGTTCCGGATCATTTGGAAAACGTTTCATATTCACAACTGAAGCATTTCAGTTAAATCTTGAAAACAATTGTTGTTTGATGATAAATAATAAATAGGTGGCCTGAAAAATATGTAGAGTAAGTGTAAGGTCAACTTTCATGTAACGGTTTGTAACAAAACAGAAGACGTTATACTACCGTAACTCAAAGTAACAGTAACCTTTAAGTTAACATGGACCACCTTTATCGGAATGGCTGTTAGCGCTCCTGGCTTCTGTATCTTTGAGCTTCGGTTCTAATCCCGGAGAAGACTTAGATGTTTTAAAGACATAATGTCTGTGCGGTATAAGGGTACTCAGAACAGTGGCGAGCTGAAAGTCCTTTCGAAAGGTTTGTTAAGAAGGAAAAGGTGGGGGAGACTCTCGGATCCGTCAACTCCTCCATGCTCTCCATCACAATTGGGACAGAACTTTCCCGTACTTTCTCGTGTAAAATCGGATGCCTCTGGGGTGTACCTTGGGAAACGTTCTCGAAGATGACAAGGCTAATTGACCGACGGGTATTGGTCATCCTCGATGAATTTATTAAGTTCTAAGTGTCTGACCGTTTGAAATAACAAAAACAATTTACATCGAAAAATATTTTAAATATTCCTATGTCATTAAAAATTAAGTCAAATGAAACAAGTATTAAAATATAAAACCACACTAAAACAAAGAATGCTGTGATGAATACACAATTTCATATAAATAAAAATAAACAATAAATGCAAAGTCCATATAAATAAATAGAAGAAACATATCTGCAGATTAGTTTCTTCTTCCAAAACTAGAAAGATAGGAAGATTTAACGGCGGCACCAATAACAATGATGCGTTGAGTAGCCGGATATCCGGCAGTGATTGATAGAGGGGCTTCTAGGTGTGAGAAAGGGAAATTTAGATCATCCATTGATATCTTATCGCCATTTATATCCATAGGATCATTGTGTATATGATTACTTTGCTCCCTGCCCCAATATCGAAAGTCGAATTTTGCTATGTTGTCAGCTGTTGATACTAATATGAAAAGCTCCAGGTAAGACTACCCTGGATTACTGATATTGATATACATTCTTTTTTCTCGTAACGGTCCCTCAGACAATTGAGAAATTCTGCATGGTTGCCTTTCATAGGTATTTTTTTCTTTTATTACTTCTTTTATTTATATACATTTTAAGAATCATTGTATAAACAAAGACTAACAATATTTCATCTTTTTTGTACTGTAAATTGTTTTAATGAAGCGAAAATTCTCTTTGGCATTTTCGTTAGCCAAGAACGATACCAACTTAAAGCTTTCCTTTTTAAACGCAAAAACACGTAAAGATGCTCTTTTCATTTTTATTTCCACCTTTATACTCGATTTCTACTTTTTAATGAACTGTACCTATAAACTGGACTTGCAGCATCAAACGAAAGTGTGAACAAAGAGACACTTACGATTTCTATCATCATATCACCTGCCTGACGTCCATATCGGCAGTTTTTGGTCTGCCTGGGACTAAGTAAGGCATAACATCTAATTGAATTTATTCTCTTAATTTTTTTCTCAATTTACTACTAAATTAATTCAACAATTCTCTTAATTTTTTTAAATTCTCTCTGATACATTAGCAATCAGTTACGATTTGAGCGTAAATAGTGCTGATAATATTCCCCCTCCCCGATGGTGGATTCTAGCCGTTTATAGGCGTTGGTCACTACTAAGGTTCGAATCTGTGGTCTGTTTATTGTGGATTCCAGCCGTTTATAGTCATTTGCCACTACTAAAGCCGGTACTAGTTGTCTTTTCATTATTGAGGCACCTAATAAGTGGGCTACCAGTGTTTCCTATGAGATGGCGGGTAAATTACATCTTTACCTTCTGCAGGATTTGAATCTGGGCCTTTCGATACGGCATTCAGAGTCACTAACCTCTTTTCTGTCTGGGCGGCAAATATGCAGATAACATGAAAATCTGCCCTTCTGAACTTTTGTCGATAGTCTCAAGTGATTCAGTTTAGAAATAATTGCTATTCTCCATAGATGTCAACTCACAGTATGCTCTTGTCTTTTTTGTGAAAAATACCACAGAGAATGGAAAACCGTTACATCTAAAAGCTTTGGCCAGAACGAGCGTCGCTTATTCTTCTTAAGGTTTAACATCATCAACAGAGCATTTATGGTTCTCAAAAAATAGTATCGCTCCATACGTATGTTAAGCTAAACGTTTCTGGTGAATTGTTTAAAACGATAAATACAAATAAGCTTCAGGTAGCGAAGAAGCAAATTTCAGGGAAGTTGATGGTAAAATCAAAGGTGTCGTATTCGTGAAGTTAAAAGCTGTGTAATTGATCCTGCCTCCAAAATTCGATGGCATGTAGCTCTATGCCTACTGCTGAAATATGAAAATATTCTGACGCAGATTAGAGCAGAGGATTCGGAAGAAACGTTGAAAGATCTCTCAAACTCATGCAACCATGAGATGCAACATGTCTTTAAAAATGCGTTTTTTGCGTTTCTATGTAGATTTCTTGCTAATCTCAAAGCAGGTAACGATGAGCATGAAGAGCGTTTCAAAACGAGATTACTGATACTGAGAAAATAAAGTATCAAGGTCATTGAAGTCTTCGTATACCCCTCGTCTTCTGCTGCCCCTTAAGAAAGCTGAAATATTTACTTCCTTCCTTTATCTACTGATTGTACTTACAAATGAGTATACTAACATTTATAAATGACTAGCCGCTGCGCGGCCAGCCTTCGTCTGGCTTTTAAGTGTACCGGGAAAATGCCTAAAGACACCAAACATTAAATTTGAAAACTGCACAGAATTTTACTCTGCAGAACAACTTTATCGAAAAAGAAACAAACAATAACGGAAAAAAATTCAGTTAAAAATGCATTACATATAAAAAGCATACAATGAAATAAGCAATATCCCTTAATATAAATATTAATTATCTTAATAAATAAATTAACCAACTTCCTGCTGCCTTCTCTAGACAAACGTCCAGTATCCAAGAGAAACATTAAATTTAAAAACTGCACAGAATTATCGCCCTCATTTTTCCGGGTGGCAATAGTTCTGATATCAGCAACAATGGCTGCGTGCCATTGTTGTTAATATAATGAGAGAAAATCATCAATTTGATACTATTTCATTAAAAAATAACTTATTCGAATTTTGAAAAATCGATGTGCATTGGCTCTTGTCTAGATGCATCTTGTGTACCAGATTTTAAGGCTTGGGTCTATTAACTTACGCGCAGTACGAACGAAAGACACCTACACACACAGAAAGACTCGTCCTTTTAAATATAGATATATAAATTAATTAAACAATTTACCTTTGCAAAAAGAAACAATCTTTCAATTTCTCAAACTGTCCAATAGAGTGAAATCTCGCCTTGCTATAGCCCATTATGTATTAAAATGACGCGATTTCGTCAGAAAACATAAAATTATCTAGATGCATCCTGTGTACCAGATTTCATAGGCCTGGGTCTATTAGCTTACGCGCAGTACGAACGAAAGACACCTACACACACAGAAAGACTCGTCCTTTTAAATATAGATATATAAATTAATTAAACAATTTACCTTTGCAAAAAGAAACAATCTTTCAATTTCTTAAACTGTTCAATAGAGTGAACTTTATCAAAAAAGAAATCAATAAAAATGTATTATACATATAAAAAAATGACAACGAAATATGCAGTATCCCTTAATACAAATATTACTTACCCTAATAAATAAATTAACCAACTTCCCTTTGCAAAATCTTAAGAACTCAAATGGTATAAACAGATTATAAAATATTACAATGAAATAAGCAATATCCCTTGACACAAATGTTAATTATCCTAATAAAGTAATTAAACAATTTACCGTTGCAAAAAGAAACAACTTTTTAATTTCTTAAACTTTTCAGTCTCTTAAAAACAGTAACATAAGAAATACGATGAAAAATTGTTGCCAAACCGAAATTTTTAAAAGAATGAAACTATTCAAAATGATGCAATTTCATCAAAAATCTATCAACAACAATAAGAAAGGAAAATTGTTGCCAAAACTACATTTTAAAATATCTGAGATGTGAGAAGTGTATTCGGAAGCTTCATTTAAAAAATTAAAAAAAAAAACAAAATATTATTATTTTTCCAAAATTCTTTTTTTAAAAGGAGTCGAAAGGATTAAAGTTCAACGTGTCCAAAAATCAAAGGAAAATAAACAGCACATTTTTTAAAATAAGTTTTTTTAAAAAAAATTCCGCTGAAAAGGTGTTAAGCTCACCTTCCTAAATAAATTCGTATTTAATCGATTTATTGAAATACGAAATTTATTTTAAGTTCGTAAAATAGCTAAGTGTCTACGCTTCACGACGATGTAAAAATGAAATGTATAGAGTGAAATCTCGCTTTCCTGTAGCCCATTATGTCTCAAAATGACGCGATTTGGTCACAAAACATAAAATAAAAATAATTCTAATTCGAATTTCGAAAAAATCGCTTCGAGGTGCACTGGCTCTTGTGTAGATACACCTATGTACCAAATTTCGTGGCACTGGGTCTATTAGCTTACTCGCAACACGAACGAAAGACACACACACACACAGACTCTTTGTTTTATTATATGCAGAGATTATACTTACGCTTGTAAAGGATTTACTTCCCACATCTACATATGAATTTATACAAACTCGTATAAACTATTTGTTTCAAAAAAGACATTTAAATCGCAGGAAACTCTCGATCACATCTGAGATTCGGCAACAGAAATAATGTCAGATTCACAACCTAGATTTTTAATACAAATAGAACGTAAGTATTAGTTGCTCTGTGAGTAACTGGTTTAAATATTTTCGGCAAGATAAAAATTACTCTTTGATTAATATGCTTCATTAGTGACATTTATAGGGTGTTAGCTTGTTTTTACGCTACACATAAAGAAACCAAAACAATTTCCTTTTGTAATACGTTCTCTGTGTCAAGAACCGGATTAAGAATGTAATTACAGTCTTTGAATAGACTGTATCCATTCACCTATTACTTAACTAGAGAAGGAAGGAAATGAATTATTGTGATAATTTGGTTTATTCAATTTCTCTTTCCATTACTAGGCGACAGCCACAAAGACTTGTAATTTCGTTATTTTTTTTTTTCAGTTTACCATGTATTTGCAATGAATGCAATGTGGGAAATAAAATATATGAAATCACCGAATTTCATCAATGTTATTATGCACTGCATATACTATTAGCGATAAAAATTACTTGATCCAAATCACAAATTAATAATTAAATAATTAATTAATAAAATAATGAACTATGCTATACGGACGAGAGAAAAAACAATCTGAATACTACCAGATGTGATAGAATTTGATTTTTTCACCAAACACACAAAAACTACAGGTACTTACGTATTATCGCAACCAGGTTGGCGCGATTTGTAAGTTTGAGTAAAAAAGTATGAATAGAAAGAAAATGTACATTTATTAATTACAGATAGTTTTTAATACAGTTTTTTATATTATTTTGTTTTAAAATATAAAATATCAATCAAACCCTTCCGGTTTCGAATTTGAATAAGTTAAAGAATTATTTTTTCGGCGGAAATCTTTTGGCTATTGTTTTTAGCACTGATTGAAAACCGTCTTCGCCATTAACAGCTTGAGCTTGGCGCCATATAAATTCGATAAGGTATGAATCAAGATGATGACGGGCTGTTCCTCTCTGTTTTTTGTTGCGCCATTTGGCTGAGCCCCACATGCGCTCTACATGTTGTATGTGAACGCCCGTGTTGGGATCCACAAAGTTATATTTGTGATTAACACTTCCATGCAGAAATCCAGCATTTTCCAACTCACTTGTCTTGTATCCTTTCCAGCAATCCGAATAAATGATGCTTCCTTCCTTGATATTTTCGCAAATTTTTTCCATGAGGGTAACGGCGCTTCTGTTAAGTATAGTAACCAAAAAAGTATCTTTCGTTTCTCGGCAAATTCCGCCGAAAACCCATTGCTGTGGTAGTACACGCCCAGTGTTATTTTTTTCTTTTTACAAATAAACTTTCGTCTATTTCCACAATAAGTCCTTCGCAGCCTATTTGCTTTCTTTCTTTTTCATCCATTTCAAGGGCACATATCTCCCGCATGTAATTATTCCAATCTATAACAGTTTTATCAGCAATTCCCATCTCTTCTGCACAAAATTTAATTGAGGTTAACTCTTTACACCAACAATAAATGAAGCGCACCTCTGTCACAAATGAAATTCGGCTACCTTCAAACCAATTTCCGGTTCTCACACCCAAGTGTTGATTGCACTCTTCGACGTTACATTTCCAGAAGATTTGTTTTCCAAAATACAGTTTCATTTTATGAGAATTTTTACAAGTACGTTCGTTCGGTATGATTCCATATCCGTGCAACAATTCATCAACAACATTCATCAATCCCTGCAACAAGCATCTTTTTCACTCGCAAGCAGATCCCAAATACCCATACTTAAAGTATTTCAGGGCATTCAATCTAACCAGTAAGCAAAATAATTTCTTTACGAAACACCATAAGTAGGGTCGCCAAATTTGGCGATTTATGCGAATTTTGGCCTGGTTGCGTTAATACGTAAGTACCAAACTTACATTATTTTAAACTATTTGTGGCTAAAAAAACAAGATTGTCTGAAGTACATAGAGTTGCTTTTTGTGAAATATTTTCTAATACAGAAATGTTCGCATTTAAATTACGCTTACAAAAAACCTGAAACGATCAACTCAGCAAGTTCATTTCAATTCAAAAACCAACGATTATTTAACAGTTTTAAATGTTTGCCTAATCGGAGGTCCACCCAGAACCGAACGATAAAGTCGCTTAACTTTAGTGATTCGACCGGATTTCACATATCGGTTCGAACTACGGCTAAATTGTCATAGTTTTACCCATGTGTAACATGAATACAAGCTGGTTTCTCTAAAAGAGTCTTCCACGAAGCCCTCTCTTTCCTTATGAAAACAGCCTTCGAGAATGCTTTTCCATAATTTTTTATAATTCAAGTTCTACTGCTAAAACATTGATGAGCAGATTTCGTATATCAAACAAGTTTAAAAATTTTGGTAAAACAACATTCTGAGCACAGAAGCTATTATGTTCAGTTTAAAAAGTTATCTGTAAATAAACACTTTTATAAACGTTCTTTATGATCGAGTGATTTCTCTGCTACTTAAATACCTAACATTGTAGCCCTTTTAATTAATCAAAAAGCTTAAACAAGAAATTCTGTTCAGATTTAAAATAAATAGCTTTCAACAAAAGAATATTGAAGTAGAGAAAACCTTTAAAGAAAATCTTTTAATGCATCAGTAAATGAAATTCCTTTTAAAGAACTGAATTCTGAGAATGAGACAGAAATACTTTTAGTCGGAAAATACTGCATAAAATAAAATAAAACGTTTTCAGTTTAAAAGACTTTATAGAGAAATATGAGAAACAATTATTTTTTCCATCTACATTAGAAAGTAAAGCATTTTCTTTGATTGCTCATAACATTGTTTAGAGCACAAGGATAATTCTATTTTCATTTCCTTTTCTCTAACTTCTCCATAATTGAAAATATTATCAAGTGCTCTGTACAAAAGCTTGAGCCCTGTTTTTCAAAGACAATTTAATTTCTTTGAAATCTGTAGAAACCTTTTGAGCAAAAAAATAACAAAATTCTGTGAAATCCATCCCTAAAGAATATTTTTTGCTTACTAATACTTTGCGTCAAAATAAAAGAAGTACATGTTTGGTGTATAACGCGAGAAAATATCATAATAGCGTTAGTTGACTTCTCACCAGTTTCAAGAGCTCAAATTTATAAACTACGTCCCTACATAAGGAGACTAATTCCAAGTGACTCACCTAACACGCAGTAACATTTATGGCAGTGCTTAAAGCCATTACTTGAAGGCGTAATCTAATCTGATAGGCAGAGAATTCTGACAGTAGCTTAAACCGTACCCTGAATTTTATCATAATTTTACTTCTTTTAAAGTAAACTCTCTGATGCATTAAACAGAAGATAAAATTAAAATTGAACAAGGAAGATCTTATTATCTTATTCCCATTTAATTTTATAACCCCCTTGTTTCTTATGTGTTTATTTATTTTATTTACTATTATTGTTATAGCTTTATTATTAGTCCAAAGGGGTTTCGTCCCTGAAGGGCTATTGTTTTCGTTTTGCGATTTTGCGTTGGAAACGTTAAAAGTCTGAATCACTTTTCAAAATGTTGCTACAAACTATTGCAGCCATGTATTATATTTAAAGAAATTAAATAATGAAGAATCTGCATAAATGTATGCATATTTCTCCAAATGCAATAAAACAACGGTACCTAGAGCCATCCAATTTTGAATAACGTACGTTTCCAGCCGAATATGGGCATCTGGAAGCCCGAATTTGGAATTTGTTTTATTATCTATTTCATATTTTGTAAAACTTTAATAAATTTTTGATAAACAAACTCAAACGATTTAAAAGCCAGCAACGGCAACACTCTACGGGGAGGGGGGAACCTTTTTATCTAAAGCGCGGTGCAACTGTATATCAGAAATTCTAAAGATATACTCATTTTAAAATTATTTTGCGATATTGCTGTTGAACTGAATTTTATGGTTTAAGTGAGAACATAATATTTAATAAATAAAGGTAACACACAAATTTTAAAAAACTCCCCTTTGGGCATAATTTAAAATCTTTTCAGATTTTTTTTACTTATTATTTTAATTATTTTTGTTGAGATCTAGCAAGTCATTAAGCTAAGCAGACATGAAGTTTTTCGCTTTTCAAAAATTCAAACGAGAAATCCTTACAATGCTTTATGATAATAGCAGTATACAACATTAAAAAGGATAAAATACACATAGCTTACTTTGCTGATTTGGGATAGAAATATCCCGAAAAAGCATAGGAAATTTCTCTGGTTTTTATTTTTAAATAGTAGCTTAAATATTACCTAAATACGATTCTTTGACTTTATGTGTTTGTAGAACTGGGGAAGGACCTGTAACAATGCATACTAAAAATACCAAGTACCGCATTGATAAGTTACGAAACAGTTATTTTTGCCCATAGAAAAGCTACTACATGTAGCTTTTCTATGGCCTCAGAGTTTCTATGGCCTGTTGTTCGCCTCAGAGTGACAACAACAAACATACTACTTGCAGCGCGACGTTGTCTTTTTCCTCCTTTTGTAATTCATAGTTTAATCGCTACATTTAGTTATTAATCCATTTTCTCAGAATATAATGTAACGACTATAATAAAAGAATACGTAGAAATAGTTTGACATTATAAACATCTTCAGCGATACCATTATAAATTATTAATGCCGGTACATTAGGTTCTTTCTGTAATGTTACCGTGCCATTTATCATCTACGAAACCTAGCAAATGTTTCTATTGCTCGATATATAATATCTCTCTTTTCTAGGCGGACTCGCAAAAAGACGGTTTATGGAATGATGCCATTTATCGGGATATAAGATCTTTAATTTCTCTTTAAAGTTAAAACTTTACGTATTGTTTAACAAATTGAGAGTATTGAAAGCAATTAACGTCCTTCTTAATAATTTGAATCGCTATTTTACATTTTCAATAGCTAATAAACAACTAATAACTTTCAATAACTAATAACTTTCAAAGTTTATAATCTTTGTTTTAAACTAATTTCATAAATTCAAAATTTGTTTTATTTTTATAATAAAATATTCAGTTGCTAATTAAGAGAATTTATGACCCTTTCTTAGTTTATGAAAGATGTTTCTACTCCAATATATTACTCTGTTTGGCACAGAAATATTTGGGGTTTTCATTAATCCCAAAAAGTTATTATCTCTTCTTTTATATAAATTTCTTTTTCTTTTAAAAAAGGTATCAGTATCAACCTAAAAGTTACCTTTGTAATAAATTGCTCTCTAAATATTTCTTGCCAAAGCAAAAAATATTTTTATTCACGATTTTCCTTCTTTCTACATAACAGTTTTCCTCATAAATTCATGACCTCTCAATCATGACCTGATATTCCTTCCGCGTTATACTTTTTTTACAGAAATATTCGCTCACGATTATAGAAAAATATCGTAAAATTTCTCTCGTCATCATATTAGTTCGTACCAGCATATTGTTGTAAGTTTTTATAAATATTTGTGTTGATATGTAATTTAGTGGTTTTATATATTTTTACAATATTATGTGTTTTTGCTTATTTATTTATGTAGTGTAATTTATAGAAAAACTTTATTGCATACTTTTGTTTGACCGAATTTGTGGCCTCTTATTGCGTTTCTAAATGGTTATTTCATGCATTAGTATGTTGTGCATCAATTAATTCGGAATCGACAGACATTTAAAAGGTCAGAATAGCTCAATTATATCTGTACTTGAAACCCAATTCTCCAGTTTTGTTGACAAGTTTCGTCGTCAACTTTCCAACTGTTAGAAGTTTCCGGAAAACACATTTCCAAAGCCTTAGGAGCGATTTTTCTCGAAACTTCAAGACGTGCTTACCTACATGGGTATTATATCGGCTATATCTCAGTCGAAAACTATTCTGGATCAAGACACTTAGTGTATCTAACCTGCGTAGCTTCCGCTCAGCTATTACTGCTTTTGACACTGCCCTGTGAGGGATTTTAGTGATCTGAGATGTTCATTGCATGTTAAAAAGTATTTTCTTATCTTTTTTTCCCTTCTTGGACTACGCTGTTTATTTTATTATGTGAACTGTTATTTATTTCAACGAAGTGTCAGTTTTTTTAAATTCTTCTGGCATAGTTACCTCTACGAACCCGTAGCACTGCAATACACTAAATTTTACCGTAGAACTTTAATTTATATATAATTTGTAACAATATTTCTTTTAAATTATAAACGTCTATTAAAACATTTATCTGCTTTTCATAGATAGGCATGTACTTTCCTCAATTTTATACATCTTTTTTACAAATTGCTTAGCTTCGAGATCAAGTAAATAGAATCAATGCCACTATAAAAGTTTTAAAGCTGTATTTTATCCTTAAAGACGATCTAAATCTTCTGTAAATAAAGGACCTTCAACGCTGCAATATTTGATCAACGGCGTTATGAATGAGCACTGCTTAAAAAATAAGAAAAGGAACAATGCAGCTTACAAACCAGTTATGGGCTAGTGAAATAATTATTTTTCATTCGACAATAATACTTGGGTTTAATGTTTACAATATGGTTTAGTGAAATCTGAACACTTTATGTTCTTTCTAGTTGAGTTGTTTTTCTCTGAGCAAGAACATCAAACTTCAATTTAATTTATTTGATTATGTTACAAAATTCGATATAAAGTTTACTTTTTATTCCTTTTATCATTTTTCAGCAAATGGTTAAGTATGAACGTGCGAAATGTAGTAACGAGGAGCATTATATAGCGTATTTACAGATTGACTGTAACTCTCAACTCATACTTTACTCAACATTTCGTAGTTTACTTACAGACTGACTGATTATACTTAACTTTCAATTGACTGATGAACTACCTGTATTATTCACTCACTTTCATTTCAAAATCTTATTTTCGCTGTTTTTCTCCTTTGTACATTGTAATGAGTACCCATTTATGATTGATGAAGGAATAAGGTTCCTTTGTATGAAGAATTATGGGTTAATGTCATACGTCATGCTGCCACAGTAGCATTTTTATCAAAAATGTGAAATGTGTATAATTCTGTTCTACCTGAGACACCGTTTTACTGGACATTATTTTACAAATAAGCTCTCTTTACAAATTTTAATCAATTAAATTTTCGTCTTTCTGTAATTTGTATATGCTATAAATGATAACCTGCATGAATTTTAATTTTTTGTTTATATTGTGAGGAAGGGGGGGAAAAGTGAAAAAAACTGATATCCGTGGCATATGCTCTGAGCACGCTAATTCATGTACTATATGTTATGTAAACCTGACTGGTAAATTAATGATCTAATGTTAAGTTAAATTCTTGCCCAATTTTTTGTTTCTACTCTCACATAAATTATTAAATTGTCTTTTTTACCGATTTTCAAAAATTTCAATGAAATTATTTCGATAGTAATAAAGGTGGTTTCATCAATATGTCCATAATTTTTAAAAGGCCTCGTTAGTTTATGTATATATATGCTTCTAAACGCGAAATACTTTGCAATAACATAACATTGCAATTAGCGTTGTTTGCTATGTTAAACACTTTATTCTGCTCTTCAACAATGATCTGTTGCCATTTATATTTCATTTTCAGTTTTGCTTTCGTATCTATATTTGCTATTTCAACTAGCCCTCAATTTGAATTTGTACTTTGGAGAAGATTGTATAACTAAATACCTTTAAAATTAAAAATATTTTCCCTTTTCTGAATTTTTGGTTATTTAATAGCTTAAGTTTTCCCGATATTATAATTACTGTTCATTTTCTTTCATTGTCCTTAGAAGATATTTCTCCCGCCTTCCCGCATATCTTCGTGGTGTAATGGTCAGCACACTCAGCGCGTATCGAGAGGTCCGTGGTTCGAGTCCCGGCGAAGGCATTGCTCATTTTTCATGTCTCCTGCTTCGAAATAACCTAATGTCTCAACATTGGTGGGCGAACTAAAAGATGGTGAATGATGATTCTTCACCATCAGGATTTGGCGATTGGTTCCTATAATCTCCAGTCTCCCTTTAAAAGGAGGAATATATAAGGTATTTCTCTCGCTTTCTAGCATGCCTTCGTGGTGTAATTCTCAGCACACTCGGCGCGATTTGAGAGGTCCGTGGTTCGAGTCCCGAGGAGGGTATTGCTCATTTTTCATGGCTCCTGCTTCGAAATAATCTAATGTCTCTAAATCCTTTTAAAGCTTGCTATATGGGAAAGAGGACCATTTGGAATAGAAAAAGAAAGACCGGTAGCCCGACTTTTCTTTCTCTTTGTATCCTCCATTAAAATGATATCCTCCATTCCTCAGGAAACGGAAGACACTTTTTCACAAAGATTTTGCTTCCATTCCCGAAACGTCAGATTTCTGCTTATAAAATTTGCTTTAAATGATTAAAAGAAAAGTTTTGAGTTTAAATGATTAAAAGAAAAGTTTGAAAAGGAATTGGACGAAAATTAATTTTTATCTTGATATCAGCCACTACTCTAAATGGCATAGTTGCAAACCAAGATGCTACTTGTAGTGCAGCAACATTAAGATCGAAGACATTTAGGAAATTAAAATGTGTACAAATAAAAGAAACATTCCTCATATGTTTTAATCAAGCAAGATCAATGAACATTCTGATTAACGGAAGTATTTTGAGTGAAAATTCTGAAGAAATTTCAAGGAAAAACAAATTTATTCGCTTTAATTTAATTCATCTAATTCATTTAATACATCTAAGTTATTCCACCTAATGGAGTAATAGATAGGCTATGGCTTAGTCTGTCCGTAAATAGTGAATGTATAAATACAGGTATTAACAAAACAAATGAATTTAAAACTCAAATTTTACAACGTTGTTTTTGAGTATGAGGCAAGAAGTATTTTTGACACGGGATGAATGCAGACTGTTTATCAACAGTTTTATTAATATTTATACCGATAACGGCGGAAATGTCAGAGCAAAAAATTTAATAAGGAACGCTTAATAATTTCGTTAGAAAGCAATATGAATGGCGCAGAAAAATTGTTCGTCACAAAGACTCGATGTTCCAAAAAACGTTAAAACATTACCATACAATTATAAAAACACTAAAACGTTAAAACATTACCATACAGTTATAAAAGCAGTACAAGCACATGGATGACAAAATAATTTTATAAAAATATTTAACTGAACTGAAGGAAAAAAGCGCAGAAAATGTTTACTTTTTGTGGATAATTGGGCAAAACATTCGAAAAATATCGATGATTTCAAAAGTCTGAAAAATAATATTCTTGCTGGCAAATTCTATTCCGTTTTCAAAACATGGACAACGGAATCCGCAGAGTATTTTTATAAATAATTACATTTCACAAATGATTTGTACTTTTGAGGAAACAAAACTTATAAAACAATTCTCAAGCTTAATACGTTAGAAGCTATACATTTATTAATGGCAGCATGAGAATCGATAAAGACAAACGTCATCACATATTGCTTTAACAAATGGTCTATTCTGAAGGCATTTTCTTCAACGTAAAGGTCGTATTCCTTAGTTATAACCAAGAAAAATGGCCTTTATTATGGGCCTCGCCAGTGGCGAAAGGATTAAGACCACTGAACACTGGGAGTTTGACCCAAGCTCCATCCTAGACGAATGGGTTGTCTACATGGTTGGTTTACACTAAGATCAAACTGGGCCCACTTGCCTCAGAAAATCCTCGAAGGAGGGCATCCCTTTCCTTAGACCGATAGCAGTTGCGTGGTTTGCCATATTCAAATAACCTAATCGTTGAAGAAAGTGACTAGGAAACATTACATTGGATTGAACAACATGAATGTTATTTTTTGCAATATATCGAAAAGAGAATGGACACAGTCAAGGCAAGGTTTAGGTTTAAGAAAATTAATTAATGAAAGTTTTTAATTAAAGAAAAAAGTTTTAAGCAATGAAAGATTTGAAGAAAAATGCAATGAAATCTATAAAAATGCAAGCAATTTTGTTTTATTTTGCTTGTTGAAATCCAATTTAATGGAATAAGTTCTAAAATAATTTAGTTGAAACAGAAATTAAAATAATTGAATTTTGAAAATGTTTATTTAATTAAGCGCACGAGCCAATTTTCTTTAGAAAAGTCCTCCACGAAGGCATGCTTCCCATTAGCCAGATAGTCTCAGTGTGCTTAGCCATATTCAGATAATATTTTATTTAATTAAAACGAAGTTCATTGTTAATTATTTAAACTATAAAATAAAATTAAATAAATTTAATTTGAAAATAATCAATAAAATTTTAAATTCAGAATTACATTTGCAGCAAGCTGTTGTATGAATAACTATAATTTTAAAAAACGACGTACTTGTTTAAGAAGTTTTTTATTTGTGTGTCTTGGAAAGTTTCCTAAGTGAGCTTTGCTGTTTATCTGTACATATTATGCTTATTGCATTTTTCTCTAATCAGTTTTGCTCAACTGGTTACAGCTTTGAGGTTGATTTCTCTGCCAACAATTACTAGATTCTGCCGAAGCATTTATTTGTAAATTTCTTGTTAATTACGTTACTTTACATACATACACGCAGAAGGAAAAACAAAGCACAAAGCATTTATAGGAAATATTTTCATAAGCAAGCTTAAATCTATTCCTCTCTATATATGTGCAAAGACAAAGTTTTTCTCGGAATCAATGTGCGACTAAATATATTTAGAACGATAGATAGTAATAGCCCCATAGTTTCAGTTTAAAAGTGAATCAAAGAAATTAGACTACCTTTAATTTTGACAACGTGACACTTTTTAATAAAACTATACGAATCTGAAGATCTTTAATTTAATCCTCAAATCCTAAAAATACATAGCACATCACTATACCAAATACGGAGATCTAAATATAATGTAAGTATTTCTCGAAAATTTGTATCTCTGTTTTGTTTTTAATATATTATTTATCTGAAATGATTTGCACTGCATGTAATCGATAATGTTTATGAATATTCGCACTATGAGAGTAGTGTTTTTGAAAATATTTAATTAATTAAGATTATAGCGACGATAGCTTTAAAATTATCTTTAATTAATTAAAATTAAAAAGCTTTTCTAGCGCCATTGGTTAGAGAATGTTTCAGCGTCGCCTAGCAACCGAGTTTGCTAGACTTTTTTTATTTTACTATTTATTTTGAATTGTTCTCAAGATATCAAACATAGTGAAAAGAAATAAAAATTTCCACCTTTGAAAATATTTTGCTCTAAATTCCAATTAATATACACAATTCAAAAGCCAAAAACAAATTTTTTTCCTCATTCTCATTAGTTTCTTTAATTAAAGACCAAAGTTTCCCGTTATATTAAATCTGCATAGATTTTAGAAAATGTTGGAAAACCGAGAAAAAGTATTTCTATCGACTATTTTAGTGACTTTTTTATACATCTTTTTACGATCTGAAATTATAATTGAAAAATAATCCTCTGTAATATGTTATCAAGCGGTATAAAGAGCTTAAATTAAACTTCTTTATTACTTTGAAGGCAATACGCTCCAAAGAACTTGTTTACAGGATTCAATGCTAATGCGAATTATTTTTTAGCACAGGAATTATTCACCGTTCAAAAGTTTCCGTATTGTTCGAGCGAAATTGAAATGATTAGCATACTAAAAAAGCGTAATATAAAAATGTGAAATAATCCTATTTGTACGAAAAAATTTTCCGTGGTTGCAATAAAAAATAAGTATTATTCAATATATACAGCTGTCGCATGAAAAGAAATAAATTAATGATAATCGCAGCTTTCTTCAGATATTAAGGAATTAATCCTGATGAAAAGTGCGCGTAACATTAATTAGTATGTTCGCAAAACAAAACTTTCAAACTGGTTATTGATTAAAATTTGATTGACTAAGACGTTCTAGAAAGAAAGATGTTTAAAATCTATTTTAAATCACCGGATAATGATAAAAACATAAAACGTAACTAAATTTCCAGAGATGTGCAGTAAATAGTTCAACTCCTGGAGTATTTTCTTAGAACTATTCTCAAAATGACACATAATTTGAATCAACAATTCTCATCTTATGGCACTCTTTTCTTTACTTTCTTCTTTTCAACCAAACCGAAGCCATTTCATACACACTGCCATCCAAAGCCACACTGCCTCCTTTTTCAAAGCTCATCATTACAAATGTGAGTAATGTTTAAATTCACAATTTATATGCATGACAGTAACGAAGGTTAAGAAAATATATGCAAAAACACTTTTATTTTATAGAAATGAATACTTATATAGGAGTTGGAGAAAAAAATGTAAAAATTGTAATTTTTGTTCACGAGTGTTGGCGTTCGATACTTTTCAGTTGATGTTACAGTTTCGTGGACAACATCCAGGAGAGTCTATCAATGTCCAGGAGAAGTCTTCTGCCAGATTCGTTGCGGTGGCGGGCGATCGGATAGATGAAAGTGGGGATGTCACAAGCTGATGCTGCTAGACGTCTCAATGTCTCTCGTAGTGTGGTCCACCGACTATGGAATCAGTCTGAATCCGAGGATTCTGTGTCTAAAAGACATGTTCCATGCAAACCTAGAGTTACAACACCTGCGGTAGACCGTTATTTAGCTCTTTTGGCCCTAAGGAGGAGTAGCATTACTGTGCCTCAGCTCATGGCAGATCATTTAGTGGCAACAGGAACAATAATATCAGCTACTACAGTGTGCAGACGCCTGCATAATACAGGTCTGTATGCAAGACGACCAGTTATTTGTGTCCCCTTGACCCAAGGACTCAAAGGTGCCCGTTTACGTTGGGCAAGAGAACACGTCTCCTGGACCAGTCAACAATGGGCGTCTGCTCTCTTCAGAGACGAGTCCAGGTTCACATTGGAGAGGGAAACAGGTCGTCAGCTGATCTGGAAGGAACAACGCATCGGATACAACCAATCCCACATTGTGAAAAGACAGTTACAGAGGTTGTGGAATAATGTTTTGGGTTGGGATCTCTCTCGGTGATCACAATGACCTGCATTTGTTCCATGGAGGAACTTTGACCAATGTGAGATGTCGAGACGAGATCCTTGGTCAATATGTCTGCCCACATGCCTCTGCTACTGGTGCTGGATTTCTTCTAGTGGATGACAATGCGCGACCGCACCGAGCTCGGGTTGTTGAAGAATATCTTGAAGGTCCCGGTTTGGAGCGAATGAAATAGCCAGTTCTATCCCCAGACCTTAACCCGATAGAGCATCTTTGGGTCTATCTTTTGAAACAGGTTGCTGCTTTAAGTCCTCCTCCAAGGTCGCTAGATGAGCTTCAACAAGGATTTCTCCGTGTCTGGTCGTTGCTTCCATTTCACTGACCAGTAACTTAATTGACAAAATGGAGCGTCTCTGCCGCCAATGTATTGCAGCTAGGGGTGGACACATTGCTTATTAGAACCCATTTTTATAATGTTACCATCCCATTTTTCCTCAAAAAACTGTGGTATACTGTTTCGCCAAGACGGGATTTCTCTACCAAGAGTACAATTTTTTGTTGTAATTCATGTTTATGTTGGCCTTTAGAAACATTCTATGTCGCATTCATTAAAGAACTGTTTAGTGACCATGCCCTGTAAATTTCTTGTTTCTATGCTGTTTCATTCTCAAATTAGACACAAAAAACGTGCCGTTCTTTAACTTTTGAAAGGCAGTGAGAAATGCCTTGCTTGCAACTGTTATCTTCTTTTTTGTAATTTTTAATTTACGTACATCTGGATCGAATCTGAATGGCTTACAAATTCAATAAAATGTCGAAACATATAGCAGATGTCACATTTCTTTACTAAAAACTGCTATTTAAAATCTTTGATTTCGTCTTAGATTTTCAGTCTTAGATTTGTAGATCTGTAACTATCAACAGATATTACTTCAAGAGTTAGTCCATATTACTAATTAAAATACTGAAAGCCAGGAATTCAAGATTTCAGGCTTCAAACGAAGTACAAATCTGAAAGCCTGTGTAATCAGTAAAATGTTTGACGGAGAGTGCTTAATAAGCTGATTTTCTCTTCTACTTTTCACAGCAAGGAAGTCATGCAATAACCATTCTCGTATGTAAATTTTTTCTTTCGCAGCGTGAAACATAATCTTATTTCATATGACCTAAATACAGGGTGGTTATAAAGAAACTTTGCCAACATCTGCACTTCTAGCGTCCGTTCCGGTTAACCTATCGATATGAGATTGCAAACATAGTTATTCGGAGGTATGCGCTCGAGAGCGAATAGCAACACAGAGGCGCTCACGGTTACGGTTATAGTTACAAAAACTCGAAAATGTCGAATGGTAACGCCAACTTTTTCCGGTCACAAAATGTTCAGTGCATACGAAAATCCTAAATAGCGTTGGTACGGTACCGATATGCCCAAAAACGGAAGTGTTATACATACACAAAAAACAGTTCTGAAAATCGGCCATTGAAACGCGATCTGGGAGCACGCAGGAAATTTGCATATAACAGAGTCCAATAACAGAACGCCGATTGCCAGATATTCAACGTAAGAAATCTGACGTCTGTGGATTTCTGGTTTGGGGGATAACTGAAATCCAACGTTTACCTGTGCAATCCGCAAACTTTGTCGGATTTAAAGGATTCTATACGGCGTGAGATTACAAAAATCCCTCATGCCATGTTGCGTTCTGCTATATTGTCCACCGTCTCCAGATGCAATGCATACTTGCCCATGATGGCACCCATGTGGAAATTTTTTTGTCTAAATAAAGATAATCTTTTGTCTGATATGTGTTGTCATCAGTGATCGGTGTTTTGTCTCTGTCATATGCAAATTTTCTGCGTGTTCCCAGATCGTATTTCGTTGACCCGTTTTCAGAACCCTATTTTGAGTACGCATAACACGCCGGGTTTTGGACATATCGGTACCGTTCGAATGCTAATTAGGGTTTTCGTATGCACTGAATATTTTGCGACCGGAAAAGGCTGGCTTTGCCGTTCGATATTTTCGAGTTTCTGTAACTATAACCGTAACCGTGAGCGCCATTGTGTTGCCATTCTACCGTACAACAGCGACAGTGGCAGCCACAGTACTTTTGCCACTACATATTAGAGCAGCACAAGAAGCAGCAGTAACGATTGTCCTGCAATTACATCTCTGCACCACTTTTGTACCGCTATGTTATGATCCAGAGGAGTGTGAAACAAAACGTCTTACAAACGCAAGCCATCCTTCATACCATGGAAAAGGGGTTATAGCACACACCACTTCTCAGCGCAGCCCTTACGAAGAAAGAAGGCCAGTAAATGTTATCTATCCGTCTAACTACGGAAAAGGAGTCTCGGTCCACACATCAAGGAAAGATGACTCAAAGGATCGATACTATGTATACACGGATGGTTCAAAAGTTGACAGACAAGTAGGCTGTGGTCTCATAGTAACTAAGAACAAGAAAACGCTGATAGCATGGAAAGGTCATACGGGAGAGAATAATTCTGTTTCCCAGACTGAAGCAATGGCGATTCGCAAAGCTATCGAGTTAACAAGCCCCCCAGTAGGATCCACTATCAATATTCTTACAGACAGCCTGTGGGTCATGTATGCCTTACGAAATCCCAGACATCCTTCTCCTATCATATTGGAGATTCAGGACATGCTGAAGGAACGTTCACCGACAACGAATACCCACGTATCTTGGACAAAGGCGCATGCCGGTATTCAAGGTAATCAGGAAGCCTACAGGCTAACAAAAGAAGCAGCTCACAATATCGATGCTCAAAGCGTTATTACCAAACTCCCGTGGTCTCACCTTTAAAACGTGACAAGGACAGCAGCTCAGCATCAGTGGCAATGGGAATCGGACACTACCGAACAAAGCAGAGGGACCTACGAATACTACCATAAAGTTTCGCTCGAACGTCTTGAGTCATCCTCACAAATAACGAGATTTGTGACGGGGCAAGCCTTTTTCCCCTCCTATTACTAGTATGAGCGAGGAATTGCTAATTCTGAAAGTTCGGTCTGTGGAGCCATGGGTAAACTAGACCATTACTTGACCCAATACCCTCTAACTGCACTGTGGCATGTGCAGCTTACGGAACAGGCATTTTCTCATAAGCGTTATCTGATCAAACAGCCAGCATGTCGCAGCAAAATATGCAAGATAATGCAGAAACTGGAGGAACTGGGAACAGATTTGTGCAGTGTGGAATAGATCCCAGTCAATCTCTCTTCTCTCTTTCTTTTTTTACTCTGCAGATTTAGAAGAGATCACCATAGCCTAAGCATTGTATATATTACGAAACATGTATGTATTATGGCCAACGAAAATTATTATGAACTATGTAAGCATGTATTATGTAACAGGCTCAATGTATTATGAACTATGTAAGCAAGTATGAACTATGTAAGCATGTATTATGAAAGATCTATGTATTATGAACTACTTGTATATAAGCATGCACTATAAACTATGTCTGTCCTGAACTATGAAACTATTTAAGCATATATTGTGAATTATGTAATTATGTAAGCATATATTATGAATTATCTAACTATGTAATCATATATTATGAACTATTTAAGGATATGTATGTGATACAATATCAATGGATGCCCTTACTGGCCCATGAGGTGTTGTCCCGGATAGTTGCGGAGCCTGGACAAGACCCGAATAGCCTAAGTAAGCCGCACGGGTGTTCAGACTCTCAACTATCAACTGTCAACTGTGTTGCCATTCACAGAATCTCGAGCGCATACCTCCGAATAACTATATATGCAATCTCATCTCGATCGGTTAACCGGAACGGACGCTAGAAGTGCAGATGTTGGCAAAGTTTCTTTATGACCACCATGTATATTTATTTATACAAATCACAGATAATATAATATGTTTGTTGGTTTATAGTGGAACTGAAAATGAAATATAATGAGAAACCTGTTTAACCTGGTTTTCTCAAAATAAAATGTTTCCTCCAAGTCGAGAAATTAAATTTCTAATCCCGAAATTTACTGATTGCAAATTCTTATTGTGATTTTACTTTTTTATCAGAAAAAATGCACTTTTATTCAACCTTCTCTCTCTCGTTTTTCCCCCTCTGTAATTATCGGTCACAGAACTATTTTAAAAGTCGAAAAGCGCGAAGCTGTATAAACGCATAATTCTAAGGTCTGATCTTTAAACGAGAAAGTCAAAGAATAATGAAGTAGCTATTCTTTGCCTAGAACAGTTCGAATGTTACTAAGCATTTCCACTATGATTTATTTTTAACTAGTCAAAAAATGTTAATAATTTTACGGTTGAGTGGAAAACTCATATCATATCAACAAAAGGAAAGATATTTGTAGCAATGCATGATGTTGAAGCAAATTCTTCATTACCATTTAATTTCCTTTATCATCATTATCATTGCTTTTTGAGAGATATTGCAAGTTTCGGTAATAAATTTAGCCTTAAAGACAGTTTTACAGAAACCGATATAGAACGTTCGAATACAATGATCTATAATTCCATGCAAAAGCTAAATGTGCAGTCTGTAAGTTCGAAATGACGGGTTAAATTCAACAAAGGGGCCTAAAAATTGATTAGCAGACTATGTTGATTTTCTGCTTAAAGTCAAGTGAGCAGAACACTTACGCAAAAACAGAATTTAATACCACAAATAATAGTAACTAAAATATTGATTGTAAGTAAAATCGTTTCACACCTTAAATTTGTGCACTCATGTACAAAAACTGGCCGCCGATAATACAAAACATCTTAATTGCAAACAGAATGTTCACATAATGTATCCGCAAGATTCTCTAGCCTAAATGATTATAAAATACCTATCGAATTTAAGCCATGAAAATCATAATGAGATTGTTTTTAAATAACTGTCAAATCCAAGTTAGTTTAAAATTGAAAAATATATTTAAATGAACTCAGAGCTAATAAGTAAAAATACTAAGGAGATTATCAAAGTGCTCAATAATGTTCTTAATTACTTCACGAAAACCACCTACTAGAACCTTTTATCACTTAATGCAAATTACTTCAATCCTATTAGCGAACTTAAAGCTTAGGGGATCACTTTCTAATAATTGCTCATACCATGAAGTTTTTCACAAAACAGCTTAGCACCTAAATTAACATTTTCATTAAAGTATAAGCACACTTTATTCAACTAGGCTTATGCTCATGCTAAGATGGAAATAAAAAAAAAGAACTTTTTAAAATTTCAGATTTTGCTTGAATCGTTTACATTTACTGCAATTATTCTGGATTGGAAATTATAAATTAATTTTGGTACTGCAAGTAAATAAATACATAAGGACTTGAAGATATGAATAAAAGGTCATTAAATAAAATAATACAATGCCTTTGGTTAGGTTATTTGATCACCGCAAAACATACGAGGGGTACCGCCTAAAGGGCGGAATATCTTCGACTAAGTGAAACTGGATCTTATTTACGTTACACATGCGTAAAATCTCCAAAACTAACTATGTAGCCAGTGCGTTCACCTGGTTTTGAACCTGGGTCAAACTACCAGTAGTCAGTGTTTTAAACGCTCAGCCATTGGTGAAACTAAAAGCGTTTCTAAAAGCTCACGTTCGACTGAATATATATAAAACACAATGAAATTAAAGTTCGAATATATCTCTTCTGAGTCGACTTTTCAAGGCAATGTAGACAATCAAGCATAATAAAGCTAAACATGACAAGAGATAACAAATAAAAGGTGGGAAATTCTTAGCAATTTCAATTTGCATATTTACTAGCAAATACAGAAAAACTGATAAAAAGGTATTTTGTACCAAAAATATAGTGTTTTTATGCAACCAAATGCATGAAATCACTACTACATTTATTTCACATTTTAAGGCCCACCAGCGGGCGAAATCCGGGGAACGGGTTGGCTGCATGAGCATTTTCATCGCTTTCCCCAAATGTAACGTGTATCCGAACCAGTTTCCCTTAGAACGTCCCCCACAAAGGTATCCCTCTTCTTAACCAGATAGCCCTCTCGTGGTTTGTGGTAATCAAATAAACTAAGCCAAATCATTTTGCATTTTTAAACAATTAATGCATTTATACAACGGAAAAGTAAACGGAAGGTCGAAAACCACGGATCACAAAAAACGAAACAAAACTGCTTCGAAAATATATTTATTCCTAGAGTGAATACTTGAGATATATTCGGTTCATGTTTATTTTTGATAATATATTTATTTCAAGAGACGTACATTATTGTAGCATATATATTTTTGCTTCAGAAAGAAAGGAAGTTAAGTATCATGTCTTCGGAAAAAGATCAATATGGTCTCACAGAAATACGGAGAAAGGTATTTTTGTTGTAATGTTTTCAACTTTCAGATGTAGGAGGAGCAAATAATTCTCTCTTGGTTTTCTACTCCATTTCCTTATACCCCGACTACAATTTATTTGCAACTGTATCCCTGCAACCTACCTCGTAAGGAGCTGAAACTTCTTTCTGATAAATGCTTTATTTAGTAGGATTCAGATGGGAAAACTCCGCTTTCATTCTATGAATTAATGTTATACTACGTAACTTTATTTCTACACAGGATGCTTTAGAGATAACATTTGAACAAATATATATTTCGTTGAGTTTATCGCATCGTACTAGAGAACGCCCATGCTGCTGTCAAATTAGCATAATTTAAGTTTTGAACCAATATAAATTTCTTTAAAATTCTGTGACTTAAAAGAATGAGCAAAATCCTTATTTAAGAAAACACATAATTCTGCAGAGAATGCAAAATGTAACTTTGATTGTACGAATTATCAGAATGTAATGCGACTCATAAGGATTTTAGTTTGATAATTCTCAGGTCTTGTAGGTCCAAAGCCCTACAATTCGCCTGAAACTCAAGATACATACTGGCAAGCAAAGACTCAGGGAAGTCCTTAGAAAGGCTTCTTGTTATATACATTATTTTTTGCTTTGTTGTTGTTAGTCCTAATTTAGAAATGCAGTTCAACTTCCGAAGTATTATTTTTACTCTACAGTGCTGCGTTTTGTCTGGCGCCATTTCAGTAGGGCTGATATGGCGCAATTATAAAAAATTTTCGGATTATTGGATGACGTGAAATTTCGTGCCCTATTTGAAACTAAAAACCAAGCAATAATATCTTAATGAAAACAAATGTCTTTTTACATAATATAATAACCCTAGTTTTTTATGATTGTCTTTATTTGTCTTAGAAACCTGCATATTCCTTTTTCTGCAGAAATTGTGTAGTGTTTTCTGGGAAAAAAAATGTAACATTTGAAGATAGTAGTTTCTGGAAGATTCCGTTTAAATTCTTTCAATTTTTACAGCATCTTTTGAGGAATATGGGGTTTTGCATTGTCAGGATGGATGATAATGCTTTTTGAGGAGCCAAAATCGGATATGTTTCGTGGATTCCCATTTTGATTTTTGTGAGTTTGTCAGGATACTGTTCCTTATAACTGACTTGGGAAACATCAGTGCGATCCTGAATGGGAACAGAGAGCTTACTCAAGCTATTTTCGTGTATGCGTGGAATAGACAACACAAGTTAAGAAGGGTTAACTTTACCCTTTATTTCTCACAGCGTACAAGCGCTCCCGCACTTCGGGATACAGAGACTAACACGTTTGGTCTAAAACGTAGAAAATAAGAAATATTCACTTAATAGCTAACTTAACTAAATAAGAACTAAACTTAAATGCTTTACAGAACCTATTAACGCAAAGACTGGCCTTTTGACACTACGTATGTAGTGAGCTAAATGCAAATACTACAATACGTCTAGTATATCAGTATGAACTAAGTTCTGCCCTTAAAGGCATAAACGAACTGACTGAAATGCACGCGCGTAGCAGGGCAGCAGAAAAGCTCTTCTCTTCCCTTGGCTAGAAGCCAGCCTAGACAGTTCGGAAACTCTTTAACATAAAAATCGTACTGGCGCTTATTCTGGCCGGAAACGGAAATTAAGAGAGGATAGCAAAGTTTTAAAATAAAATAAACGTTAAAATCCTTATACAGACGGCTACAACTGCATTGAATGAAACATAATTCCCATGGCTTCTTCAATTTCATCTGCTCGTTTTCAATTATTTTTTCATCATATGCTTTTGTACAGGTCTTACCTTTCTTCATCTGTTACAACTCGATCTGAAAAGTGCTTTTTTTTAACATCCAAGCAGAGAAATGACTACAGATACAAGATCCAGTTTAGTCTTTTCAACAATGTGTTACCCATGTATCAAGCTTAGAAATGAATGCATGATTTTACAAATAGTTAAATGCAGACTAACTCTCAATATCAAATTTCTCATTAATCTTCTCAGATGTAATCCTTAGGTTAATTTCTTTAGTTCTAAAGCCATCCGTACGATTGAGAATATTATATTATGTTGTCTATCCTTTCCCTAAAGCGGCAGGAGATCCGAGAATCTCGGTGATAATTAGATTTAATTCTCTTCAGATTTTAGCATACAGTTCCCTTCCCTAGAAACAGCACATTTGTTTGTGGTAGAATGAAGCTTTTGTGCTTTCTTATCTGGCCAGTCTGCATTGCTACAAGAGATTATGGTTTTAGTAAAGAGTAGAAAACACTCCAGGATCTGAATACAGCATTGTTAAGAGATGGAACCAATAGCCAAAGGGGTGATCTTACAACCTCTGTTTTATGCCGATGAGTCTTATGCATGATCATGAGGAGGTATCAAGGGCTGTTATATAATATACTTTTTATATTATATCGACCTATCTGCAAGTCAAATTTCATTAAAATCTGTCCATCAGTTATGGTGGTAATATGAAAACTCTCTCATGTTTGTACACCAGATTTGAACCTCACAAAAAATTGAAATAATGCGTTAAATGAATTAAACTTAACACAGAAAACTGCTACAGAAAAAGCAATTTAAGATATGAAAAAGTAAATCTCACGTATCTTTTATCAATTTATGTTTCTCAAACATTTGATACTAATTTAGAAATAATAAAATAGTCCTTAATAAAGTTTAAATACTTCACGTACTTCCTTAAAGTATATTGCTGAGTTTGCAAAATATATTTTACATAAAAATTAATATGAAAATGCAGCATTCCAAATGTTTCAGGGAAGCAAGAAGATTGTTCTTTGACAGTGCGTTTGAAAAATATTATACTACGTGCAAAATATTTTTGCCTTGTTTTCAGAGAAAACTATAAATTATTCATTGACTTATGGAGACTCATTTGTAGCTTTGAAACATGAGCTGTAATCCGTTTTTTCTCGCCTTAATGCATCAAACAACTTGGATAAATTCTTTATATCTGAAACATAGATTCGAAAAGATCCCAAGCACTTTGCGAGAGCAAATTGTTCTTTGCGAAGTATAAATGCTTTAAAACATTTTCTGAATTGTATGAAATACAATAAGGCTTTTAGGAATTGTAAAAGCAGACGACTTTTGAAATAGAAAATAGGATGGAGTAGCTAGTAGGTTTGATAAAACGTTGGTCTATAGACGGAAAGGTTCTGTTTTCGATTACCGCTTGAAGCAAATCTCGACGAAGTCAAAAATAAATATGTAATCTCGCTCCAAAAAACATTTTTCACTGCATGATTTTCATTTAAAATGCGCACAAAGCGAAACTTTGCTTTTTCATTCTACTTGTCTTAAGTGTAAGACGATATTTTAGATTATTCAAAAATTGTACGGCAAGACATGGTGAATTACATAACAACAATCATTAATGTTGTACAAATGCTATAATAATGTTCGCATTATGGATGTAATTTAATAATGGATAATAATAATTTATTACCAAATTTGTGGCAGTTGCTTTCTCTCCACTAAAATTAATTATATAGCTGTTTAATAAACATCCTTCGATGTTGTATTGAAATAATGTTTTTTGCAACAGCTGGACACTTGCCAGCTAAACAATCGTCAGAAATGTCCAAGCCCACTGATTATTTAGCTGTCTCGGTATCGAGAACATTGCCCGGGCAACATCAGAGAGGGAAGACTGAATTACATCCGCAGGAAAAGGAAAACAAAACACTGTCTCACAATTGATGGAGAACACCTTTGAAGGTCTTCCACTTCTCTTTCCATAACACCAGTCTCTCGAAGGAGCTTTTGGCTAGACAGTATTTTAAGTGCCCCCTATGCCACTAGGGACACAATACACTTAAAAACACCCATGCGTTTTCCAAGATTCGAACCCGGGCCTAAGGTTATGGCAACCGACTATCCTACTATCATATAGAAGTATATTTATATAACTCGGTGTTCTTGCCATTCATTGTATGGGAGTTTGATTCTTAGATAAAGTGAAGTGATTCTGAACGATACATGTATCATCTAAGTACAAACAAAACTAAGAGGAATGATAAAATTTTGCGACCAACTTTTGACTCACTTATTAATTTTCGTTTGGAGTTGCAGCGTATCGCATACGTTTTAGTACATTTGTTGCACGACTACATTTTATTCTTTTACTTAATTCACCGTTCTGTAACACACATATATAAACCATATAAATCAAATTTAACTAAGGAAGGATTTTAGCTAAAAGGATATAAATGTGTTTGAGATAATTATTTTTGCACTGCTATCCAGTCAAAAAATGCTCATGGAATTCAGAATAAAGGGAAGAAACAGAAATAGACTTGAGATTAAGACATTAGGTTGTAAAGCAACAAAGCTAGATTCCATTTCTTGCATTGGAGAGTGCGTGCATTCCGAAAAACGTATTGATTCCTTGAAAAACATTCTTGATATTTTGCCTGAAACAACCGTTCAGTCAAAGAGAAACGAAGAATGACACAGTGACATGCTACTGACGTCGACATGCAGAAAATATAAGAGGATATCGTAAGCACCATCTAGACAGGAGATGTTAGATTTAAAATACTGTTTCGTAAGCTGAAAAAACCAAAAATGAAAACCTGTATGCCATGCAGCATGACATAAAAATGTCTGAAAAAAAGATACAAATTTTAGGTAGTTTACACGCATTTTAAAAAGAAGAAGATGAGCAGCAAGAATGACAACTGTTCAGTTCGAAAGTATGCTCAAAACTATAAAAATTATAAAAGTTTTTGTTTTGCGATTGATATTTCTTTTTTAAATGCCGTTGTTAATTTATTAACATTGAGTTCACATTCAATACTTTTTAATGCAAAGTAAATATATTTCAGTTGTTAGAGCTTTTTCTTTCTGAAATTACATAATTTATTATAAAAAACATTTTCATAGGAATACCCCAAATCTCCTGGAAGTAAAAATTTGCTTTACATTTCTTGCAAGCCTTTTGAAAGTTTCTTTTTATAATTTCATATTTTCAGCCATGTTAGAATTTTCAGATTCATGTATTTTATACTTTTGCTTTTGAAACTTTTATACTTTTACGTAGGGAACTAGACTGGAATTCAAGAAATACATATTGAAACGTATAACATTATAATATTTTTGAATGCTTTCAAATTCCATATATTAAGCTATCTGAAAGCATGAACTAAATTTAGTGGCCTTAAACTGCAGATAGGGTTCAACAACTGTCTGTCTTAGAATCTATGCATAAACTAATAATTATTTTATTTCGAAGCAGAAAACGATATTAATCATGCAAAATAAAATATAATAATTGAATGTACACTGGTGTGCAGAAATTAAGGACGAGACGGTTTTTTTCAATATAACTTTGTACAAAAGCTTTCCAAATCAACACATTTAATACCGTAAGATCCCCAATACGTAAGGACATGAGTAATGTAAGCAACACTTACTAAAAGAGAAATCAGAGGGATAAAAAGAAGCTTTATAGAAAAAGTAGCATGGAGGGCAATGCGACTGAAGGCCGAAACATCCCTGTGATGGGTGTCCAGCAAGAAACATCCGGTCTTTAATAGGGGATATGATCTCCCCTGACTGCTAGGCAGATTTCACGTCATTTGTGCATGCTGGATATGTGGTTGTTAATGAGCTGTTGAGACACTGCTGCTCGTTCCTCTTGTAGCACCAATCGTAGTTTCGGAATCGTTACTGGCGATAAGTTACGTGCTGCCACGGGTCTCCCTAGTAAGTTCCGTACATGCTTGACGGGATTTAGATCCAGAGATCTTGCCGACCAATCCATGTGTTCAATATCTTCACTCTCCAACAGCTCTTCGACAGTAACTGTGCGATGAGGTGTAGCGTTGTCGTCCATGAAGAGGAACTGAGGACCCATAGCCCCATAGCCATCATCTGTAAAGAGTACTCGTCCCCATTCATTGTCTCTCCAATTCCGGTATTAACGGCACTACAGAGAACGCGTTCTCCGATGGGCAGGCGTTAGAGGTACACACCGTACAGGGCGTCGTGCAAACAGACCACCACCGTGCAGTCTTCTGGCCACGGTAAAACGCGATATCGGTCGTCCAGTCGCCTGTGTGGTGTGTCTAGCGATTTCTCCCGCTGTCTGCCGCCTGTTTCTTCTGGCCTGTAAGGCAATATACCGGTCATCTACGGGTGTGGTTCCTCGTGGACGACCACAACCCCCGGATAGCTGTTCCTGTAGTTTGAAATTGTCTCCAAAGTCGTGAAACGATGCTGTGAGCAATTCCGAACTCTGCAGCCACACTTGTCACACTGCGGCCTTCCTCCAACTTCCCAATCATTCGACCTCGGATAAAAGCATCCAGATGTCGTCTAACAGATTGATTATTCGCCATTTCTCGCTGAGGCAGCAACTTGGTGTGATTTTAACTGCTATACGGCGTGCAATCTCTTTGCCAGAAATACTGATCTTACACCCACAACATGCTTTATACCACTCAGACACTCCCCCATTACGTCTACCTGCATATCTGCGCATGAGCTACCGTACATCACCTTACTTAATCTCCTGATTGGTCTTTCTGTCCGCTCTGCCTCTTCGTTCAGCTGATATGCTAATTTTTCGACTTCGTCCTTAATTTTTGCACACCGGTGTAAATTAAGAATATCATTAAAACATAAATACACGCGTAATAACATATACAAACAAAACGTATCACGGTGCCAATTTATACTGTTGTAAACAATGAAAGTTAAGCTTTCGTATTTGAAGGATCAGGGTGTTCAGCTTTACTGCCATAAAATTGTTTCTGCTCTTTATCGCAAGCAGTAAATCCCGTAAACGGATTATAAAAACTAATGTCACAAGTACACTGAATAAAAAGACGCTAAATATTAGGATTTAGAATTGATTAAACGAATAAATTAATGAGAATGTCAATTATTTAATTAACTTTTCAGCAGTAAATAACTTCAAACTTTAATGATAATTCGGGTTTTAAAAATAAACAACGAAAAGTTTTTTTCCAAAGTTTCGATAGCCAAATTAACCCTTTGTAAACGAATCGTAACCGATGCATTTGTAAGGAAATTTAGATTAAGAGTTCTGTATTAGCATTTGTACATTTTAATAATCTTTATCATTTACGATGATTTGAAACCTTTTAGTTAGTGTAATTATTACAAACAACAACTTGTTTTAAGTCAGGATTGCGAAAATATCTTAACCGTCAATTATTATATACTAAGAATTCCAGGTGTTGTATGTATTAGCGTGACCACATTGGAGCAACCTGGCAGCTTTGCACAGAAAAAAAAGTAAGATTTAAAAGTGCAAGAAATTATTTATTACAGAGACACATATCACTACATATATATTTTACATTTTCATTAAATATTTATCTCCAAAATCAATCGATAAATCTACTCACAAAAGGGTTTTTTTATTTATTTCTTTCCACTGGAAATGTTGCGGTGATTGCTTTAGGAACGGATATAAAACAATTGCTCCCTTTAAAGGAATTTTCATATTCTTGCAGAAATTTCGCATCACTTTCTTCCACTTCAGGACCATCTCACAAATGCATGTTTAAAACTGAGTTTAAGACAAGAAGTATCAAATTTTGTACATAAAATCAGTTCGAATGTAATAAAAGTATGCATATTAAAATCAAGGAAGCTGGGATTTTTCCGTTGTAGGACAAGGCGTGTTAAATACAGTACTACCTCCCAATAAGGGACACCCACCGGACCAATGTTTTGTCCCTTAAACAGAGATGTCCCTCATTAAGAGGTAAACACATGCCTAATTCAAAAGAAAAGGGACCAACATAATTGTCCCTTAATTAGAGGTGTCCCTTACAGGAGGATCTACTACAGTTATTTCCCTAAACAGATACAAAACTTGACACTTCCAGCAAGAAAAATGTATTTTCGTGATTAGCTATGACGCAATGTATGTAAATATATTTGATTATGGCGCAATGTATCTAAATATAAGAAATATATTTCTTAAGCTAGTTACTTAAATAAAAAAATACAAAATGTAACCATACACTTTTTTCTCACAGTAGGTACATTGACGATTAAACTTAAAGGATAAACTAAAAGAATTCAAGTAACTTGAATGATGTAGAATTTCCTATTTCTGCAAAAACTAAATTTAAATAAAGAACATACAGAATATTATGTAAAGAGAGGTAGAAAAACTTTGAAAGTGGGATAGAGAAACTTTTATGTTACAACGTTTTATAATAGAGAAAAAAATAATAAGATGTGTCACCAGCCCTGATCGAAATACAAGCTTTACAGCAATTTTCCATGTTGCGTGTTTGATTATCCTGGAACTTCTGTAGTTGCAAAATATATTCATGGTGAACTGAGCCATAAAGTTCCTGGACAGTGCTAGTTAGGAGCTGCAGTAATGCAAGTCGGTGTCCTAATGCGTCCCATATGTGGTCTACCAAATTAAAGTCCGGGAAATATACGGACTATTTCATTCACTGGATTCCTTTGCCGACAAGGTAATGGAACTAATGTTGCGCCATGAAGATAAGCATTTTCGTCCATCGAGAGTAAGTTATTGCCAATTTTGCAACTAAACAATTTGACATAAGGATAAAGAACTTCACTTTTGTGTATTTAGTATCCATAGCCGCACTGATAAAACTGTGTGATGATAAACCGATGTTTCAGGATTATTGCGTGTGTTATGCTCCTTCCAGATTTTACGCTTCTGGAATCCAAACAAAAACAAGACATCAGCAGAGAAAACACAGCTCTAATCAATTATACTCTACTCAGGATGATCTCTGCACCTCTACAGCTGAGCTCATTTCTCAGCCCAAGTTAGTGGAATATAAATCATGGGGTTCCTTGCACGAAATCGTCTTGTAAGCATAACTCACGGCATATCTCAACAGATGAGTTTTTGTGGCATCAGCGACACTTTCTTTTAATCTGGGCTGACATCAATAGTCTGTTTCTTTCAGTCACTGGCAAATAACGCCCTGAGAATATGTTATGGCACACAACATTAACCTGACTGCCCGCATGCATCACCAGTGTTTCTAAACAGTTTACATATTCCTGACATGATGTTTTTGGCTACTTTTTATTCTTTACAGATCTATATTAGCGTCTGTCTTGTTTCCATTCTTAGTACATATGTACACCATTTCTCCCAGTCCATCAAGTGCCTGTTCAAAGACATGTTCAGTATTCTACACGTCATATTTTTAGCTAGCTACTCGCGCAGTACTTGAAATTATAATTTGAAACACCCCTT
>KK120194.1:508997-541101 GCA_000611955.2 Stegodyphus mimosarum
CCCCCTTACAGTCTCTATAGTATACAGCATACAACATAAACCAAATACAAACACTTCCTCATAAATAATTTAAAGGTAACAATTAGACCAAGAATATGTACACAAGTTTAAAAAATGATTGATTAGATTTATGTTTTATTATTATTAATGTTACAAACCTAAACAAGTTTTCAGAAACAAAATCGCAGATCTTAATTTCATAGATAAGTTTTTAATTAATGTGATGAGGTAAGGATTTGCTTTATTCTAACCAATTATTTTTTAGTTTGACTTTCCTGTTTCTCCTGATTTCAGTTTCCTGCCGGAATGTAAATTTTGTTTGACGTAGATGCAAATTTTCGACGTGTTTCAGAAGCAGTATTTAAGCTGCGTTTCAAGAGTTCAAGAGTAGTAGCGGACTTAGTTCCGATGTTTGTGCTGCGAGTTTAAAATTAGCTCTCTAGTTCGGTGTTTGACACCTACCTTTTCAGTTATACTGATATTTCTCGGCTTGGCTTTGCTGCGTGCAGCCGATTTAGCGTTAGTTTAAGCTAAGGAGACAGTGATTACAGTTTTTAATTTGCTAGTGATTTGTTGCGTTCTTATTTTTTGTTACGTAGCCGCAAGTAGTGGTGATTTGTGAACATGAAGTGCCTGTTTTAATTTTACTTTAAATAAAAAGGTTATCTAAACATTTCTTCTGCAGTATTTATTCTTAAAGACATAGCGAGAATTCGCTACTTCGTCTTCAAAGCGGAGTCAACATTGCATGATCCCTAAAAGAACACGTAGACTCCACAATGGTTGCGCTTCATATGTATATGCAATTAATATATATATAGCATAAAATTTTTTAAGCCTTAAATCACTTCTTCAACAATATTCGCTCTAATTTCTTATTTTCCGTAAGAAATTATTGACTTGAATAAAGCTTGCTTCTATTAGGCAAGAACACGGAAAAGTCAATAATGTCGGTTCAGTCATCGTAAATCTATTCCTTGGCCATCTCTACGCTGTTTAAAATCTCATTGACCCACAGGGTTAAATATACACCTCGTTGAGAACCCTTGCTCTAAGCGATAATTGAAAATGTCTCAATAGATCCGTGACTAAATTCGCTACACACTATTAATTTGGTCTGGGATCGATCCTAACGCCCGAATGTAATGGCAGGATGGAGTTGCTGTGGTTAGGCAATGTCGTGTAAATTACGTGTTTTCTCAGAAAATCCTCCATGAAATTATTTATTCAGCTTAATACACAGTTTTCGCCTTCTTTTCATAATAATTAAAACTAACATAATGTAAATGATAGCACATAATTAACTCATACATTTCATCGATTAATTCTGATCTGCGTGCAAATCCAAATAAGTTCAAGTGATAAATGTTGTGAGCTTTTTATTTTTGTATCAGAAAGTATTGCATATGCTAAATAGATTTCATAGATCCCAAACCCCACCTCTAAAATACGTTATACCACGAAGGTGAAGCTATGAGTACTTAAGAGCAAATACACTAATCAAATTTTGCCGTCAAAAAATTGAAATTAATGCAGCTAGCGAAAGAAATTTAAACTTCAGCATACATACAAAGCATAATATAGTTTAATAAATGTAAATTGTAATTGATTATTTGTTTAGGGTAAAACACACTAAGCCCACTTTCCTAAGGTAAAGGCTACTTCCGTGGAGGACATTTTAAAGATATAGGCTGGTATTTATGTTACACAGAGTAAACCACGAAAATACTCATGTTTGCCGAAGTTCGAACTCAGATCGAGCTATTATTGGTCAGTCATCTAATCCATTCAGCCGTTACAGAGCTAATAGTTCCGCCGCCTTTCAAAAAACGGAAAAGAAAAAAGAAACTGATTAAGTCTTTTTTTCCTAGATATATGAGTTCTGAGCATGCCACCACTCAAATTCATTTTAATATATCTAACACAATTTCCTTTCATGCCATGAAGGTTTTTTATAGAATCGATTCATTGCCTAAAGATAAGAATAAGTTTTTCTTCTTTGGAAGAAAGCATGTTAAGCTACTTTTACTTATTCCTGGTCTCAAATCTTAGTCACTGTCTTGATCTACTCCATTATTCATCAAACGTAAAGAGGATTTATTCGCAGTTAAAAGCGAGTTAAATGTGGGTGTGAATAATAGCCAATCTTTATGTAAATTTTTGCAGATGGTTATGTCATTTCTATCTCGATTGAATGGGATCCTAACCATAAAATACGGAAGGAGAAGTTCACAACAAAGCAGGAGTTTGACCACTGCGTTAGCCGTTGATATAATTGACCTAAAATCAGTGACTCGATATATTTTTTTAAAATGAATTTTCATTTAACTAAAATAAAAACAAATTACAGAAACGTATATGTAGCCAGCATGTTCTCTAGGTTCCTAAGCCTGGATTCCGTACTACCAGTGTCCTTTAATCTTTTCCGTTCTATCACTGGTAGACCATAAAGGGAGGATAAAACATGCATATCTTTTTACAGCAGCAATACATTTATTCATTGCAATAAGCAATGTGTGATTCTCCGCATCGACGGCTTTGCTGAGACTCAACTTCAGCAACATCAGTCTGTAAAAACAGTGCAAAAGGGCCTGTGTCTGTTAATTAAACTTCAAAAGCTCTGTAAAAAGTCATAGTGTTATCAACAGAAATTGGCCTTGTTCATTTAATTATAAGAAGCTAAAATTACCTTTCCTTAAACAGGCATCCCATGTTAATGGTCCACGTTTCTAAATATTGTAGTAATTCGAAAACACTGAATAATTCCTTGAATATTAAGAAAACGCAAGCCTGACTCTAAATAAACTCAGAAAGTATTGTAAATTTAATCCAATAGCCTTATGTCTTTCGACTTTTCTCAACAGCGAAAAACGGCAAATTAAATTCACTGCAAATTAAAGGTGTATCGTATATTAACGTAATACATAAATTTAAGAAATAAATTGGAACAGTATTTTAATTAAAGTTTAAAATGTTGTACATTTACAGACTTATTTACTGCATTCGAAAGTATACTTTTGTTTAATTTTAATTAAATTTTGCCATTATCCACTTTTCTGTCGTGCTCTGGTTTAGTGCATACATGGTTTTCTTACCTTGCGCTTGCCATAATGCTTTCAAATAGATAAAATACATCTCATATTTTATTATGTCTCTAAGCATTCGTGTCTAAACATAACGTGTAAGTAAATCTGAGAGTGATTTGTATATGCTTATAAAAATTTAAATGAAAACTAGTTATCGAAAACCCTGGATGTTTTTCTAATGCAGTAATCTAGGAAAATATAGGTAACTTTAGTCTTCATGCTGTATATATTACGCTTAATTTCAGTTTATAAATTTGAAACAGAAATTTTAGCTTAAATACAAAGACAGAAATTAGGTCCTTGCATTTTGTAGAAAAAGTAATTCAAATGCAGCATTTTTTTTACATTTTAATAAATCATATGAAATCACTAATATATATTTGTTCACGTTAATCCTTAATTAAAGTAACATTTAAAATTGTTAGTAATTTGTTTAGTTTTTAAATGTAATGTATTTTGAAATATTCGACAGAAACATGGAGATTAATGATACTTCAACGTATACGTTTGGTCGATCGATAAATTCGGTTACACTTGAGTCGAAATTTGAAACCGATAATTCGTAAATTTCGCATGCTGCACATAAACAGATAAATCAAGGATGTCTGTTTATCCCCAAAATAAAAATTAAGCATTGCCATGTGTCTGCTTTATTGACTACATTTTAAGATTAATTGCTTTTATCACTGAATGTATACCAATTAAGGGTACACTTTCTATGCAACTATTTTATTCGTTACTATATAAGTCAGATTACTTTTTTAAAACTCGCAGGCTAAAAAAAATCCTGCAATTATACTCTTAATGGCAGTGCTATTTAATCACAAAAAGCCTTAATATACTAACTTTATAACAGTGAACACTATCCATCAAAAGACATAAATAGTTTATTTCGCTGTTATATTTTTACATTGTCATAATCATTTTATCAATTTATGCTGAATGAAGTTTATTTCAATCGTTATCGTTTCTAAGCTGAGCAGAGGTGAACACTATATATCAAAAGACATAAACAACTTATTTCACTGCAATATTTTTACACTGTCATGATCATTTTATCAATTTATGTTGAATGAAGTTTATTTCAATCATTATCGTTTGTAAGCTGAGCAGAGGTGAAAACTATACATGAAAAGACATAAGCAGCTCATTTCACTGTCATATTTTTACATTGTCATAAGCATTTTATCAATAAATATTGAATGAAATTTATTTAAATCGTTATCGCTTCTAAACTGAGTAGTGATTTCTGTATACTTAAACTGAAGTCCATCCATAGCAAAAACATTTTCTTCCTTGAAGCCTTTACAAATTAAATTTATGTATTGTCGCGCCCAACCGGATAGTGGTTAGTGACTCTGATTGCCGTAACGAAGGGCCCGGGTTCGAATTCCGGAGAAGTCATGGATAATTGTAAATGTATAGAGTCTGTGAGGCATGGAGGCATTCAAAATATATAGCGAGCCGGAAGACCTCTCGAGAAGTTGATGGTAGGGGAAAGGGGTAGGAGAACCTCTGACCCGTTGCCCCCCCCCGAGGTGCTCTCCTTCAAAATTGGGGGCGGTACTGAGCAAAGTCGTAGAGTCACTTGCATAGCACCCAAGTTTATAGCCAACGATAGACGCATTCTTACTCCTTGCCAGGATGAATTTCGTGGATTGCTCTGATGTCAGACAAGCGAGATTATTCACAACGCCAAATTAACATATTAATATGGAAAACTTTCCTTTGAAATTAAATATCTTTTGGTTAATTGCATGAAGCATTTCTTTGCCTTTCTTTACTGCCAATCATTCAAAACAACTGAACTATCAACTGAAAAATAAACTTATTTCAGGATGTTTGTCAGTACCAAGAATTATAAGTATTACTTTATCGCGAAAGTATCAGACAAAATTCTGAAAGCAATTTCAAGGACTCTATTCCTTTACAGATTTTTCACTATTACAATGAAACCCAACTTGCCACACAGATTTTGAATTAACAGAATATGTTGAAGCACAAGAGCAAGCGAAGTTTGTATAAAAAGTTTTATGTAAAAATTCCAGAGTTTTATATAAAAATTCCATAAGTAACATAAGAATTGGACTGATATTATGGAATTTGCATATTCGGAATAGCGTTGATAATATCAAGCCAATAACTGTAACATCGCATGAGCTAGCAGATTGCTATTTGACACTTTTTCTCATCTGTTCCATAGAAGCATATAATGTTTTGCGGAATCATTTTAATTAAAGCATCTACCATTGTGTTAAAACATATATATATATAAGCATATATGTAGTACAAAAATTCAGATTTAAATCCGGACTGAAAATTTGTAAGGAAATACGGTGATTTTCTTTTGTGGTGACTTTGTTAGAATACCGGTCCGGCACACAGAGGATATGGTATTCAACTCTATGTAAAATCCTAAGGAATTTTCAAGATTTCGTGCACCTAACTCTTTCTGTTTTTATATCCGATGCCCAAAAATCTGAAGGTTGGTTCATCACAAGCGAGAACTGATGTGCTATGGATCGTCAGACTTACCTCTCTTACCTGCACGTGACCCAGTGTAAAGATTTTAGACTCCCACATGATGTTATGGTACGAACGTTAGCATATCGGACTCTGGACGAGAAATGAATGAACGTTTAAAGATATCTTGTTCCTAACTTCACTTTTCATTGTAGGTTTTACGCTGATAAAACGCCTTTTTATATGAAAGTATAAATGAAACTTTGATTGGGAAGAGATTTAACGTAGGATATGAATTCATAAATTCCTGTTAGACCAGTATCCCTCTTTCATTTTCCCACAAAACTGTTTAATTTGCTGTTTCAGTATTTAATTTATGCTAAGTTAATATTGTCGCTAAACTGAAATCCATTCTTTGCTTCTACTCCTCAGTTATCAAACAGAGTGAAAATGCTAATCGATGAGAGAGTTGCTGTATTTTCTGTGCTTCTAGATCGTATCCCCATTAAATTTATTTTTAGAACTTTACATAATTTAAAATAGTACGCAATTTTTTATACATAACAGTTGAGCTACATTTAATTATTTGTTACCTAAGTTTTGTTAATGCACTCAACGTAATTATTTTTAATATTGAAAAGCGTCTTTTCTATCGAAAGGAAGAGTTCGTTTCTCTAATGTATTGAAGTACTGTTAGTGTTTAGTGACAAAAGAATGAGATATTTTACAATGTGGCTATGTAAATAGTGTATTTTAACAATTATGACGGAGTTTACGTCTAATTTTATGGAAATAATTCTAATTTATTCTGTTATTGTTGCTCTAATATGAAACATATGCTTTGCTTTTCAACTCATTAACTATGAATTTTCCCTTCTTGGTGTAAAGCAAAAATATGATACAGATGCATTATTATACATCCTTATCCGTTTAAAACCTTTCTTTTCCTTACCCGTTTAAAAAAAACACAGCCAAAGTACACTTTAGATATTTCTGAAAGTCAAACTAACTTACGATAATAATATTAGTAATTATTTTAAATGTCAAAATTCGTTTCTTTCTTTGTAATTTAAACCAATCTGATTTAATGAACTTTCATAGTATTTAAATTACAATACTTCTTTTTCTCTCATATTATTTGGATCACCCTGTGTATACTGACTGTAATGATCCTTAGCACAAGCCCATTGTGTAAATTAAACATCAGTTAAGTGAACATGACTATCATTTTAAATGTAATCATTATTGGTCGATCAGATTTGTATACTGTCTTCCACTCTGGCTTTACTGCAGTGCATTGATGTAAATACTAGGAATTCCATCTTCACCCTCTTCGATGTCAACTGAAGCAGATTAGATGACATCTCATACATTATGTTCACTGCTAGCAAATCGAATGCGAAATTAATTCGATTCCCTATTGCACATTTAAGCGTGACACGAATGACTATTGACTTCGATGCCGTTTTAAGATAGAAGTGGATGTTACGATTGAAACATTTTATTAAGCAATTTAATTAGAACACTAGCTTATGCTTTAAAAACCTTGCGGTTCAATGTTCTATGCAACTTTCTGGCCGTTGCCAGGATTTAGCTCTCATAAATTTAAACATCATGCGACTAGACAGCGGTTAATTTTAGAATAAATTGCTATGGAAGATAAAAGATGGCTATAAATTTGCCCCAGGTGCAAATTAGAAATGTTCACGTTTTATATGAACACGATTTTATTTGTAACTTTCATATATTTTCCACCGATTTGAATACAAAATGCTAACCTATCAAAGGTGCTATAATTAATCTGTGTGTTGTGGACTGGAAAATACCCAAACAGTAATATATGTTTTTTCACGCGTCTCAGCAGAGATGTCTTGATTTCTTCTATAGAAGAATGATGTCTCTTTTTTAAAGATGTTATGCCATGAGGTTTATTTTCCTAAACATGTGTTTTTAAATATCATAATAGAATACAGTCGTTAAAGTTGTAGAGTCCTTAGGTTTTTTTGTACGGGAGACGTGAAAAATGAGCAGTACCGTCGCCGGGATTCGAACCTGTACCTCTCGAATACGTGCCGAGTATGCTAACCGTTACTCCAGAAGGCATGTTAGAAGGAGGGAGAAAATACCTTATATATCCCCTTTTTAAAGCGCGACTGGGATTAGAGGACCCAGTCGCCAAATTTTGGTGGTGAAGAGTTATCATCCACCATCTTTTAGTTCGGACGCCACTGTTGCGTCATTAGGTATTTTTTTATACGGGAGACGTGAGAAATGAGCAGTGCCCTCTCTGGGACTCAAACCTGGACCTCTCCAATACGCGCTGAGTGTGCTAAACGTTACACCATGAAGGAGTGCTAGAAGGTAAGGCCAAAGGTCTAACGAATGAAAAAGTCAAATCTCTAGTCAAGCAATGCCTGATATTTTCACTCTAAAATTAGGTACAATAAAAGTAATTAAAATTTTGAATGCCAAATGGGAAAGAAACATGCCAACGTAAAATTGAAAATTAAGCCAAAAGAATAATATTAATCTGACATATATTTTGAACAAAACACTCTCAGTTTCGAGGTTTAGCAGACACATATCTCTCCTTTTGGGGATTTTTAATAAAACACTATCAAATTAGAGGGCTATTGAAGCTAATTTAGTTTGAGTGAACCACGACTTATTTTGTCTTCGGTGTTAAAGTTAGTTGTGAGTGCCATTATCAAGTACAGTTAATGTGGAGAAGAAATGCCATAATAAAATATTATAACGGCATGTTCGTATTCCTAATGCATTTGACATGTATCAAACTTTGCAAAGAGCGTTCATTATACTACTATTATGTTAAGGCATGGTTGGATTCTTAAGAAAGTAACAGAAACATTTTCTGAATTTGCGAATTCGTTATTAGATAACTATTTACAAAGATGAAATATTTTGTTTCAAGACGCAATTTGGTGATTTAAAAATTCTTAGTGTCTTAAAGAAGCTTACTCTACGAATATTTGTTCAACTAGTATCTTTAAACTATACCTTTAAATCGTACCTAACTAAAAACAAACTCTTACCTGAATCTTCTAGTGACTTTTAACTATAAGCTGTAATCAATAACAACGCCAGTTTAAACCATATTTTTATTTACAAGACTAAGAATCATGCCTCAGTTCAACAAATGATATTGGAACGTTGCAGAATAACTTTAAAAGAACTTAATGCTGTGAAACGGACCTAAGGAAACAGTAAGTTTCTGCTGTTATTAATAGTGATTTGGTTTAATCGAGCAGAAATTTGTACCGAAAGAATCTAACTTATTCTCTGCGATTCGGCCAAAGCAGCTATTAATTTGTAGTTGCAGTAAATGTTATTCATGGTCGGTTAGCAGAGAAAACCCACATAAACCAACCACACAAAGCAATATCTTCTGTTAGGAAAAATTCAAAATGGCGCATATCTGAGTAATTTTCATTAATTGTATTTTCTGCATACATGTTCACAGAATTTTTAAGGTAGTGGCACTGAACTAAGAGGAAGATAAAAATTGGCTAAATGTTAAATGTAATTGGTTAAAATCTTAAATATAAGTCAACAGATTTACTAATGAAATTTATGCACGTTTTTATGACCATCTCTTGCTGAAGATATAATTCCCGTTTTAGATATTCTTGAGCATCCCTTCAGAATGTGAAGCACTTCTCTTTCAATATACCATAGATTCCGCATGGAAGTTTCAGCTGGCAATGTTTTATTAGTTGCGCGAGCTTACGGAAGCTTGTGTCCAAACCTTAACTACACACTGATACACTACAACTGAAAATGCAACGGAGTAATTTAGCGAAAGTACTTTTGCAATAGACGCAACAAGTGTCTTGCTTCCCACTAAACGACATTCGTATTTTTGTAAGCTGTTTAAGCATACTGTAATGTGAATAAAAGCAAGTCCTAACCAAACTAAAGACCAATTCTCTAGTCTAGTTTTGTTCAAATAATGTAAATGTACATTAAAAATGAATAGAAATCTTTATATATATTCAATATAATAATGACCCTTATTAAAGCCAACAATAATTCTGTGTCTATGTCCTTAAAGTTACCGTCAACTTCTATTGAAAAATTTTTTTATAATGTATTTTGCTTCCGAACTGAATATATTACTAGATTCTAACCACATGCGACTTTCTGGACTGTCTAGTACATTAAACCAGCTCACTATGTAGAGCTAACGAAAAAATTAATTCATACATAAAACGTCAACGATTTCTTCTGGTTTCACAAAGGTTTTCTCAATATAAATTTACTCTTGGGAAGTAAATATCTTTAATATATTTGAATGCAATAATTAATAAAGTTTTCAGACAATCAATAAAAGAATTCTATAGACTTCTTAACTTTTTACTTCTGAAGAAATAGGAGCTATGTAATTGAAAATAATAACATTTATATAGCAGACTTAAATTAATATTTGACGCTGCAGTCTAACATTTAAATTTTATATGCCAATATTTCGTTCGGGATGAAGTTAAACTTCCGAACTAAAGATAATTCAGCTTACTTTCCATTTAGTTTAGACTAAAGAGTTTCCTTGCATTCAGTCTGTTAAATATTTCCAAACGGAAGGGTGTCGAGGTTTGAAATACTCGGGTAAAAAAAGGTATGAGACACAAAATTAAAATAAAATAAAATAAAGAATATTGTGTATATGATGGCAAGCATTTCAGAGAAGCAATTTTGAAATCTGCCTTAAACGTTAAAAATCTGTTGAAATGCCTCTGCTCGTAAGCTACAATTTTCCGGCATGTGTGGGACGTAAGTAATTACTTTCCTTATACGCTGTTAAATTAAAACATTTTCTTTATAAAAGGAGTGATTTTAAGCGTTGTTAATTAGTTAAAATTGAATGTTTAAAATTAATCGGACCGTATCAAAAGCTAAGAAAAAATATGCATATATGCACATGAGATATTTCATAATGAATTCATAAAATTCAAGTGCAGGAAAGGAGACAGTTCCGGAACAAAATTATTCCCTGATTTTTCACAAGAGTTTTACGCCAGACAAATCACATTTAAAAAACTTGTGAAAGTTCTGGAAACCATAAAAACGAATTTAAAGCCTAGAAAGGCAAAAATGCTTTTTTGAAATTGCCGTTGAGAAAAGAGTCTTTTATGTATCGTATATATATATAAAGAAGAAGGAAGTTTTTTCAAAGCCAAATAAAAAAAATAATAATAAATGAGTTATCCTTTCTTAGGAGACGAAAAGAACTGCTGTAAGAAAAAGTAAGAAAAAGAAAGAAATGAAGTGATGAATGAGAAAGGAGAATGAATGAATCATGAGCTCCTGCAATTTTAATATTGGTTGGGTCTAAAGGTTCGGGTACTCACAAAATCTTTAGACTTTTTAACTATATTAAACATGCATATTTTATTATAAAGATAAAATAACATAGAGAATTCTGTGTGATTATTGGAAAACCTGGTCACAAAATTAAAATTTTGTCTATCACCCTTTATGTTAAAAAATAATTAAAAGTATAAAAATTAGGCAAAAAATTTCAGTGTTATTTTGTAACAGATTTTGAATGAAACTCTGTCGATTTCGAGGGTGACCAGACGCAGGTCTCGTATTATTAACATTATTTTATCTATTTTGGGAATGAAAGCCTTACGAATAAAACTGTCTTTACAATACATATTTAATGAAAATGTTTCCTATAACTAGTACTGCGACAAAATGAAACTTATTAAAATATTTATTGAAAATTAATAATTTGACGGTTGACTGAAAGCTATTTAATAACTGTAATTGTAACCTGAGTAGCATGTACTTTATAGCGCATGCTCCAAGCGTTTTAACAAAGACCATGGCACAACATTCCAGTGTTGTACATTAAAATGTATATAAGGACACAGGTGTAATACGCACGTCATGTAGAATGCTCTTGATAACATGTTGTGAACGTTTCGAAAATTACCAGTGGGTGCTCTGAAAAGAACATCCTATGAACACGGTGTAATTAGCTTTAGCACGTCATGTAAAAGGTAATTTATAGCCCATGTTGAAAATGTTTTAAAAAATACCAGTATTGTATGTCAAAATGTACATTATAAGAACACAGTTGCAACACAGACGTCTTTAGCACGTCATGCAGAACGTACTTTAAAGTACATATTGAGAACGTTTCGAAAAGTACCAGTGTGGTACTTTGAAATGCACGTCCTAAGAACATGTACAACTTTAACATGTTATTTCCAATGTATTTCATAAAACATTCTGGGAACGTTTTAAAAAACATCCGTGTCGTACGTCGAAATGTACATACTAAGAACACGGTGTTACACGCACCACTTCAGCACGTTATGTAGAACGTTCTAAATACGCCTAACACCGTTATAGAATGGAACGACACGGTCTCTAAACGTTTTCGGAAAGTTTCGGTGCTGCTTGAGTTTTCTTTAGGAGCAAAAAATGGTTTCCTCTGGCATAAAAAGACTTACATCTACCCGCTCTCAGAGTCCACAGAGTTTTATTCAAAATCTGAGTCAAAATAAAGTTTTTTTTCCGCTTTTCATTTTACATTCACGTGCTTCTCTTCTATTTTAAATACAAGTTTTACTGATATGTACACATGAAGTAAAAGCAATTAGTTTTCTGATTTATTTATTTAAAGAGATTACATTTAACATTTTTGTAACTGATTGCTGAAAATAGTCACGCATTCTTTTATCATAATAACTAACATTCCAAAGTTATAAGGAGTTAAACTAATAAAATATTTACGATCAAGTTATGCTATGAGATAAAACGATTTTCTTCAAGCTGTATTGACACCAAAATGCAAAATGGTGATTAAATGACCGATCTGTAACAAAATTTAAAGATTTAACGCTTAACGTTAGGAGATACACATTTGATTTTCTGAGATGTACTTCGCAAAACATTCTAGGAAGCTTCTCATTTGCAAGATTACACAACGCTGAACACTGGGGCAAAAGTAAACGAGACGATTCACTTTCGTTTGCATATTCATGACATTGGTAAATTCAACTTATTCAAAACACTGAATGCCTTTAATTGCTAGAAGCATCTAGGCTTGATTGACATACGTGTGGAAATCAGCATGTATTTTGCAATACCCTAATGCAAAAGGTCTCCCACCCATTTTGCACCGACCCTAGTTAAAAGCATGGTTTTCTTCATCCACCCCCCTACTTTGCTCTCTATAATATACAACGTACAGCATAATACAGATGCAAATAATTACGCATAAATAATTAAAGATAAAATTTAGACAGATAATATGAATGCGAGTTTAAAAAATGGTTTATTAGATTTATGTTTTAAAATTACTAATTTTACAAATATAAACAAGTTTTCAGAAACGAAATTGCTGATTAATATTGCACAATTCAAATTTAATTAATACAATGGCTGTGCTTAAGGCTATTTGGCATAGCATTACTTTATTCATCTCGTTCGACAATATTAAATCTGATTCATATTTTCCGCAGAAAATTACTAACTTGAGTAAAGCTTATACATGACATAACTTTATTATCGATTAGAGAGTCATTAGGTGTGTTGATGGTGGCGAAGTGAAAAATGTGCAATGCCTTTGCCGGGATTCGAACTCCGGACCTCCCGAATAAGCGTCGAGTGTGTTTGCTTCTAGTTACATCATCAAGGCATGCGGAAAGGAAGAAGAAAATACCTTATACAGTAAACGATTAATTATTAATTTTATAATTTATTTTTTTGTAATCAATTGTATCTAGATTATTCAGACCAATTCTTGCTGCATATTCGTGTATCAACCCCTTGATCATCATTGACCCCTCTTAGAATTTTCCACAAGCCCCAAGGGGTCAGTATCGACCAAATTGGGAACCCACTAATCATAATGAACCTACAAGTTCGCTTTTAATATCTAGAATTTAAGTATGTAAAAGATTGTAAAACTGACTTGTTCTTGAATTAGTACTGTAACTGAAAAAAGACAGCTCTAGAGCACATTTTAGTAAATTTTCAAAATTTGTAAAATGTTACTGAAATTGTTTCGCGTTAGTAGTAATTAACTGAAATCCGAAAATAGTTTATAATCCTAAAGTAGTTTTAGTGTACTGCTTTATTCCTAAAGTAGTTGCACTAAAGTAATTTTTATTAGCTATGATTTTGATACAGGGATTAAAAAGCGGATTTCCCTTAATTTCAAAATTATTGAAACTGTTACAACACTTATAAGCATATGTAGTCTTAGAAAAATTATTTGACTTCTGTGAAACAGATTGGCAGAAATAAACATCTCCCTCTTTTCCATCACCATAATTTTTAAGACAAATATGTCAACAAACATTTCTACATACTTCGTTCACAGTACATTGAAATCTGAATTTTAGTCTCTGATTAGTACCTGAAAACATTGTGCCACTGCATGGATTTGACTATTGGATGACACGGACACTACTGTAAGTTTGATGTCTATGCTATCAGCTAGCTGTTGCATCGTAAAGGACCATAAAACGAATATCTTAATTCTCGGAACATTCTCACTTGATTAGGCCTTGTTCGATAACAATTTATCCCATACGTCTTAATTTGTGTACCAGACATAAAGACCGTAAGGAATTTTAGGAATGAGGAATACTTGAAAATAAGCCATCTCTTTGCCCGCAAATAAAGATGTCATTTTCTGTATGCTTTTAAGATATGCTAATCATTGCACCACATTATACAGACCAATGTTTCGAAGCAAAAGACGTAAAAAATCTACAATGGCCTCTCCAAGAATCGGGCTTGGGACCTTGCAGTTGCTAGCTGAACACGTTTTCCAGTTATAGCACAAGGTAAAGAAAGAGAAAATACCTTACAACATAAGCACGGGGGATGAATGTTTTAATCCCTTTCATATTTTCCAATTTGTCAGTAATTTCATTAACGCAGGAAATAATTTATTTATAATTACACACTTTGCTACACGCATAAATTGGTTTATGACACAAGAATACAAATTTTCAAAATAACACTGTTTTGAAACACAACAGCAAGAGGATACGTATCTAGTAGTTTCTGTAAATTCAATGTTTTTCAGGGTTTAACTGCACTCTTAAAACAGCAACATTTGATTACTCAAAACTTTGCCTTTGTATTTATTGCATAACATAAAGCTTAAATCACATATATCTGTCTTGCATTTCTGACTATTATAAACAAATTCAAAAGTATTCTGTTCATTGTCAAAAGTGTTGTGAGATAAATGTGCAAAGAAAATCAATTGGGGTCTTGAGCTTATGAAGCATATCATTCTTTCTAAAATAAAGCTGGAAACTTTAGTTAAAATGGCAAGTGGTATATTCTTGATTACTTAAAGCCCAGAAAATTTTATTCATATCCGACTAGAAACACAGCTGAAGGGGTTAAATAAACAAGAAAACAGAAAACCAAATTCTCCATCTATGAAACACGTTTCTCCTTCTAAGATTTGGTTAAACATTTCTATCAAAACAGTGTTCGTTTGATTACTCAGGGATTAAAACATTTCTGTTTATAAATATTTCCTTTGTTCATTCCTTCCTAAGAATGATTGTGAAACCCCATTTAGGATCAAGGAAACGTAACGAGAAATATCGATCCGTTAGTTGATAAGATGGATTGTTGCTTTAAATAAGAATTCGATTCAATTTACTCTTATCTCTCTCTCTCTCTCTCTTCTCTCTCTCGCTCTTCTCTCTCTCTCTCCTCTTTTTTAAATTAAGATGCAGACTGATGTCGCAAGATTGTCATATGTCCCAAAAGCAATCATTTGTAAACATGTACCAAACTTTTAAAAACGTTTCTTTCCAAACTAAAACTAAATGCAGTTGCAACATTGACTTCTTTTGCCTTAATTGCATTATCAGGGTTGCTCATAATTATTCAATTTCTAGATTTCTGAGAATGTTGTTAAATTTAAGCATGCTTTCGCGTCCTCATAATCACATTATTTTAGTGGATGTTTCTGTGAAATAGCAACCTAAGATATAAATGATTAGTAATTCAAGTTCGTAGAGATTCTACGTCCGAAATGTTATAAAACCTCTTACCAAAGACAGTTTTAGCTCTGATTCATTAAACTTAATTTGAAGTACGGATTTCGAAGAAATTTTATTCTTAAAATTAACTGAAGACTATTTTACCCGAAGAATGTCCTGCAGCAGAATTATCTTTTCATGCAAATAAACCAATTTTGAAGTACGGGTTCCAAATGTTTTAATTTGCGCCATCCAATTCCTCTCTATGAATTCCATTCGCAGAATGCACAAACATGTATGGGTGTAAAGGAAATAGTATTAGTACGCTGTCAGTAATTTTTGTAAATCAATCCTATTGAGAGAAAATATTTTCGTCACAAAGAGACACTTCGAATCTGTAAAAAATGCACAATTGTTCAAATCATTTGGTTCATTGTTGTACGAAACGACTTAAAGAAATTTCCTGGTAAAGTTAGGAATGTCATTAATTAGATAAATTTCCCTCTGTATAGTTAAAATCATATATAAAAATTTTGTTCGTCCAAAATATGTGTCAATAATTGGAAAACTATAACCTCTGTTTGGCATCAAAGAAACTAACTAGAAATTCCAATTGCATCATGAAAGACAGTCTTTGCTCTTATAGGAACAAAATTATCCTACCAAGGCCCATTGGTTGGTCTTGTCTAAAGACTACAACACACGTAGCTCTGTATCATACAACAACTGGAGGAAAAAAGGATGTGATAGTAGTAAAAGGCAAGTTAGGAGGTAGTGGTATGTAAACACTTCTGCGTGGTGAAGGAGGGTTTTAAATTTGGCAGATTCAGTTGATTTGAAACTATTATCTAATGCATCAAATTTCCTATAAGATCGTCTTTCCTTTGGAAACATATTTCTGATCAAAGGTTAAATGTCTTTCTGACGAACACTGAATGACTTAAAGACATCGTATCGGACTTTATAGTAAGCGAAACACTTCTGAAACTAAGTCGAAACGTCAAGTTGAATTACTGATTTTTTAATAAAAGGATGCATATCCTTTTTTCAATAAGTAAATTTTTGTTAAAAAAATGAAGATACTTGTTTCATATGAGAAAGCAATCAAAAGAAACAAAATTAATTAATTAGATATTTTATGACAGTCAAATTATTCAGATATATGAAAAAAACGCTAAGTCATTTTGTAAATTAATAAACATTCTGTATTAACTAAAGCGCTCCAGAAGATTCGTCTCACAACCTCTAAATCTAATATATAAACATCTTTTAGCTAGACATGCAAATATTTGAAAATTCTAGTACTAAACATACAATGCAGTTCTAAAACAAACAAGAAACGCGCTTCAAAGACAGATACAAAATATATTGATCGTCCTCTGTGTCAACTCGAACTATTTAATGCTATATACTATTTAATACTATTTAATGCTATTTTAGTGCTATTTACAGTATCAAATAATAACATCTCAAAGACCACTCTTTGAGGGTACAACCAGTTGAACAATTTGCAAAGAAACCGCATCATCGCCTTCAGGGAAGCGAGTTGGTTGCACTGGCAAACTGTTCGACAAGAATGATTATGCGATGATATAGTCAGATGATGCTGTTACCAAAGATTTAACATGGCTTCCATCATGAGAGCAGAAAACTTAAAGAATAGTACACAGTTATTGCTGTGATGCGTTCTAGGATAGTTCCGCTACCTGGTATTCAGAATCACTTTCCTATATCTCCTGGATACGTCATGAAGCATCGTGAGAAAAAAATTAACAAAGTCCGGACTGCAATGTCGACGTCTTTTATGACCTCTGACGACCGCTATTAAATCCGGGCCATCAGCGACAACACTGAAACTGCTGCTGTGAACGCGAAGTTTTTGGAATGTATCGGAATGGAGCATATCATTTTCAGTGATGAGTAATGATTGTCACTTGGCTCGGATAGCCGAAGAATTCGAGATTGAAACAGGCCTGGTTGATGCTTTTCACCTGACATCGCGATGGAGTAACATCAGTTTATTATAGTATGTACTGGCAGTACTTTTGGGTAGTCACTGCATATGATACCGGTAATCCTTCGCAGTATTTCAGCAGTCTGACGATACATTGACGACATCCAGTACCATGTTGCAATGCCAATGCTAACACATTTATCGGAAGCCGTCATTCAAGAGATAATGCCCTTTCTTAGTCCGATGGTGTCTCTTTGAAATCAGAATACTGTTACAACCCTTCTTTAAACAACTTGAAGCCTTCAAAAATCCATGTCAAAAGGATTATCCTCATACATTACCGACACAGACAGTTGGACAACAGAATAACAAGTAATGTTTTCGTACCTATATTCGTTCTATAAATGGATTCATCATTTCTTTGTGCAATATCAGTCACTTTTTTGCTTTTGTTATCACAGCAATCTGACGGAAAAATTAAACTAAACATATTTTGGTAAGGTATAACTTTAATTACCCGGGCAGCAGAACTCCAGTTATCTGGATCGCTTTTTCATTTTTCTACGCCAAGTAAAATTCAACTTATTTTTAATCTATTTACCAGTATCTTTTATCGTTTTATTTAAATATTATAAAACAATACTGCATACGGAGTTAAATAATTTATAGATGTAATTAATAATGATATAATTTAATAAATATATGTTTAATAAAATAATAATTTAAGAAAAAATAAGTATTGTGAGTATAAAGACACAGCACTTTTTTAGAGAATAAAATACAATTTCTTCATTTTGAAGCAGTGAAAGTATAATAAAATTGTGTTTGAACTTAGATCTGCGTACATTAAAACTAATTTTATTATTTAATTTTAGTCGAAATAAATTGTGTATTATGAAACCTAAATATATTTTTCTTGCTTATTTTTTTTCCGAAAACGTTTGCCTTTCCTTTTACGAAAAATTAGGCTTTATTTTTTAATTGTGTTGAAACAAAACACGATGAACACTCTGCTAAGAAAATACGATAAAAGATTCCTGGCTTGCATTACATTACACACCTATTTGGCCTACAAGAAAGAAGCCAGTTATCCAGAGTTTTGAAATACCTATTAGAATGTGGCTTCAGTTAGTCTGGAAATTTGGAGTTTAATTTAATTACTCTAATATGCACCTTATTTAATTCTTAAAGTGTCATTTTTTGTATTTAAAAAAATCATTTGGAAACAACTTAGATAAAGAGGAGCTTTTGTTCAGAGTCTGAAGTATTTTCTCTTTCAATTAAATGAAATACCAATTACTTAAGCGATCACAAGTTTGCTGACAATTGGAAAGATATAATTTGCGTCTTCAATATCTTAATGGATCTCTGAGGTATTTATTCAATGTTCGAGAGCAAGTCCACCCACTTGGCAAATATTACTTTAAAGACAGAAAATCTCTTTTTGGCCAAGAGTTAATTGAAATGGCATTTTACAACTGCTTTTATGGAAATAAATTGCTTTCTCGCCGAGAATTCGTAGGTCGCAAAGGGGCAACAGCTATCTATTTCTAGAGACACTCACAAAGCTTCTATTTCCCGTATCAGTCACTAGTATGAGTACGAAGCTATTTAAGGGCATACGAACTTTACAATAGAAAGGAACATATAAATAATTTGCTAAAAATTTAACATGAAACTATAAAATTGTAACACGAAGACTTTAAGAATATTTTATTATTTAATCTATAATTCGACTTCAGCAAACACGAACATACGATTATCACAGATGGAATATTGAAGATAAAAATAGAGAGCGAAGACAACATGACTTTTTTTATTTTAGGTTAAAATGAGGAAGAAAAATCAATCTAAAATGTAATAAAGTGATTTCAGAAATAAAGTCAATGGAATCGAATTTTCTTACATCGCTACTAAAAGTTACCTTGCTCATAAAATATACCACAGTATTTAAATCTGAAACGAAGTTTAAACGTCGCATATTTCCCTTTACTATGTTATAGTTGCTATCAATATGAGCCTTTTGAATTTTTATCGTTCATGTTTCATCCCGTTCTTAATATCATGCGCATGTGTGGTACTTCCAGTTAAAATTCATTCAACCCATGTTCAAAATCGAACAAACGAACTGACTGTATGGGACGCTTTGTGTTTTTTTTCCCTGTATAACGTGAATACGAGCCAATTTCCCTTAAAAAATCTTTACAAAGACACCCATTCTCATACCTAGATAGGCCTTGGTCACAGGGCAAGTTACTTGCAGGTGGACCGGGCATCGCCCCTATTTTCACCTAGCATCACCCTTGCGTGTTTGGCAATAGTCCACTCTAGTTCAGTTAAAATTTATACTTCCTGGTCCGGATACAGTTACTTCTATTACTAATAGTCGCAAAATCTGTATTCCTTATTTTCTCTTTGCAATAGCATGGCACTAAAAGCTCTTAAAAAATATCCTTTTACATTCTAAATTAATTTCAGCTTACTACTTACAGCAATAACTTGAGGACATCGAACAATGATGTATTATTCCAGGATAATAATGTCTGACAGAAGAGCGGGCTGCATGTTTTTTTTTTTCGGGATAGCTTATGTAAATGTATACCACGTTTCCTCAAAATATCTTTGACGAAACAATATGTTTTAAAACGTAAGCTCTTGTTTAGCGTATAATCTACAAAGTTTTCTTTAAGGTTGTATTGAAATAGTAAGCTGTAAACAAATGCCTTGGAGTTTTGTGTTATAAAAATACATCTTTTATTTTGTGTCTTATGGACAAGAATAGAATAACTTCTCCTAAGCTTTTTATACAAGTTAAAATAAGGATAAATTCTTCCGTAAAAATCATAGATTCTCTGCGTATTGTCGAATCGAATATTTTCTTCGAAAACATAAGATTTGTCAGATAATGTAGAACGCATATTTAACAGAGAATGCTTATTTTATGTGGACAAATAAAATTTCCTCTAATCATGTATAGAAATTTGATATTCTGTTCTTAAACGAACCTCGCAAAATCAGTTTATTTACGCGTTTCATCCTTTGCATCATCTTAGAATGTAACTTTGTTAAATGAAATTTTAACACATTTCTAATATTATTTTAATTAAAATTAATTAATATTAATATTTAAAATGTTGAATTTTACAATGACGTTGGTTTATAGACTCGTATTGAAGGCTGTAAAACTCTAATATTAATAATACGCAGAATTGGAGAGTGGTAAGAAGGTCAAATAACTAACTTAACGTCGTACGTTCACCAACAAATTCAGCTGTTACTATAAAAATTATCAAAAATGTCAGGAAGATGTAACTAGCCGCCCAACCGCGATAGTGGTTAGCGACGCTGATTGCGTTCGAGTCACGGAGTCATGGGTGTTGTAAATGCGGCATAGGAGAACTCTAAAAATGCGACAAGCCTCAAGTCCTCTAGAGAGGTTAAGTACCGTCCTCCCGGGATGGTCTCTATCAAAATTGGGGGGCAGAACTGAGCAAAGTCGTACTGTCACTTATATGGTGCTGAAAGATCTTGCCAACGAAAAGCGCAGTTTTGCACTCCTTGCCACGATGAATTTTGTGGTCTTGTTATGATATTACTGCAAACATGTGAGATAAAGTCACAACAACAACAACATCTCACTTAGATTCAAAAGAGTATCTTAGGTACCAGTATGAAAAGAAATAATATAAGACTGAGCATTGCTGTTTCCTTCAAATGTGAAGATTTCATACAAACTATACAGAATATCAGCTCATATAAATGGCTATTATAACCATGCTGACGCATCTTGCTTGACTATCCTTGCTTACAAAAAAATCCTCTAAAATTATTAATTTAACGAGATTGCTATTTGCTTACACATGTTGATATAATACTAATATGTGAGGAAGACAGGAAATTCAGCATGAGAAATCCCCAGCTTTTTGCAACAACGTTCCTCCTTTTCTTAACCTCTATCAGAGCTTCTTATCTAAGATTTGTATTCATATCAGTTATTAAATTTAATTCTTAACGAAGGTTATTTAAATATACCATTTTGTCACAAATTAAAATGAATTCTAAGACTAGAGCTTTAACGATGTTAGCTTTAAAAAACATCTACTAACTTCATAACATTTCTACCTAAGAACAATGAATAAGAACCGCCTTCTGACAGAGACTTCGTTTTGAAAGTACTTGAAACGCCTTTAAAGCTGGTTTTCCTTCATTCTTTACTGCGTCTTCAGAATTTCCGAGACACGAATAACATAAATCATATAACGTAAACAGTACTTTAAATGTTTAATTTCGCTTTACTTTTTTTCACTTTCAGGCTCTATACCAGCGGTACTCCTTTTTATAGTTTTGTTAAAATCTATTCATGCTTTTAAATGCGATAACAAAGTTCCTTCAATTAGAAAATCCCTTTTATGAAGCCTCATTTATCACATGTGTCCTAGAGAAAAAAGATGGCCAACTCTGGAACAACGCGATCCCCAAAATCTTTTAACTTTTACTAATATAATCATCCAGTTTTAGATTTAAAATTACTTTTCTATTTCACTTTGCATTAGTCGATGGAAAATGATATGATTTCTGCTCAAACCCGTTTGGTAGAAGGGTTTTTTTAAAAAAAGAATCCCTATAGTTGGCAATATTTCTTACGTAGGTAAAAAATGCCTAAACTGAAAAGTAATTTCTTTGTTCCTACTCTGAAAAATTTTTGAAAAGGTAATAAATGAGGAATTGTTATCAAATTAATTGAGTAGGAGTTAACTGTAAAATTTCATCGCTCGTAAAATGTTTATTATAAATTTTCCAATATTGTTTGTCAAATTCATTGATTCGGAGCGAACAGTGAAATATCATGCTTAGTAATATATTTATTATAAATTTAACAAGGAGCTGTTATAAATCAGGAGATGTTTCTCCTGAAAGTATTGAAAACTAAGCCTCAGAAAAGAATTCATGAATAACTCAAATTTGATCAAACGTTCTTAATCATATGGAAATTCTTGAGTGTATGGAGTAATTACTCTTGTACATAAAATATGTAAACATTCTCAACTGATTACTAAATCTGTGGTACATAAATATATTTATCGACTTGTGGTTTGCTGTTAAATATCTTTCATGAAACAATTACTAATCCGGCGTATATGTAGCAAGTGATGATGCATGTATGAAGCTGTCTCCTAAATTTTGAAGGTAATTTCTGTGGATTAGTTTGCTATTAGTAAATTTTAGTCTCAGATTTCTATCAAACATTAATCGACAAAACATTGAAAATATATTTAAGTCTATTCTCTTAATTGTTTAGTTCACCTCCTTACGATTTTAAAGGAATTTACATAAAGTTTATTTAGGGAGATATAGACATGTACCGGAAAGACATCACTTTAATTCTAGTATTTTTACCAAATTATAAGTTAATGTCCTTCAGTTATTTTAAAGATTTATATATAGAACTTATAAGGAAAATTTTCTAAGATATTTATGCAATATTTTCATACAAATTATGAAAACGTTTTTTCGAATAACAATGATTAGAAAAACATTTATCTGTATTGTTCATTTTATGCATAACAGCATTCTTTTGATGAAAAGCTAGCCACATTAGTTGCTCTTCAAACTATGCTACCCTCAGCGATAAAGGATAAATTTCTTTTCTTTCATAAAGGTGTAATTCAATGTGACAGAAAACCTATACTAAGAATTTTTTTCATTTTTCATTTCGGCATTTTCGCCAAGATAATTTCTCTATTTATACGGAAGTTACTCTCGTGAGAAAATTATAGCAGTTAAAATACCAGAATCTACGATTATTTTTTACAGTAGGACACATTAGCTAGTTTATTTCCCAACAGCAGGATAATGTAAGAAGTTTCCTCCAAAAAAAGAGCAAATTCCCCTCTTTCTAACGATTTTATTGCTCGATGTTCCTTTCCCCGTCAAAAATGTATTATTTTTAACAGCAGATTTCTAATTATAATACTAAATGATTAAACATTTATACAGAAACAAATTGCTGGTTTTTACACCTTTCATGCAATCAAACTATGTTTAATATCTATTTCATTTGCATTCAGAAAGAATAGATTAGAAAATTTTATATAAAAATTAAATAAAAGGATTAAAATACTGTATTTATATTGAGATGCGTTCGCCATTATTGAAGATGGGATGTGATTAAATGACACGACATAATAGCAAGAAAAACATCCACATTGCGAATCACACAAATCATCCACGAGCAATTTTCGAAACCCGTAATTATCTTTTGAATCACAGCTTAATTCTGTTAACACCTATAAAGAAATAAGATTATATAAATAAACCTATAAAGATTTATCATTGAAACCTTTTATTTCATATTTTTTTTGGTCCTGATCTCTTCCTTTTGCTGTACGTATCCTGAATTACATTTTTAATTTATAGGAAAATTCTGAGTATTTGAATAGATTTACAGATTAAATTGATCAGAGAGTAAGAAATCTAGGAGAAATTTTAATTAAAAAGTAAAAGTAGTTAATCTCTAAATTCTTTACAGAAATCTATTTATTTTGTTTAAGTTATCCCTCCGTTTTTGTAACGAAAGTAAGATTTTGATTAAATCTGTGTTTCCGAATTTTAAAACTTTTTTTTTGTCAAAATATGGCACATAATCAATCCCTCAAAACTTCAGATAAATATTTTAAGTTATAATTTTGCTTAGTTAAGACTGAAAGCAGTTGATGCAACATCATATTTTTCTTGTTTTACGATTATTTCTTTAAAAAGATTATAATACTTACGAATTAGCATAACTACCTTATAGAAGACATTACCAAAATTTTCACAGTGCTCCAAATTGTAGCAACCAAACAATTCATTGGTTTTAACAAGCAATGTAGCCGTTTGGTATGTGTTCTGTTTGTTGACTTCCAAGTTGCAATGGTTTTATAGACAAATCGTGATAATTTTTATCTTAAATTTAGTTTTAAAATATATACTTGTGAGATTTGCCTGCAATAGAGTAAACTGCAGTAAAAGCTCTACAGGAATACAATTGTCACAGAGCCGACAAAATGAACAATTGTTTCAAATCTATTCATAAAATAAGAACCATGAAATATCTCGCAGAACATTAAAAAAAGAGGGAAAAAAAGGAAAAAAGGAAAAAAAAATATAAAAAAGAAACTATAAGTACGTTCGTTCATTGATTTTCTAGATAAACACCTGATTACAATGTAAAATACATATGTAACAATGTATATGTATGTAATTAAACATTTCGTTAAAATTACAAGTTATCATTCGTTTTCTTCTATAAAAAGTCGCTGAACTGCTAAGATGTTTGCTCTGATACGTAAGTACCAATGTCAGTTCTTTAAAAAAGTCAAGTTCGCGTCTCATAGTGCATTTAATTTAAGGATAAATTTATGAACGTACTTTAGAAATGATAACTCAGTAAATATCGCAAGAATTATGAAATGGCACTTCGAAAGCAGATTTTAAAATGTGAACAAAATTTGTTAGACCATGTACTTAACAAATATTATTGAAAATTTATTTACGAACTTACAAAATGAAACGTGATTTAGAAATACTGAGTTCGTTTTATCAACTATATGTAAATCAAACTCGACCTTCCTAAGGCATGTACTCAAAACGCAACAGTTTCTCCCTACAACAACTATTCCTTAACGATTTTCATTTAAAAATTGCAAGAAATACCCTTTTGCAAAGTTAAGATTGAAAGAAAGTTCAATTTAAAAGTATTCGAAAAACCTTCACGGAAACGAGATTTCAGTAAGTAAAAATAGAAAAAGGATCTGCTGTTGATCAAATACAGAACTTTCATAATACTTTACGCTGCTGTAAGAAAGTTGCTTGACTCTTTATTAAAGTGCAAGTCTAAAATTTTGGACGAACACCAACGCCTTTTGTTACTCTAACGCTAATTTTTTTTTCTTTTTTTTCTGTTAAATATTTGTTTTGGAAAATTCCTTAGTGCATTGGCAATACAATGAAGTTTCCTTTGGGAATTTTTCAGTTAACACTAGATTACGACTACATCTGTGTATAATACTTTTAGAGCTGGACCATTAGTCTAAGAAAGTTGTGTCGTTTCAGCACAATCACATTATTAGGTAAATTTTATTAATTCTAGATTTCAGACTACATGTGGATATATGTATATTTATGTAAATATATGCAAAATACTCAATAAAATTTCTTTTATTTTAAAATTATCTTTATTCCACTTTTTAAATTGAACTAGCCCTGTATTATTTATTATGACTGTCATTTGCATTAACTAATATTTTAACCAGAAATTATTCACGTCCAGGTATCGTAGTGGAGAAATTTAGATACTGCTATCATACGCAAAATCATCCAGACACAGTTATCCAAACGCTGAAAAAAATTCTTCTTTTCACATAGTCTTTCTGCTAAAATGCATAGATTGCTCACAGAAGCGCAAATATGAGTAAACTAAATCTGTAGGATATTTGCTTAAGTTTAAATAATGCATTATAAGAATTATTAATAAATCCCTTGCTATTTTAACCAAATGAATGCACATAAATCTGACAGTAATAACAATAATAATTTAATTATTTTGTTTAAAAATATAGTTTGCTCCCTCCCAATCGATAGCACTCTTGGGATGGTTCGAATCTCGATGACGGCAAAAACTTAGTTTTCACGTTGCAGAAGCATAATAATGGTCTACAATCTCACGATCCAAAATTCGTTTTGAGTTCTATACGCAATATTTTAAATTGCTGAATTTAAACAAAAAAGGTCTATGAGTCATTCGAAATGAAACGATTATTAGAAATTCAATTACTAAACGTTAGAGTTATGAAAACTGAACTAGTCGAACTTACCAGTGAATTATTAAAAAGGTTACTCAGTGTGTTTCACTATACTGTCAGAGCACATTTTAGAAACAGAAATATCTCGAAAGGAAATGTCTGAAAAAGCGTCGAGCAAAACTGATGGATCCCCATTTGCAAAAATCGATATTTTTCAACTATTTAATATTTTAATGCTAATTGCATGTTTTTAATTTGTAATAAAAATTTTAAGTCCAAGATTCATGGTGATGCTACTGAATCACTGTATTGCTTCTTAAACTCACTGACATGTGAAGGTACAGCAAGTTATTAAACAGGATGCAGATTCAGTATTCGTAACTCTCCAACACTAGTAGCTGCACTTAAATGTACGAAACGCGTATGAACTGTATTTTCAGCCCCGTCTCGCTTTAAGATAATCGAATTCCTGGTCTGACAAATTTTCGGTGAAATTCTGTCCTCTTGAATAAATTTTGCATAAGTTCATTTCGCAAAATTCTGAAGTTATATCACTTTTTATCTTAAAAACAGTTATTTCTAGAATAGAACAGAAACACGCTAATGTGACAATCAAAATCGCTGAAACAATCTTGTATTTGGCGTACATTTACTAAAAACCCAAATCGATTTCGAGGGCAGCTACAGGTCTCTCCTCATCAGGAGAACAAAATATCTAGAAAAACTTCGACAGCGATTTTGACAGTTATTTCTCTTAATGTCAAATGAAATGAATTTGCTGTATTAATGAAAGAAATAACATGTTTGTGATTTGAAATTTGAGACCTCGATTATAAAACTTAATGATTAACTTAACGTTTAATTATAAACTAATCTATATACTAAGCCTACAAGACTCAATTGAATGTGACAACTAGATTAATTTTTTATAAAAGGAAAATCGTTTAAGTAAAGTATTTGCAGAAAGGATATTATAGCAATTTATTAGTTAATGTGCCAACAGCTAGAAACTGTATTACATCTACAGTACAGATTGTCGACAAAGGAATAGGAAAAACAAGATATCTTTTATTCTGTCACAGTCATTCATCCAGAAAAACAATAAAAAGGCAAAGCTTTCGTCTTGAGATATTACTTTGGGTCTCTAGCAGCGGGAAGAAAAATGTTAATAAAAAGGCAAAATTAATATTGTCTTAGGCTTTCCATCATTAATTTAAAGGTGAAAATTTTCGATTGATGAATTAAGCCAGATTTGTTATTCTTATTTCTTCCGCATATCATGCCACAAAAGCTTACTTCCACTCGAGAGTGAAATACGCAGCGTTAGCTTAAAAACTACCGCACTCTCAGAAAATAAATGTCACAAAACGTCTCTCATCAAGAAATCGAATCCAATGCGAGACAAGATTTCGATGCAAGGGAAATGCCAAAATCAATATTTCTCCCCAAACTTGAAAAAACAGACAGGGAAATATGACTTTTAGGTCACATTTTCTGAAGCACAAATAGTAAAGTTTGCGAAAACAAAGGTTTAGTATTTCAAAGGACAATAATTTCTGCGTCGTTGGCCGTCAGCGGAATAAAAGAGAGATGAAAAGAGGATTTTCATCCTGTCTTCGTCTTGATGACATGTAATGACTAGTACCGAAAGTAATATTTTGAAGGAATTCAACGTGGATTGTGGGTATCGATGTTGAGATTTTCGACCCTCTCATTTTTCTTACAAACCCTTCCAATATATTTTTAATAATTTTAAATCAAAAACGCTGCTCAGTGTATTAACTGTTTTTTGTTTTAATGAAAGAAGGAATTTTTTTCAATCTGCGATGGTGCACTTTTATAAATTTCTCATTTACTTATTTTTACAAAAAATAGGCAACGACAAGATTGCACACGAAATACTAACAAGAGCAATAAATTTGAATTTCAAGGGAAAACAACAATGCTTATCTTTTATTTTTTGGGCTGTAATCTTTAAATATTGTTTTTGCAATTTCTAATAATTGAGGATTAAAATTTGAAAAATGGAAGTTGCACCTACGATTATAAACATAACCAAATATAAAAGACCCAAGAATATGAAAAAGATTATAAATGTCGTTACCGCATTCCAGATTTGGGAAGTAAAGCTTTATGTATCTTTCAGCTCTATGAAAATTAGAAAGAAAGCAATCTTTTAACCAATGTCATGCAGTTACGTGAAAGTTTGAAATTTTTTTCTTGGAATGGCAACATTAAACATCATAGTTTGATCTTTAATGTTGCCATTCCAAGAAAAAATATATCAATATATATCAATATCTGGATATGAGAAACGTAAGTTTTCATAAAGGATAAATGTAATACATTTACAAAAATACAAATGTAGGCATTTAAGCATGGTAAAATAATTGCTATATATGCATGATATATATAGCACACACATATAGCAATATATATATATATATATATAAATTTAACAAAATTTCTATTCGTATTTAAAGTAAAGAATTAATTATAGAAATAAGTTTAAAAGAAATTATAAATAATTTATATTGCTGCGAACAAATCTACAATATCATTTAAATTCTGAGAACATAAGTAAATCAAGTGCAAGTATCAAAATCTATTAACAAATATAAAATTGTAATAATTTTTTTAATCCTAAAAATAATAATTCTATTCATAAGTGAATAATTGTTGAGCTGGGGGGGGCAGAAGACAGACTTATCAAGGGGAAGTTGACGAATTTAATAATTGAAGAGTTAGGTTTGAGGACAACTTCTCCTGGATAAGTCTGTCTTCTGCCAGCTCAACAATTATTCACTTACGCATATTTATTATTTTTATTTATATATATATATATACAATACACATATAGCAATATAGCAATATATATATATGTTATACAATTACGTATTACGACGAATTTTCGATTTACGAAATTATTTTACTTGAAACTCTTTTTCCTTTGGTATAATCAATGTAAAGGTATACTTTTAAACAGCAGATTTCATATATACACGGCGTTGCATCAAATGAAATTACAGTTACTTTTGAAGATCATTGTTATTTTAGATGTGTATTTTCAAACAGTGGGTATATTATTTTCAAAGATTAAAAATTGCAACAATTGACAACTTTTATTGTATTGATGATCAAAACAAAAAATAGATCTCATAAAGCAAATAGAGAAAATAAAAGACTAGTATAATCCAAGACTCACAATAAAAAGAGACAACCTGAAAGGCTAATAAACAATTACCAGATGGACAATAAAGCTTAAATGAAAGGTCATCGATACGAACAGAACTCTTGTTTAGTTCGTCTTAATCGTATCTTACGTATAAGGTTTTATTCTTTTTTTTCCTGTTAGTCACAAATAGCATTTTAATTATTTGATCTAGCTAAAAGTAAAATTAATGTCTAACAAGCTGACAAAAAGCATTTAAAACATGTTTTTGCCTTTAGATCGGCTAGTGATCAATCGAAGGTATTTTTCTGAGCTTCTGAATGAGAATTTAGACGAGTTTTGTTTTTATTTTAATGAAAAGTAAGTAAAGGTTAAGTTCCTCATTTATCATTTAAAATTCACATATTTGATTAGAAAAACACGAATCTTAATTATAGCGATTTATCGTGAAGGATGTAAAGAAGTAATGACTTCGCGAATGTTTTCTTGAAGATCATTAAAGTTAGTAATGAGCGCATACAGAGAAAGCAGATCCAGACAAAGGTTATGCACATTATTCTATATATACATATGATATATAGATATGGTTGGATGGATGTAAGTATATATGTATGTATGTATTTCGCATCTAAACATGTCTACTGACAAATATTAGCTCATTAAAAAAGATACATAAAAAATATAGTTAACATGTAGACACATGCAACTTATTACTACTCTAATTTGTTTACTTCAATTTTTCTTAATTGACATAAAAAGAGTTCTAATAAATACATGCATTTTTAATCTACATTCTAGAAACGTCTTACAAGTAATGATAATGCCCCTGTTAAATGTGCTTTTATGGGAAATAAAAGGATATTTGGTAAGGATTTAGTGACACATTTATTCTAACAAACTATTATTTTAATATTTGATTCCAATACTTCTTCGTTCATATATTCATTTAATTAACACTAAGCATTCACATGAAAGCAATTTGTTATTTAATGAAGTAACAAATGAGCATAGTGTATTGTATTTGCTTCAGCAAATGAAGGTAACATGTAATTAGTAAGAGACAACTCGGTTTAGAGAAATCCGTGTAATAGTTCTGTGCTTCATAAATTGGATAATGAACAACATACTTACTTTAAGAAGTGTGAATTTATTTAAGAAGTACGAATCACTAAAGATTTAATAGCAAACATTTAATTCGTTTAAATGTATATTCATAATAACTGATATTTTGAGGAATAAATCTTCATTTAAATAAAGGATCCTCTGTTTCAATTATATAGAAAATGGAAAGCATGAGCAGAAAATAACCCAAAAACGTTTTAAATCTAATATTTAAAGCACAGGCATACGAACAATAAGAAAGCAAAAAGAGTTATACTGAATAAATGAACACTGATTGTTACAAAGTAATTACCTGCAAAGGAAATTATTTTTTATAATATTCGAAATAAAATATGATTATCTTCGTAAATATTAATCTTAAAGCATAATTAATAACAGGATAAAAAACACATTAATAATGAAAACAAACTTGATTGTAACTGTTCGATGCCCGGAATAAAGAAATTTGAAGTTGTTACGATAGCTGGAAAATTAACATTTCAGGAACTTAAGCTTGAATTCAGCGAAGAGTATTAGTTAATTCAAGCAAACAGAGACATACATAACAGGAAAAACATTTGCTGCAGAACATCCAGTCCGCAAATACACATTACATTCAGTAAAATTGTAGAGACATTAGGTTATTTCGGAGCAGGAGACATGAAAAATAAGCAACGCCTTCGCCGGGAATCGAACCACGGACCTCTCGGTTACGCGTCGAGCATGCAGACCACGAAGACTGCACCACGAAGGCATGCGAAGAAGGCGGGAGAAATACCTTATAAAATAAAGTCAAAAATATCAAATGCATTAATCTTTAGAGATTTAAACACATAAATTTGTTTAACGATGTGTTGAAATCTTATTAATGATCCATTTTTCTAAGGTGAGCAAGCACCTTTCCTCCGTATTGAGGCATATAAAATTACTTCAAATCAACAGTTTAAATTATCCGACAAAACTTGACTAAAAGTATTTTAAGTATGTAGAATATGTAAATGCATGTAGAATGTGTTATGTACACTGGTGTGCAAAAATTAAGCACGAAGTCGAAAAATTAGCATATCAGCTGAACGAAGAGGCAGAGCGGACAGAAAGACCAATCAGGAGATTAAGTAAGGTGATGTACGGTAGCACATGCGCAGATATGCAGGTAGACGTAATGGGGGAGTGTGAGTAGTATAAAGCATGTTGTCGGTGTAAGATCAGTATTTCTGGCAAAGAGATGCACGCCGTATAGCAGTTAAAATCACTCCGAGTTGCTGCCTCAGCGAGAAATGGCGAATAATCAATCTGTTAGACGACATCTGGATGCTTTTACCCGAGGTCGAATCATTGGGAAGTTGGAAGAAGGTCGCAGTGTGACAAGTGTGGCTGCAGATTTCGGAATTGCTTACAGCATCGTTTCACGACTTTGGAGACAATTTCAGACTACAGGAACAGCTATCCGGGGGTTTAGTAGTGGTCGTCCACGAGGAACCACACCCGCAGATGACCGGTATATTGCCTTACAGGCCAGAAGAAACAGGCGGCAGACAGCGGGAGAAATCGCTAGA